>OZ020495.1:51005515-51474088 GCA_963971365.1 Lasioglossum villosulum
TACGCGAGTATTGGATTGTTTACGAGGAAATCGCGAATTCAATACTCCCGTAATTAACCAACGCAAATTATAACGACGTTCACCGATCAACCAAATATAAGAACGTCAAATAGCAGAAATGTTCATCAAACAATCAAATATTTTGATCATTAGCGTAGCCTTCAAATTCTCGTTTGCAACCGGTTTCTCGAAATCAGCGCGCTAAACTTCTCGTTTGCATAAACATCCGCAGTCTGGTTGCAACGGTGTGACTTTATCAGGGTCATCCCAGGCTTTAGCTGCTCCCATTTGCGATTCAACGTACGCTCTGGAGTCATGAAATTGTTTCGATCAGATCCTATGGAGCTGGAACTAAAAAATTCTGGCTGGAATCTACGCGATCCTTTAAAAGTTCACGAACACGCTCGTACGTTTCAATTCCGCGAGAAATTACACTCGTATTACACTGGTAATGAAATCCGTAACATTGGTTATTTACTCCCACGTAATATCGTTATTCTTGGTTCCCATCTAATTTCCAGCCATGGAATCTACCTGACCCAATTTCTAGTATAAATTACAGTAACTTCCGTATGAATCGGGAAGTTAATTATTAAACACCGTGTATGTATATATTTATGTCGCATTTAAATATTGTCGTATAGTAGCTGCATCTAATCAAAATGGAACAATCAAATCAAGTTGGAAGCGTGTGTTTTTTAATTATCATTTTGTTGAAGATAATTATCTCCATAGTGTCCCTTTATCACAAGCTTGTAGCGACTCTTCCACGGAGAATTAATTTCCATCCGGTTTTTCGCGTCACACGTGCATAAATGCATTGTGACAACAATCCACAATTAAATTCAACGGGGTACTAATTTAATTCCTGGCGAAACAAAATGTTAGAAGGGTGAAGAAGCTGTCTCCGAGCCGAGAAAGCTCGACGCAGCGAACTGGGTCAAGAAAAACTGAATCGAAGATGATGAAACGAGTGATACGAATGACGTGGGGTATCGCTAACAGAATTATAGGGAGCGTAAACCATAAAGCAATATAGTGTAGGACTGGGCAAACAATATCCCACGCAATATGAAGCATTCATAGCTTCGCAGTCAGTTATAAAGTAGCGCGAGGCGTAAAAGGAAAGTAATCTCGAGAAATACATAAAAGTACTGTCTATGTGTGCACGGTTCCATAGAAAAAGTTGATTCGATGCGAAAAGATGCCGATTAAATCGCCGGTGATTCCATGCGGTTCGAAGTAAAAGGGTTGGATTGGCACACAGTGGTTTTTACCGCCATCTTGACTTTCCGGCTTTGTTAATTGAAAAACTTTTCTAATGATGTAACGACCCTCCGAACGGAGTTGAAGCTCATTAATTATTTCAGGTAATTGTGTGGCCAGGTACAACCCTTTACAGGCAAACTTGCGAAGTTCGCAATGGAACCGGCGACACTGATCGAGTGCTTTCCAAAACGAAATGTCTCTTTTAGAACTGGTCGAATAGAACTGGTAAAATCATTTTTGAAGGGAATAATGAAAATTGCTTTTCACAAGTTCCATAAAATGTTGGAACTAAGGATCTAGACCACGAAAAGTTGCTTTACCGCGAATCGATATTCCGCAGCGATCACAGTCAATTAATCGAGGGCATTAGAGAAAGTAGTCGGGATGAAATCTGCATTTTTATTGCGACGACATCGTACCTGCAAGCAAAATGTACTTTGCACCCGGATCCACGCCCGGGAGCTAGGATTACAGGATTCAGTTGGCAAATATTTGTCTTGCAAATTAGCTTGTTGCTGATTCAAATTCAATTCATAAGTCCGGAGCCGCCCGAGCCTGTTCCGGCGGACTCTCGAACTTGTTCCCGTCGGAACAGTCGTGCAAGTTGCCAGACCGAGTCCGAATCTGCGAGAAGATCAACAAGAAAATCCGCGGAACGACGAATTTCTTCCTTCCTATTCTACGACCCAAGAGCTCTGATAGTAAATAATCTCGCTGCGGGATAATAATTTACACAGTGTAAACGAGATTCCTCGAATTTATGGTTGCAGCACGAGATTACAGCTGGCCCACAACTCGTTCCCTAAACGAAGTAGGCTAAATGGGTTCTCGTTAACGTCCGCAGCGCTTTATCTTCGATTCCCAATCTTTGCATCGAATTGACTTTGCTGCAGCTTTATTGGGTTGTTCATTTGGTATTTATTTTCCATGATCCTTTCGAAATTGTTGACAATTTTTACTTCTCATTGCTGGTGGTTTCGTTGTCGTTTAATTACTGCCGAGGTCCTTTTAAATGTTGCGTCGTGAAAGGAATGTTGCAAAGTTAAACAACGAAAATTACTTACGTTCTGCGGCAACGGCAGTTAACAACAAAGTTGAGGCACTCGTTTCAACGGCAGAGTTACCACCGGTTTCCCAGAAAACGAAGGCAAATAACGAATTCCAAAATAAACCCCGGCCAAAATGGTTAACATACTTTCCAATTTGAAATTACAAATCCCTAGAATTGTTCCGCGAACTGCAACGGTTTGTAAAAGTGTTCGTTCGCGTGAATGAAATTCGTTCTCTTAATAACATTACCGTGTACCTGATTCCGTTGCTTCTGATTAAAACGATTTTTCACATAAAATTGGATGATTGAGAAATTTTAATTGGACTTTAAATCGATTTAATTTCGCAACGTGGGAGTAGAAATATTCATATTTACACTAATAACAGCAGTTGCAGCGTCTCGCGCGCGTGGAGGCTGCATTTACTTAGGCTAATGCGACTCGGAAAAAAATCCCTAGAAATTGAAGCGGCGCGAAAAAAATTCACCATTCCGCACACATCTGCCCACTATTTTTCACTTCCGTTAATTATGAACCACATTCCCATAATTCTCTCCCTGCCGTGTGCTCTGCATTAAAGTATAGTCAAGGGACAGTTCAAGCTGTGCCGGGCAAATGGCCGGTAAAAATGTCGGAACAATAATGGCGGTCCGTAACGAAGCTGTAAATGGCGTGCCCTATATCCTCTACAGCAACTTTCACACGTCTTTTCATTACCCTCGAGAAGACTTTTCCTGAATTTTTTACAAAACGAGTGGCATCGAGATAACAGAGACATTTTCATCTATTTTCATCATGAGGCAGCCTGTGTAACCGATTAACCCTCATCTCTCATTTCTGTAACTTCGTTCGCCCCTGGCCATCAAATTAGCAAGTAAAACATCAATGTGATGGAAAGGAAAATAATTTAGTCTCCAAACTCCTCTCAGTAGGACAAATTCAAGTAAGCGACATGCATAAAACAGTATGCATTTAGAATCGTTGAAAGCTACGCCAGAGCTAACGCAGGGAACAGGTGAATAATTTTGTTATTTGCGAAAGCGTCGTGAAATTCATGCGAAAGTCGAGGATTGAAATTGTTGCTTACGCCTAACATGTAAACGCGGAGTTACGCTTGCAAACACGCGGAAAAAACGAAGAGGAGCAAGCGGACCGAAGTAAATCGGTGTCACGATGATCGCGACGTTTTCGAAGTGGCGGGAAAAGTGGCTGGTGCATAAACTAGCCGCTTTCGCAGGGAATTGAAGCTTCAAACGTTGCCGTCCATTCATGAAAAGGACTTTATTTCGCACGTAAAGCGGACGAACCGAGTTCGACACCGTTTCGCTCGGTTCTCCGAACTACCAAGCCAGGTTTGGCAACTGTTCCGTGCTTGTTCGTTGATTCTGCTATCAATTTCGCGTGCAACTCGCCCCCCGCGGCATTATACGACCCCTTTCTGAGCCACGGTTTTAGTGAATCGCAGCCCTCTGGCCTTCTAGATAATCAATAACCGTGACGCTTCCGATATTCTCATTTTCCCTAATACGCCGCGGACCTTCTCGCTCGTTGACCCCCCGTTAAGGAACCCCCCTGCGAATTTCGAATTCCACGCGAAACTACTGCTCGGTATTTCGTACTCGATCATCGGAAGTTGGTAATTTGATTTTCCACCCTCTTCCAAGCGGCCGTTTCTCGCCATTCTGCGCCCGGTTACATTTCTAGGGTCGATTCCGTCACTTTGGTCAATTCTTTCGAGCATATTTGTAGTCCAGTTTGGTTGGTGTGTTTTTTTGTAATTTCTTCCTTTGAATTTTCACGTTAAAATTAGAATTGAAATGGAAGCCTGAAGGAGGGTTGTTAATTACTAATGTCAAGAAGACTCTACGATGAAGATCCCATCGATTAAGAGTCTTCTTCTTGTAGATTCAGCAAGGCGTGCAGGGAATTCCGACAGAAATGTTCGGTATGCGACTCGAATAAAAATATTAAACCGCGGCTGGGGTTCATTGTATTGCAGTTTCGCCGGAATTTTTCAATTAACGAGCAAATTGTGGTCGGCCGGAGCCCGCGATTATGCAACTTTCGAGAATCTCGTTTTACAAGTTAACGTCCCTGAATCCTTGTAACTAACTTCGGGGTAATTAATCCCTTGCGTTATGGGGACAGCATCGAAGTCAACCGTGCTGAACGAGGCAGCATAATTAATTATTGACACGTAGCCCGGCCACGAAAACTTCGGAACTTTCTCAACTATTTTCCTTCACCGCGATTACTACCACAAACTTCTATTTGTTACACTATGGACCGTGAAAGTATATGGAATATTGTCCATCGAAAGAATTTCACGTTAATTATTGGACACTGATTAAGTCCCATTCAGCGCAGAATTCCGCGGGAAACTGAGAAATTCATTTTTCTTCGTCGCGGCCGAGTAAAAATTTAATAAAAACGGACAATAATTTCCTCGGTTCGAACGTTCGCCAAGCCATAAGGATTATAATTAACATTTTCCTCTTCGAATTTATGAAGCAGCTCGATCAACCGAGCTCTCGATATATTTCCCTGCGACGATCGTCTCTTAATTTATGCGAATATTATTAATTTGCTTCGCCCCTCATTGTTCACTCGGATAACGAACATCGAACGGAAAGCATAATAGATTATTCAAATTCTTCCTTCGAGAAACGAATGACTTTGAAGCACCACTGGTGACTATTATTTAAACATCGATGTTTACAAAATATAAATACCTTCGCAAGTAAATATACAAATTTAAATTTCTCGCAGACTCTGGTGGAAGAACGTTGAAATTGATCCCGAAATAATCCAGCGATTATGAAAACGCAAGACCGCCATTAGTACAATTATCATCCACGAATTATTCCACAGGAAAATCCACGGGCTGAGAATAGAACGATCTAAGCGATAATAAACGGATTAAGGCAAAGCGAAAGTCAATGTAAAGAGTCGTTTAGTTTAATGGCGTGTCCATACGAAAATCCTGGGGACAGTAACGAGTCTAGACGGCATAAAAACTTTACCACGTCTCGATCAAGCCGGACCTTTAATGTGTCCGTTAATGTTGCTCGCGGTAGACCCCATCAATAATTCTTCGAATTGACAAGAACGACGTCGTTAACTGGAGAAAACAGGTTGACAGCTGCTTGTTAATAAACCGGAAGTCTATGTCCGTTTGGAGAAGTTTGTTTTCGCAATCCGCGAGGGTGAAACCGCGAGGAACTTCCGAAGGCTTTCGTTTATTCGCGCGTCCCTGTGTCCCCGATGTGTACACAGGGAAAAGTTATTGCGACTTGACCCTGCTGGGAAAATACGAAAATTCGGAGTCACTTTAATAATCTCTCTATGTAAAATAACGCGGTCTGCCGATCCCGGACGAATTTCGCCAGCGGGTCCGAAGCATCCGGGACCACTTCCGGTAACAGTTCCGGTTCGCCACGGATGCCGTTCCCTCAGGGTTCTTTAATACTTCGACTCCCAGGGAGCGAAACTATTGCCACGAGTTTCTACCCTCTCCGCCGAGTCGCGTCCCGATGAATAATTCCGCCGACACAATCGAGCCGTCACGGTTCTCCGGAGAACCGTGGGATACGGCGAGGAAACTTTTATTAACCTGGACACCGATACGGCCGGAAGTGACGCGGAAGATGCCTTATCAATGACGAATTTATTCCTCCCGCGAGATGCGCCAGGAAATAGGGAAACTTTTTTTTGTATCTGCAAACGTACCGTGGCGAATGTGATTCTGCATAGGGTTTATACAAAAACCTTTCTGAAACACCGGTTTTCAAATTTTCACTTCTCTATGGAAACGGTTTAAACTGGTTTCGAATTTTTACAGATGAAAACCAAAACATATTTACGACTTAATATAGAAGTTTTTAATTATTTTTTATTCACAATAATACTTATTACATTTGTATTCATGACAATTGTACATACATAAAATTCTTGAAATAAAGAATTAACAAAATGATACGGATTTTTTTTTACAAAAAAAAATCGATTTTCGAATTGCATACATTTCTTTTAAAAACCGACAAACCCTAGTTCTGCATGATTTTTCAAGGGAGTACGTGACGGTGAATATTGTTCGTGCAGAAAAATTTGCAAGTATTCTGGTTCGATTGTGTTCTTAATCCGTAGCAATTTTTTTACACTGCATTCGTCGGTCCGAATCTACTCACGAACCAGTTCTTGCGCACGGTTTATTCGCCTTTAATTTTCCAGTTAAAATAGCGCCGATAACGAAGGGTTAATTGTGACTCCATGAATCCTCCATTTCCGAAAAAAATGGTGTATCGTGATTTATTTTTTAAACAAGAACTACCGATATAGAGTAAACCTGCGATCAGAAAACCGGGTTCAGCCGTGCAGGTCCCGCCGTAAACAATTTTTGCGGAACGCGATTTTTTCATTTCGCGAGCACAGTAGCACAAGCGGCGCGGCGGTTTCCCGTCGAGTTTATATAGAGAAACGAGCGCGGTCCGCGGCTTTATTTAAAGCGCAATACACGTCAACGTGCACAGAAGGGGGTGGCGCCACACCGGGGGTAGTTTTAGACTGCGGGGGTTAAGTCAGGAAACAACCCCGAGGGGATAAGGCTGCGCGGCGTGCAGGGCTTCCTTGTAACCGATTCGAAACGAACTCCTCCCCGTTCTCAGTGTCCCAGTGCATTATTCCGTGCGGAAATTCGCCGACATAGTAATCCTACTTCGGCGCATTACGCCAATCCTTTTCCCGATCCAGCGGGATACTGTTTCCATTTTGGGGCTGCTTCCAAGCCTCGGACGTCTTCACGAGCGAGCGAGAAAACCGACTCCTCTAAGCTTAATGGAGAATTTCCGGAACGTTCCTCTGAATCGCGAACTCGCGTCGCGGGGTGTAACGCCGCGGAAAAATCACTATTGCACGTGTACCTTGGAGTTGCATCGTTTCCGGGTCGTCGGGCACAGTTTTGACGTCGGTGGCCATTTTCGAAAGATATTTTCGGTTTCGAAAAAATTTGTTTTTTGGAATTTCGTCAAATATAAGTGTCCTTCGTTATTTGTATGAAAAGTGATGGTCCGTAGGCAAACATGCTTTACGGCATCAAAAAACAAATAATTAATTAATTAAGCGTTCAGTAATATGTGTATCACTTTCATTATTATAGGCACATGTATTAATGTATAGACTTAAAACGAGACTTTGTGCAGATACAAGAGAACTTGAAAACGGGTAATCAACTGTCGATGTTTTTTGAACAAAACATGTTTTTGAATAACATTTTTCCCAGCGGCGAAAGAATATTTGTCGGCCGTGATGTTCCATATTTATCGTGAATGCTCTACATTAAGCTTTTAATCTCCGCGCATGGAGAATGTTTGTCGACAACGTTTCATCCTCTGTTACATAAATCTCTACATAGTTGCGAAATGTAAATTTGTACGATCGCAGATTAAAACTTGAAAATTATTAATATGTTTGAACGATTCACGAGAGGGTTAAGTGATTGGAAAACGCCACTGCGAACGTTTCGGCACGTGCGGAACAGTTATTTGCAGTAACTTAAGTACAATGCTGCTTTCGGGCATGCGACCGGCATTTCTCTGAACAATGAAAATTCGAACAATGAACAATAAGAGCATTCACACGTTATAAAATCAATACGCCGCATATTGCGATAGTTGCGCGTCCAGCCGTCGATTTTTTTCAAAGTAAATGAAATGAATAAAAAAATGAATTAAATGAATTTCGGTGAGAAAACCGCGTCTGCGCCGCGGCAAGTTAATAAAAGTTGAGTCGGTCGCAATATAAGTTCCCGCTCGAATTTACGCACCAAGAATTGCAATTACCGCTTCGCAGATATAAAAATAAGGGCTTGGCAGCGCGGAGTGCAATATCTGCACGACACGGGATCCCAGAATTTCAATTATAACTGTATTATCCTTTATTCCGTCGAAAAACTGATAACCTCTCAGCCGGCCGCGAGATAAAACTGAGAAAACGGGAACCGCCGCCGCGTTTTCCTGTAACGCGACTTCGCGGGCTTTTGTTTTAACGAAGCCCGCCGCGAATTACGTAAACCGTGATTCACAAACGTTCGGCGTCCGCTTTTCTTTACCCGGACTGGCGGATCCGAGAATTATCGTCCATTCGAAACACCGCACCAAAAGTCAATTCTTCAAGATTAAGAGTTTCAGAAAATCTGTTTTGGAACAGAGTAAGAACCCTTCAAAACTTCCAACTCCAAATTAGTACTCATTTCAGATTATTCAGTGGTGAGATGTAAAGTTCGAACACAAACGTCGTAAAATTCAGATTAAATAAAACGTTCTCTTTCGGCAACGCGTTAAGGGTGATTCTGGCTAATCGAAAAATTCAATGTTGTTAAAATAAGCACGGTACCATACATACCTGTCATGAAATAATTAAGTTGCAAGGAGGATTCGTCGTAGAAATTGCGAATGCTACTCGTAATCGCGGTTTAGTCCACTTATGATCGGTTTCCCTGTGCAATTAGCCGCGACAATAAATTTCCCGTGAATCCTGTCGGACGAATATTTCATACTTTTGCTGAAGCGTCCCATCAAATTTTCTTCCACGTCGCTCGTCGAAATCACTCGTTCGTAAAAACCGCAATATGAGAGAAGCGTCAGCGATTTTGGTTTCCGTCCGCGTAATCAATGAACGACCGTGGAAAAAAACGATCATTACTTCTGTTTCGATTTGCTAGTCGGTAGAGTTGCTACGGAGGATGCGTTATTAAATTACGAACGGTGGATCAATTATCCAAACCGGAATCGAGGTCGCGTTGATTGGATAATCGAATGTTTGGCAGAGCGAAGTTATGCGAAGACGTCCATCGGATCTCATCATCGCGAGATCATCATCATATGCTCGTATTATTCGCGCCATTTTAATGCGCTCTCCTCCAGAGAAATTAATCTGCGTGGTCTCGGATAAATTGGATTAATGGCTTTCGTGGACTTTTGGAGAGTCGGGGACTCAAGTACTTTGTCGGTGGAAAGTCAATCGAAATTTTGGAAACCGACGCGTTCAACTCTTCGGACTCGTTGCAATGTTATTTCCAAGGCATTTCTTTCAACACGGAGTACGTAAAATGGAACCTGTTTTCTCGTATAACTATTGAGCTTTTCGCTATTTATAGAATACCGACGAATTTAATAATGTTAAAACTATTTCGAAAATTTTTGTGAAAGTTTAAAGGGGTGAAATGCTGCTCGAGTCATGGAAATGTTTGGAATAACAAATGTTTTTGCGAAAACGAACAGAATGTGGCAATAAGAAGTTAATGGCGAAATCTTCCGCCCTCTGCGAGCCTTTGGGGCGGAATTAGATTTGGTAGGCGATGATCGATGGCAGTGACTCAACCCCCGAGGGTTGAAACGCGCTCTCGCGCCATAATCGATGCTCGAAGCACGTGGCGTCGAAATACTTGTGCGGATTATGAAATTCAAGTACGAACGACCGTCAATTAATTTGATCTCCGGCGATCTCGTACAGATTTTCCGTCAATATTCCATTTCTTTTATTCCGTGAAAAATGTCATGAAATATGAACCTGCCATTTGAAATGAAACGAAGCAGTGCCGACGATGCACTGCCAACAATATATAGAACACTGTGACAAGCAAATTTCAGTGATGAAAACAATTTTGAACCATCAACAATCGTTTAATTACATTTTATATAATTATTTTTATTCTCACAGTCTGTCGTATATTTGCCACATTGACGTATATGAGTGAAGTTCAGTGATTAAAATAACTTGCTCTTGCGTCTTCATTGATCATACACTTTGTTGTCCTTTGTAATTTTTTATTCGCACATTTTACCTTATTTTTAACAAATTTATACATGCGAGCGAAGTTCAGCGATTAAAGCAATTTACTTTGAAACTTTGGTGGAGCATGTACTTTTAGTATAATTTACTCTTATTTTATCTTATTTTTAATTCTTTATTGTTAGCGAATTTTAAGTGTCATTAAAAATGCCCACTAAGTTGCTTCGATTTTACGAGACTGAGTGATTTTTTACCTTTCCCGAGACCATAAATATCAGGGAAACGCGGGCTTTACACCATCGCGTCGTTTATTCTCGTCGAATAATTGATCAGGTTCTTTTGAGAAAAGCGTGCTAGTTCATCCGGAAAAATGAAGCTGCGCGCGGAAGTCCATAAAACATTTTCCAGTTTATTTTGTGGCAGGGCAATTCCGTAATACTTCAATGTACTCTCTCCGTTTGGTCTACATGATTTGAATAAATTATCGGAGTAGCGCCGCCTTAGCAGAAACGATAACCGCCCCCGCGGCCGGTCAGTTCTTCTTACAGCATATTTCCTGGCTGTTGCACGGTACGTGCTATTTTCCTCGAAGAATTCCGACAATGAGAAACTCGGTTCACGGATAACTTGTAAATTTTGCAAACTGAAAGTATCGAGTAAGGCTGGAAGGGAAAAACGAAAGAGAGGTTGGGGTGGCAATGAAAGTCAAAGGGGCTGTCGGTGCGATGGAAAGCAGAAACGTTTCCCAGGATCTGAATTGTGGTAACCGTTACTCAAGAATCCTTGGTGGCCGACTAGAAATACCGCATAAAGCGGCATTATAACTGATATGAAAGATTTCCGAGGCTGAATTTCCGGGTGTGGCGTATAACGCTCAATCATCCCCCTTTTATAGCAAATCTCGCTCCCAGCTATCGTCTCTCGAAAAATTCATTGTCGCGGAACTAATAATAACTCGCGTATCTTATTTTGGGCTTCTGAATTTTTGTTTCTTTCTCTTTTTTACGTGCGAGTGAAAATCAATTATCGGACTGTGTAGTCACCAGCAAGATAAAAATCGTCCGTATTAATCACACGAAGCAGAAGTCGACTAGAAATTTTATATCTGAATAATTTTAATAAATCGGAAAGGATATTTCATTCAACTGTCGATTCGAATAAATCGGGATGAGCATGACGTCCGAAAATTTCGCCCAATCATTTACCTAATTGTTTCCCATTGCGTTGATTAATTTTTGTCATAAATCCATAAAATCCGCAGGCTGTTAAATATGGTGTCCAGAAGGCGACCGTTCCATTAATACAGATATTAATTATGAACGATACAAGATTACACGAACGGCGACAAATTAATTTCACATGTGCATCGTATAACAGAGGGAATGATACCGCTCTGATACATTCAACTTTCCATTAAGCATAGTAGCTGTAGTGAAACGATCCCAGAGAATTCATTCGGCAAGTCGGAGAAAAGTTCGCGGCGGGCTTATTTAAATTTGTATTAGTTTCCGTCGGTCGGATTAAACAAACAGCGGAAGTTTCTCCGCAGGAATGTGAACATTCGCGTAATCAAATATTTAAGGCAACTTCGAGCCCCATTCGAACGAGGTTCACAAGACGACGAGCGTGAGCAAAGATCGACGATCCCGATTAAATTTCACGAAACGAGGGCTGGCGCGTTCATTATGTAACGAGACTGACGGATCGGTACACCATTAAACATTCTGGTAACCCTAAACGTCTTCCTACACTTGCTCAAATATTCTATGGCTGAAAGAGTCTCGGAGATTTCAAGGTGACCTTCATTGTTTCACCTAATTTTCATATCGACGATGAGTATAGTAATTAATTATAAGGAATTTTTCTACAATCCTGCCGTCGAAATGAATGAAATCAATTAAGGGGCGAAATGTTTGGTTTCTGCCGACCCAATTCAGACGAACAGCGACGTTCAAAGCTTTCCGAAAGTTTCATTTAACTTCACATCTTTCGACTGCCAGCTGCAGCCATTAGTTATTTACAGGGGAAGTAATAAATGGACCGACGTGTGTCAGAGACGCATATTTGCGAATATTTTTGGAAAATCGATGGAGTAACCGGGAACCAGCTTTTCAAAGGCTTCGCGGAACTTCGACTTACACGATTAATTATCCTCTCGTCTATCGACTCTGAGGAGACGCTTCTCGAAATGCAGTGGAAAGTATCTGTAGATAACAAATCCGCAAGTTGCATCCTTTGTGCCTTTACAGTGCACATATTCGTGACTTTACTGTTGCAAAATATTTAATGAAATCGTTAACTGGTTAATTTAATAATTAATCCTTCAGCTTGGGAACCAGACAACTCCGCAACGTCAACTGCAATTTCCATGAAAATTTTCCAACTTCCAGAAGAATTGTCTTGTAAAAGTCACTTTTAAAAAATTGATCCAAGAACATTGATCCACCGTCGAGGGGTGATCTTGAAGGATTCAGTCGTCTCGAACCGTCTCAAAAGCTTCCTCGGTCCAACGACCCAGGTCGCGGAAAAAAGCAGAGTTTCGTGCCAGCTGGCTGCTTATTTGCCAGCGAGACCGCCGGAGATCTGCGGAAGCGATCTTCCCGAGAGGTAAACTCTGTTCCGACGTCGGAAAAACGAGGAAATCGAGAGGCGGGAGGAAAAAGCGCGCGGAGTACATCGGGATTCGCTCTCGCCCACCGTTCAGGCTTCTAATCGATCAACGTCGTGGCATCATCCCGAAATGGCTCGCAGGAGCGTACGCGGATTGTACGTGATACACTCTTTCCGTGTACCAGCTTCGTTTTTTGTGCCTCTCACGCTGCTACGTTCACCGAAATATTCATGGACCGTTACCGAAACCTTCTAAGTTCGATGCACTTCTCGGGAATCTTCAGCGTTAATTATTTCATTGTCTCCGGAAAAGCAGATAATTTAACGCAGTGGACGTATTTAAAAACTTTATGCCGTCGACGTTATTAGTTTCGGCTTAACAAGATAATTGAAACAAGAAAGGAATTCTTATTTAGCCTCTGTGTCTTGGAATCGAAGCAGACATTTTGTATTTTTCGTAAAGAGACGCAGTCTACGGTAAATAACACTGTCCAACAAATTTCAACTTTTTTCATGTTACCATGCTAAAGTTGAAAAATTTTTCCAAAGTCATGTTTCTAAAATACTGTGCGTGTAAGAGAAAATTAGAGGCAAATTCGGAATCAGCGCAAAAAACTTTATGAGATCCACCCAACAGTTATATGGAAACATTTTTGGTGTTGGACGGTGTAATTACTGAATAATTGACTGTGCGTGTGAAAAGCGAATTTTCCGGACAGCTGGCCGAGGAATGATTCTTTAATGGCGAGCATTACGGGAATGGAGGTCCTGCGAAGCTCGAGAGAGGACTCCGTTGATCCGAGTAATGCAGTTCTTTCGTAAACAGCGGCCTGTATTCGTGTATCACGAATTTTCAATCGACTTCGAGCTGCCCCATTTCCGGCGGCGCGGCGTTGCAACGGGCTGCATTGAAAGTGCAGCCGATTGTTCACCTTTGTGGACCTTGTTTCTTTCGCCCCGTTGCAGAAACGTGCCATCAGAATTAATTTCTTTGATGTGTATAACGAATTGATTAACAAATCTACCATGATTTTAATTATTCGAGACACTCAATTGTTAGCGAGGATGAACCATAAGGATATAATCTGGACATAGGGAATAAGAATAATTTATCGTGCTCCGGTTAACTACGAGGGCCACTGCGGTGGCTGTCCACAAGTTTAAGCCAAGCCTGGATTAGGTTAAGCCACTATAGTGCACCGCATAAGCTCATAGTTTGAACGATGTAATTAGACTGCGGATGTTTATGCAAATATGAAATACAGGGCGGACCAAATAGAATCTAATCGATCTTATCAAGCGTCTCGACACTAGACTGCGGATTTTATGGATTTATGATGAAAACCGAGAATAGTGTTATATTATTTTCAACAGAGTAAATTTCCATTTCACTGCAGTTTAAATGTTAGATATTTGTCGATCGTAGATATTGAATTGAAAATTTAGTTAAGTAAATTTAGTTTACCAGTATTACAGAAGCTACTGCAGTTTGTTGCAGTTCAGGTTCATCATAGACAAATCTTGAAAAATATGGAGGAAATGTATGCACTCTGCGGTTTAAATATTCCGTGGTGTCAAACAGCAGGTAAACAACAGGCCGTGTTAGTTCGTCGGAGAGCAGTAAACGGAATAAATTGCTATTCGCCTGACGGTCGAGCAGAGTTTCGTTGAACAGAACTCGGATTGCCCTCCTCCACAGCGAGCTCTGATAGGTGTCGGTCCCTCTCAAACAAAATTGACTTTAAAATTCCTCCTCCGACTGTCGCTTATTAACCCCGGCCAGATACACCCCGTAAGCGGATTACGGTGTCGTTTCGAGTGATGCGATCCGCAGGATCCGTAAAAATCGCTTTAAAATTCCGTTTGCAAGGGCCTCGATCGCAACGGAGGGTGTAAATTGGGAGGATTAGCGTCGGTGGGAGCCCGTTTCGCATCCCTTTGCCGGTATAATTAAACGAATATGGTGGAGACGAACGATCGATCCGAAAAATACACAACCAGAACAATTCATCCCCTATTCCTTTTTTAAACTGACATCATGGAATTTTTCCCATGATTTCAGAGGTTCAAATTTATTTTTCCCAATCTTAAAAACTGGGAATCCAGTTTTCTTGAACCTCAGTTCAAACATGGCGGAGACGAGACGGCGATCGATGTGAAAAATACACAATCGTAAATTCCGTTCTCTGGAATCCGTCCAGATTCTAGTGGAGACTCACCTTCTATTATTTTTGAAAGCGGATAGTACGGGATAGTTCTCAATTTTACACTTCCGCGATTTTAAACCAACAAAATTGCTGACTTAAGGTACGATTTTCTTTGCACATCTGCTGTGCCTCTGGATGCACAGGTTAGCGTTCCTATGACGGGATTTAGTATGTCTTTCTTGTATTCCCTAGAAAAGAAAAGCTAAAGAACGTCGCACAAACTCAAACACGTGAGTCGATCGATTTACTTCTGATTGTTGTACCGACTGCTTCCGAAGCAATCCAAACGCAGAGTCATGCATGGGTCAGCGCGATTAATTCTTTATCGTTTTTGAATATAGAAGACATCTTCATCTCTCGACTCCGGAGTCCCCAAAGTCTCACAAATGTGCCTCGATTTATCTCCCACCGTTTTCAAAATTAAAATTTCACCAGCTCGTTCGAACCTCCAATCCACCGAGACAGGGTAAATAAATCAACACGTTGCCAGAGTGAACAATTAAATGAATAAAACGTCATCAAGATAGGATTATTCGCATCGTTCACGAGTGATAAATCATCGCGGAGAACAGGCCATTAAATCGAATCACAAATGATTTCCATTATTCGATGAAAATTATAGCGATGCATTATTTATGTATCATGAACACGCACGTTTATGATCGATAGCGAGGAGTATAAACCTAATAGATGGTTCTCTAATGATTTTTGACATAACTGTGGTAGATACAAGCAACGAGTTGAAATTTGAAAATTGAATTTCCACCAGCTCTTCGAGAAACGGAATTCCCAGGAAGAAACGGGAATCCAGGGGAAATATTTTATTCATAGAACGAGCGATTCCGATCTCTCAATTCCGTGGACGTCGTCGTTTTCTTGGACAGATCGTCGGGTCGAACAAATGAACAAATCGAAATATTCGAGTCCGGCTCTCGGGATCCCTGTTAATTGCGAAATTCAATCGGTTGATGGGATCCTATTGATTCGGAAACCCGCGATATGGATAAACGAACTGTGGACAACGTGGTGGCGGGCGAATTCAGAACCTGCTATTGCAGGTCCGATTTGTGTGCTTGTACCCCCAGTGTGTCTGAGTAATTCTACGACTTTTTCAAATATTGAAACTTCTCTGGACAGTCCTGTAACGTGGACACACTGGTCTTGCATTAAGCTCTCACAATCAACAAGTTACACGAACCGAGAGAGAAAGAGAGAGAGAGAGAGAGAGTACGTTCGAGAAACGTGCGCACCGGAAACACGTTCATCTTCTAAAGCAAATCGATCAACGTTCCCCGAATTCGCGTCGAGTAGATCAAGATCGGAAGCTGCGGCAATTTGGATCCTGTTGACTTCCGCTCTCAACAGACTCGGGGGAAGTTTTCTCTTGAAGTAGGAATTTAATACTTCAATTTGTACGGGATTTGAAACTTTAAATTCACGGTAGTCTCGAGCAAGGGAAGAATTTTTTAAATATTCTTACAGTAGTCTGAATTTCCGGTTTCTTGAAGCGAGATTACGACTCTCGGCCAGCTTCTCAAGAAATGGGCGTCGCGACACTGAGTAGTACGCTGTCGTCATTCGCAAGTTGAAGTGCCTCGTGAAAGCCAGAAAATCTCTGAATATTGTATCCCGTGTTGCCTCCGGAATGCCCGTAAACCATACTATCAGCTGTAAAAACAGTTTTACTGTTAATTCCGCGAGCTCTTACGCAGTCAGGCGAGCCGCGTACGTGTCCCGCCTTATTCCACTGTGGCGAGCATTAAATCCTCGAACGAACATGCTGAAACCTCAGCCAAAGGCCACCCGTAAATCATTCCGCTGTAAACTGTTTTATTATTGAGTCGAGGAAACGGGCAGCTAACTATGAAAAATAGAACGACCACTTCCTTCTACGCGTGGCCATTTCCCTTTGAAAAAGAGCGTTATTTTTTTAAGTCCTGGACGCCTTTAGAGCTTCGAAGGTTCTGAAATCGAAGCTTCGAAGCTTCGAAATCTTCAACCTTCGAAGGAGAGTTACAGCCCTGGTCGTATTCATTTTGGTTGATTGCAAGTGTCGATTGACCGCAGCAGCTTTCGTCCCAGAAAAATTTGCATAGCTTGGGGTCGCAGTCACAGTCGCAGAAGTAGCAATTACACCGGCTCTACATTTCCAGAGTGGCGAAACACGCGGCCAAGAAACTGGTCACGAATGTCGCGCATATTTCGCCTTGTTCCACTGTGAAGTCCGTGCGTGGCCTGGCAACTACCGAATTACGACGCGGAATAACGCGTGTGTGCGAACCGGGCGACTTACGAAATAAGAATGGCTTTATTACCGGCCGTGGAACAGAATTTTAACGAAGTTTTAATAGAGTTTCACCTCGACTGGGAACGGAGACGCGGGCTGCTTTCCGCGACACGCGATACGTGACGTTATTCGACGATTTTTCACAGCCGGTCTTTCCTTTCTCCGGAACCATAAATATGCTCTGATATTTTTTCCAAATAATGTAAGCTCGAAAGACAATATTTCGCACGCCATTAAACTTCTGGAATATAATTACTCAACAAACGAGATTTTCCCGCAGGTTTTTAACAAATTATTGTAATTATTGATGCTGGAAACTTTTTAATGACACGCAACGTTACATTAATTACCCGGCGAATTTCATTAGTTCGTTGTAACAGTTTCCGCTTTATTCAAGCGCTCGACGGACGTAATTTCGGAAACCGATGTTCCAAATTCCTAGCTAACTTCGCAAAGTAAATTCTACGGGTGCCACTACCGCTCGATGTTTCCATCATTAACGAACACTCTTTGCGAGAACTTTGAATGAAGCATTTAAGAGAACCAGCGAAGCAGATTACCAAAAGCTTGGCGAGAAACTACTGTCGAAATAGCGTTAAAAATCCTTCGACGTGTTTCCAGCTACGTTTTCAGAAAAATTTTGCATCATTGTCAAACAAATTGCTATTTCACCCCAGTTTGTTGCAAGTTGGATAGAAAACGTTTATTTTGCGTAAAGACCCGTTGTCCAGTGTTTAAAATCGCCTGGGAACAATGCAGCGCTAATTGCCGGATAATGGTCGTGACATCTATGGTCACCGAGCAGTTTCCCAAGCTCTTCTCGATCCTCGAGGATCCATATCGAGAATTCCTCGAGGGAGACTCGATCCAGATCCTCCGGCTCTAATGCTACCTTAATTAGAAGGTCGGCCGAAGACCGATGATATCATGGCGGACCGACCGAATATCCACGCCTCAATTGAATCAACCGGTCGATTAATTAGTCCCTTCTCGAGGGTGTTCTTCAAGCAGAGATACGCTCTGTGTCTGATAAAACGGAAGAAGGGTCCATGGACGTTATCGCTTTCGTAGCGGCGCTCGATGCTGAAATTAATTGTCCGCGAAACGAGAGGAAAAATGGATTGGATCTTGATGGCTGCCTCGAGAATGTTACTCCGATTCTGTGGATCTGTGTGGGGTGGGTCCGGATTAAATAGATACCTCGTATCTCGATCTAGCCAATGGAGGAGCAAGGATCTCCCTGTTGATCACTTCCCTGCCAATCTTCATGTACTTAAAAGCTTCCGCGAATTCTTCCGCACGATTTTTAACGCAATTCTCTGCTCCCTCATTCGTTATTTCATGTATTTAAAAGCTTTCGCGATTTCGCGGGTACGATTTTGAAAATTTTTTTAACGAAGATTGACAGACAGGAGAAATCATATATATTTAATATGCGGTATGATTAAAAATAATTTCTGATTCTCAATCCCCAAATTCGATAAGTCACCGGACTCGAATTTGGATGCAGACGATTTTTTGATATTCTGGAGAAATCTGATACAATTTTATATTACAAAGTGTCTATGTTTCAAGGCTTTGGCTCTCGGCAACATTCGCAGCATATTCCCCAGTAAATAATAGTCCTGCGAGGAACGTAAAACTCGAGCGATTTCGTGGAAAAACGCGGAGGAGACCGAGAGGCTCCTAAAAGAACGTCTTAAACTTCTCTCCATTCTCCAGCCATCTGTATGTAAGAGGACGCGCTTTGGAGGGACACAGGCGGTAAATCAATTTGAAAAATGTTGACGCAAGACGTCGGACCGAATTTCTCCGACATTCGTTTTTTGCGTAACCGATGAAAAGCGCAGCTCGAAGGGGATTAGCCATCGAATCAGGTCGAATGTGCGCCGCGTACCAACAAGCTTCGGCCGTGTACTTGAGAGAATAATTTCTTTAGTGTTGCGCGATGTTGCGGAGCCAGTTCTCTTTCTCGTGTATGATCCGAGAGAACCTGAATAAAAATTGCGGTAACATTATTTGATTAATGAACGGAATTATTTGAATTAATTTTCATGTTAAAATAGCTCCAAGTGCAAAGGGTGAAACTTCTGAACTGGAATCGATGCGAGGAATTTTGATCACGCATCAAGACTCGCAAACTTGGCGATTAGATCCTCTAAATTTAAAAATTCTGCTCCCATACCCGGCGATTTTCGAGATTTTCGAAGAAGCTGCTTTCAACCCCTATCTTCGAGAGCCGCTTTCATCCCTCCAACATGAAGGGTCTCTGATAACGAAAATCTCTGCCGAACGCTTTACCCTGAACCATCCCCCACGTAAATTTCATCGAAATATTTTTGTCTCAAACATTAATATTCGTTGAATATCTCAAGAACTAATAATAAAAATATGAAAGATGAAAAATTTTCTGCAGCCAAAAATTGAAATTACCCTGCACGGAGACTAAGGCAGATTTCACAGGCCGGGGACGCAGCGCGGACGTTATAAAATTCAAGCGGCGAGTATCGGAATAAGCTTTAAAAGCAATTTGGGCCGTATGAATTCGAGATACGTATAGTAGAACGTCGGATAATGAAACGTAGACGAACGACGACTCGCGCGGAGGATATAGTCGGACGGATTCCGGTAAATTTCAGAGCTCGAGATGAAGCGGATTACAGTAGCGCAGAGGGGAAGAGACAAAGAATGGGGTGGGAGGATTTCGAAGGGAAAATCGAGAAAGAAGGAGAAAACTCGGAGGGCAAACAGAACGCCCCGGTGAAGGGGGCAGCGTTAATTTGACGCAGAATAAGAGAATCGCGAGCTCGTCAAATTTGTCGAAAAGGCGAAGTTATTTCGCTCCTCTCTCGCAGCGATGTTTCTTCCCTCCGAGCTTTGCCTATCTACCGGGAAATCACATTTATCATCCACCTCTCGTAGTCGCCCCATTGTTTTTATCGTCGCTAACTTCGTGCACGATTTAAAAATTAAAATGTCCACGAAATTAATCGAATTAAAATCGCTTCGTCGCCCGGATTGCCGTTCTTCGAGCTTCTTCGTTTTTCACCCCAATTTGCACCCTCGCACAGTACGCTGGAATGCTCGTCTTTTTGGACAAAAATCCATATCTCTAAATTTCATACGGTAATGTATGGCAAGACGTGTTTTACCTTTTTTACGAAAAGCTAAGTTAAAGTTTTAAGATCTTCGATTTCGCGTTTTAACGAACGGATCACTTTGAATCAATAAAATACGATAAATAATAATTTTAAAAACAGCAAGGGAGCCAAAATGTCGAGTACACACCTTGAATTAAACGATCCATCGTTTATTTGATTTTTTGCTTTACGATACGTGTTTTGTTTCAATCGATGTTCAGTTTTTCCGGTGGATGTTTACGAATAAACGGTATTTTTAAAATAAATTAATGTAAACAGATACACATTTTAAAATATTGATTTTTTAATTTTTGCCCTCTTGGCCGACACACCTCGTGTCAAACGAACGCAATAAAGTAAGGCTTGGTTTAAAATGAAATTGTTTGAGTTGCGCTAAGACTTTTTCAATTGAAATGAAAAGAATCGAAAGTCGCTTAAATCGACCCGCCTCGCAAACTGCGCGAGACCCGTGAAACGTCGTTTTACATCTTTCCGGGTGCCTAAATTGCAGTTATTTCCTGCGCCGGTCTTTTATTAAATTTTTTTGCACGTCGTAGAATATCAGTAGCGAGTTTCCGAAGTTTTTCGTTCCGCTCGCTCGCCTACTTGGCATTCTTTCAAACTGGGAGCACGTTCGAAGCTCGATGCAGATCGTGCCGGGTCGGGTATTTATATTTTTCGCGGGACGGCCTCGAAAACGTTGGATGAAATTGCTTGCTCGATTTGTTCTTCCGCGCAGATTCACTCGAATCGGCTGGCCCCCTTGGGGGAATCGTTGAATCGAGCCTTAATCAATACGGGAGAGGAGCCGAACTTTTCATTCCGACGAAGTTTATTCGCCGGCGGCGGTCGCGAAAAAATCGCCGTCGTCCCGACGAGCCGAGGCAACCCGTCGCATACAAACTACTCAATAATGCACCGGGAGCCGTATCAACCCCCGGTGTGCCTTCAATTTGAGCCGCGATCATTCTAACCCCCCGGCTAAACAAATATTAGACTCGCGTATAAAGAATCCGAATAATTCCGTGCAGCTTAGGGTTTGTCGATTTTTCAAAACCGGTTTAAAGCGATTTCATGGAAAAGTTAAAACCGGTTTTTTAAAAAGTCGATTTTTGCATAAACCCTAATGCAGCTCGAAAGTTATTTTTACACAAAATATATAGAAGATTGGGAAATTAATATAATTCATCCCCGAGGCTCGCAAAGTAAGTGCTCCGGACGTACGTAAAGTGAGATATATTTTCTTCACTGGTCTGACTATTGCCAGCCGCTTCTACTTCTGGAATTTCTGTTTTTAATTACATTACGCTCTCGGAGTATCCTACTCTCTGTTCTTAATCACGTTGTACACGGTAATGGAAAAATATTCTTGCGATGCGTTACCGGTAAACGTTTATTCTTGATTGTGTTCTTGAGTGGAAGTAACAGGCATTAGTCGGACAATCCGCTCGGAGCAAGGGAACGTGCAATGAAAGAGTGTTCTTTCATTCCACAGTGCTCTAATTAATATTATCAAATGGGAACGGAGGGAGATTGTTCAACAATGTGGAAAATGCTGTAAACTGTAAACAACTATAACCAACATCCAAACAGATTTAGATCGTGCGTCTTCAAATCGTATTAAACCCAGAGTTAATACATATTTGTTGAATCGTGAGTAGAATCTCCTCGAGGTCCAAAACTCAACTCGAACAACTTCTACCTTGGACCGAAATGAAATTACCGGAAGTCTGTCCCAACCCGAAAACCAACTACACCGCTCGCCACCTTATCAGCCATTCAGAATATTAAATCGCAGTGAAAACCGCCCGAGTCATCGCTGGCAAAAAGTCTCCGCGAAACACGGGTCCGCCGCAAAAAAGGTGGAGACGTTAGTCACCTCGAGTAACTTCGACTTCTTCATTATACATTCCCGCCCAAGTTCGTCGTAATTTTTTAAACAAAGCATTTCCCACTCCTGGCACAAACCAATCTCAATGGAAAACCTCTGCCAGCAATTTCCATAGGTCTCATGAAAACTTACGTGTCTCAACCAACTCTGTAAATAATTAAAAAGCACACGGTCGCGTTCGCAGCCAAACAATTTCGAGTACATGCACGAGCGTACGATTCCACCGTGTAGCATCGTTAACCTGAAGACGCAAGAGAGAGAAAGAGAGACTCAATTCCGTGTAGACTCGATTTTCCAGCGTCGATCGAGAAGCCTCGATCCAGGCGGGCGTCCACTGATTCGATTCGTTGATTACGCAGATGCCAGACAACGCAAACTGTCCCGCGAAAGCTAAGGTGGAACCGTGAACACACCGAGTGCCCAATCAGCGAGGATCAGCAGCGCAAACAAGCAGTGAACCTACGTGGAAAGAAATAGAGAAAAGAGAAACCGAAGGATCGTTTTAAAGAAACAGCCAACTGAGAATCGTTCGCAGTTTGTCGACCTGGGAAGACAAGAAGACGTTCATAGGACCTCCTAAGCATTAGAGGGTAATTCTACGAGGCGACCCGCTCCGGGTCGATTGGTTCAATGGAAATAATCGGTCCTCGATCCTCTAGGGGCGAAAGATTTCAAAGTTTCTACCTGGGGTAACTAGCCGAGACGGATCCAGCTCCGAGGTCGCCGAAACTTCTCGAGAATGATCGTTCAGAGAGGATCGACCACTTAGAGCGGATCGCTTCGATGATCTTCGACCGCAAAGTATCCAAGAACAGCGATTTATATATGAACGGTGTCACGCTAGAAGTGATTTCATGAACTGTATCGAGGCGTCCTAGAAGGCATTAAGCAAATGCTAGCTGGCACCGGTTCTGAAACTCTGTGCACAGTCTGAGACGTGGTGCTTCGGTTACGTGGCCGGAGTATCGATAACATCAGAGGAGATCAAGAGGAAACGGCTCGCGAGTGATCCACGGAGACCGTTCCAGAGCTTAGGGGATAGCTGGATCTTCTGGGTTAACCGAGTCCTGGAATTGATCGAGGGTGATTAGCGGACGCGAGCGGGTTCCCAGCAGTTTTACGAGCGTCGCAGGATCCGAAGTTCCCGGAGACAATAAGAAATCGGATTTCCACGTAACCTAGAAACGAACTCGGAAGAAAGCTCGGACACGCGACTGACTCCGGGAACCGATACATCGATCGATCGGCCAGGGTTCGAGCGTCCTGGTTGGGTTGAATCATGGTTGCTAGGAACGAGAACAACGAACGGAGAGAGAACACGTCTGCGCTGCGAGAACTTCGGAGAACCTAATTGTCCTGGGCTAACGGCGACAACTGTAACGAGCTTCCAATGCTGATGGTCTCTTGAGAAGAATAGGATCGAGACTGCTGGGACCTGTTCATAGGGCTCGTATAAGAGAGGTCTCTTGGGCCTGTCTCTTATCTTTGGTGAATCGATTGACAAACAAGACGATTAACGCCTGTGGAACACCGTCTGGTTCAACTAGTCCCCCGTTTAATTAGGCTAGCACGCTTTCTCTGTGACGAGTTAATTGCAAAAGATAAACTGGAGAAACCGAGGAATAATCTGGTTAAGCTAGCACACATCAGCGCAAAGCCCTTTGTCGTTAGTAAAAACGATTGTTAAGGCATCAAGGTGTACCTGTACACGATTATACGATTCAGTTGTAGTCTGAAGGGATTGGACAGTTGAGAGACAGCTTGGTCCAGCTAGTTGCACATTGGTCTCCCTTTTGCCTTTGCTACATCGATTATTAGATGATCAAAGAGTAGCTGCGCACGATTAGACGATTCAGTTGGAGTGTGGAGGGATTTGAAAGTTAAGGAACAGGTTGATCGAGCTACCACGCTTTGGTTTACATCCTTCTGGCTTTGTTCGATAAATTGGTGAAGTATCAAGGAGTGCCCGCAACACGATTGAACGGATAAGAGACGGCTTAGTCAAGATAGCGCGCTTTGGTTACATCTTCTGCTTTTGTTTGACGGCTTGATAGTCGAAGATCAAGTGGAGGATTCGGAAGTACCCTATCGTATCTGAAGAGATCAGACAGTTAAGTGGTAGCCGGATCGAATTAGCGTTGTTAAAGCAACGGATTAAGAATCAGCCCGATTAACCGATTCAGCCGGAGCCTGGAAAGCCCGGAAGACAGCGGGGAGTTGGAAGTGATCGGACGGCTTCGTCTCAGTCTGGTTAGGCTAGCGCGCAGGTTGAGCATCGGCAGCGGGATCGGACGGCACGCGATTGGTTCGTTCGGCGACGGTGGTGGGGCAACCGGGCCCGGCGGTGGCAGACCGGTGGAGGGGTCCACCGGTTGGGGCGCTGAGGTTTCGGGCCCCGTCAACGGTTGCCTAGGTGGGCCGCAGCCGGTGGTGGGGACTACCAGAAGCGGCACGGTGTCCTTGTCGTCCGCTACTGGCACGCCAAGCCGCGGTGTCCTAAGTCGACGGCCAAGTCGCGACTTAAGCCCCTCGAAGTCCTCGGATGGCCAGGATGCGCCCACCCACGGGGGCGGGGGTGGTGGCGGCGGTGTCGGTGTTGTCGGTGCTGTATCCGGTGCTGCTGGCGCAACCGGTTCCGGACAGGATTGGCGAAGGCTAGTCGGCAGCATCAGGCGCAAAGTGCGCCGCAAACCAACCCACGGCAGCGCCAGCATCTCGGAGGCTGGTCTACATGAGACCAACCGCAACCAGGATGACTTTCTCAAGGCCACCATGAGAATCTTCCTGGTGGTGTCGCCACCGATGGGCCGCGTTCAGGTACCGTAACACGACACTCGACCAGCTAAGAGCTTTCTCTGGTCCACTCACCCCTCGAGACTGTCTCCTTCTCTCTACACTTCTCTCTTTTCTCTCTCCCTCTTTCTCTATTTATATCACTGACTCTTTCCTCTGTCTCTGGAATGCTGTGATACTGGCAGGGGATATTTCCTCCTCACGCTATTTTCATGCTTGCTCGCAACAGCAGATTAACCTTTCAGGCATGACGTCGTAAACGAAACTTTCTTATTTTTTTATCAAGTGCATCACGATACGAAGAATGTACCAATTCAGAAAATTAGTGCATTGTAATACGAATAATGTATCCATTCTTAAAACGAGTGCGTCACAATATGGACTAAGTATCAATTCAAAGAATCAATGAATCAAAAAATGGATGCATCATTAAAATTCGATGACTTCCGTACATCCTCGAGTCGGAACACTCCTGTTCCATTGCCAATTTATTTCATTACCGCGAGAGAGATCCGTGATCGCGGAATCCCGGGCCCTTACATCGGCGCATCGTGGCTTGGTTCCCGCGGATATTAATTCGTTACGTTGCCAGCTATTAGCGGATAAAGTGTTACCGGCTGGCACACGTGTTCCACCCACTCCCCTGGCTGAAATAGCCGTTGTAAGGCCTAAGGATCCTCGAAAGTTTCAGCACAGTCATCTAACGGGGTCGACCTAGTTCCGCGAAAACGTCACGGAAGTCTGGCACTTCCAGCTGATCAGAGGGAAAGATAATTGCCCCGGGAAATCGTGATCCGAATTGGATTGTTTTTCGATTAAGCCTGAACAGCCAGAAATTCGCGATCGATTTGCGCGTCGTCGGAATCCATTGTATGGCCCCCCGTTTCCTGTACCTGAGTGCCCTTTCTGAAACGTTCCTTGTATGTTAAACGTCTCCGATACATTCCATTTTGTTGCATAAAAATTTATTTGATTTAATACGACAACATATTTCATCCACATTATAATTGCGACTCGTCGAACGCCAGCTCGTTTCATTAAATATCGCCCGCGCCTCGGTTCGGTTCATTAAGCGTGCGACAATTTCGCGAAAGGATTAAAAACCAGCACCGCAACGAGACGGAGCTTTCTTCGTAGTAATCCGAAGTAGTGGGATCCTCTTTGAGTTCGGAAATCTGTATGACGATTATTATATCACGCTCTATAAAATCCGAATACGCTAGAACTCGTCTAAGCGGTGTTTCACCACGATTACCGCGTCGATTCAAAGGAGCGTTTCCCAGCGATGGTGGTTTCAAATAGGTTGGTCTCGAACAGCAGGATTTAGCTGTGTTGCAAGAGACTGATTATCTCCGCGGGAGCAATTAAAACGTTATCGAGGTGTCTCGTTGAAAGGCGTGTATTAAGCTAAGTAAACGCGACGCGATCGAACAGGGACAGGTGGAGCGGTGACTGACGACCTGAAAACCGATCATCCATTAGTTCAATCGATCGACCTGTCAGCATGGATGACCGAGCCGGTTATTCTTCCCGGGCAACAAAGATTATTGTCATCGTTCGACGCGGCTCTCCAAGACCGAGATGATCCTCGCGGGTCGAACCCATCGTGAAATGGGATCCTTAGACTGTTAACCCACTAGACCGACGTTCTCGAGGATAGGTCTTCTATTGGCGCAATTCTGTGTTAGGCTAGTTGCTTCTACCCTTGAGAATAAACGTCTGTGCAACTTTTATCGATACTCCGATCATTCTCGATATAATATTTCTCTTACTCGGTTTTGAGCAGTATTGGCTTGCAGAGAAACTACTGAACCTTCCGCATTAAATTTTGCAGAATATTTATTGATGATTGAACTACGCATATGATTTTTTTCAAATAAAAATATTTTTTGTGGGGTACGAAATCTTGATTATTTACAGAATGGCATTTTGAAGATAAATTACCATCTTTAGCACGACGAAAGAAGTAAGAAACAACGTTTAAACGCAAATCTCCCGCTCTCAGGCTGCAAAAAGTCAGGAAAGTTGACACGGAGTCTCGTTCATAATTCGCTGGTGGGTCTCGCGAGAGTAGGCGCGCCCATTGATCCATCTCGGTGTTAATTCGCTGGTTGGAAATTATCTCGGACACGACATAGAACATCACTCCGCCGGGACGTTGTTTTTGCGAAGCGCCATCGAAACGTCGCGCGGAGGTGTCGATTCGAATTGATTTTTCAGCCGCCATTAGCAGCCTGGTTTTTTCGAGTGTCGTCGTGGATGGCGGAGCAAAGAGAAAGAGAGATGAATTTGCAGTCGGAACGGTGTTCCGCAAATATTTAAACGGACCGACGCGCGTGACCGTAATTAGCAACGTCGCCCACGGCTGGTAGAGGAATGGTTCACCGCGGCATCGATTCTCGAGCTATCGATCCCCGAAAGAATGAATGACGAGCGTCTTCCGGTGGACGCGTGAATCATTTATCGATAGGAACCAACGCCGCTCTTCCTGTTCTTAACGGGAATTTATTATTTCGTTGAAGAGGGAAGACTGATGGCCCGATGATGGCTCGATGTGTCATTCCGAGAAAGCGATTTATAAGAGACCGTCCCTACCACGTCCTATTTTCTTTGTACACCACGGAATCCTTAATGGCAACCCACAGGACGCTCGCTGAATCGTTTTGTCGTCTGACGGAGACAGATATACTCCTTCGCGAAATTAAAGCGGCACTGAATCATAAACGACACCGAAATCGACACCTGAATTCTTAACAAATTTTTCAATATTCTAGCTGCGTTCATGAAAATTCATAACTGTAAGAGATGGCTGGGATTAAAACGGTAAATGCAATAAGAGTGAATCAACTTTATTAACTTTATTTAAACGTCTTTTTCCAGCGACGGACCTGACGAGACTGTTCGTTGTTCGTTTTGTTTTTGACGTTCGCTTGTAGTTGGCAACGAACGCCTGAAAATAACATTAAGAATATACCGGGTGTCGCAACATGAACAACAGCTTACGTAACATTCACTTTTATTTACTTCTTTCGATATGCACATACTGTTTACTGTATTAATCTGTGCTCCAGGAATACCCTGTGCTCAATGCACACCCGTATTTCAACGTATACATTCGTGGTTTTCATTTTTAATCGAAGCTATATTATTTACTAAACACCGCGCGCGCATATATATGTTATCGCTGGTACGTGCGAAGGAAACGTAATTGTTGATTTAAAAATAGATCGAAAGGGTGGAATAAAATTTGTTCGCGTTATGGATCGTTGCCGAGGAAATTGAATTTTAATATTCATCGAATACGCAGCCTGTTTGAGAAGACTCTCCCGTGTCTGACCATTGCAGGCTGCTTCTACTTGCAGTAAACACCGCCGGTAAACAAGTTGAACAAACTTGATGCGTCTTACAACAAAGAAGAATAGTTATCTGCGAGGAAATAATTTCTTTTCGTAGTTTGCGTTGCGCACGACCAACATATGTCCTAGATAAAAATTCTAGCAGCGAAACATCTAGAACGAGACGATGCAAATTTGACGAAAAATAAGTTCGAGGCCAAGCCAGAACGTTTAAATGCCGGCAGAATTACATGGAAACTTCCATTGAAAGAATCGAGAAAAGTTTTCTCGGTAAGCGATAAAGGGGAACGTTTCCACGTAGAAATATGAATGGTGGTAGCAGACCTCCTTTGAACGGGTTGGAAGCATTATCGTCGGTCGAATAAAATTTCGAATTGCGTAACAAGGGAAACCACCCCTGTCGAAATACAAGGGAAATTGATGAATCCGGTTTCCTCGTCGAAGGAGAAGCATTTTTACAAGCGACCGACGACAGCTGCGCCGGCCGTACGCTCTCGAAATTAGCTAATTCTTATGTTCATTGGTTTCCCCGGGCTCTCTGGGATTGAACATAATCTAGCTTTATATTACGCGTGCACAAGGCTCGCGCGTTCTCCCTTTTTTGCCGGCCGCTCCTAATTTCGTATTCACCGGCGCCACATTCCGAAGTCTCTTTGCGGCTTTAATTAGTCTTCTTATGCCGGAAGCGCGGAATATTTGAAAACAAAAATTGCCCCGAGCTCTGTGACTATTATCATCAGTTTGTGTAAACAATTTTTTATACATTCGACAGACAAGATTCATTAAAAATCGGAGGCTGTCCGTCTCGTGAAAATTAATTACACAGGTCGCAAATGCGAATGAGTTAGTCAGCAGAATCAATCGGAGGGACGAAACGAGCCGCATCCAGTGATTTTGTTTATTTATTTGACCACCGGTCGGCTAATCTGTACTCTAAATATTTATAAGTCGTATTTATGCGACATCTTTATTGCCGTTCACGTGCAACGCTAATTGCGAATTCCGTTACGTGTTAGTCTTCTAGTGGACATGCAGCGCCAGTGACCCAGATACATTCAAAGTACTGCGAGCCTGTGGAACAGCCGAATTCCGTTTAACCAGACAGGTCTTGTCCCCCTTTGTTCCCACGAAATACATTCATATAATTTATATTAAATTACTGTCGGTTTAATTAGCCACCGGTCCCTTAAGCAGTACAATTAATAACCTCGAACTGCAGATGCGACGGTGCTTACCACTCTCCCTTATAATTCATGGTCCAAGTTCGATGGCCAAAAATATCCCTTAGCCCTTATGCCAATAACCAAAATGTCTTTCGATATTCTGTTGCGTTGCACATGAAATCCGGAGTCTATTCATTATAAATTATTTGCTGTAATCATGCATTTCTCAAAATGCATTTTGAGAAATATGTGGAGCGCCAGAAAATCGAAGAATTGTGGTGGCTATGGTGGGTTGGTGGAAGAAATGCGAAATTTGCATAAACAGTTGGCTTCTAACGAAGACAAACACTCTGGCCGATCGATCGGTAATCGAATACTTTCCAAGGATAGCATTTACCCTGCAGTGACCCGAGAACGGTTCTCAGGAGGGCGATATCCTCGGAACGAGTCGCTGATGGATACACTTATCTGGTGTGTTTCGACAGGGCCGAAGGTACTTTCTGAAGGGCAGCCGAAGCTCGCTGGCATCGGCGATAAGGTTCGACGGGGAATAGACGTCGGAGAGAGGTTCGAAGCTGCCGGGGCTTTTCTCCGCAGCTCAAGATGGCTGGCAGCCAACCAAAGATTGTGCTACCACCCCCTTTCACCCCCGTTCAAACCCCGAGCATCGGCTTCACCGTCAAAGGGACTTCATAATCGAAACGAAAGAAGCTGGTTCCGAAACCCTTTCGATCCACGCATTCCTCAATCTGTTTCCGGGTCTGATCGATTTTCGAATAAATATTAAATTGCCAACTAATAGGTTGACGCATATGGCAACTGATAGGCACGAAATAGAAGCAAGGGAATTTAGTTGCCTACCGCCGGACGAGATGATGAATTTCAATCTATCTTTTGCGGTCACCGTCCATTTCGACGAGCCATTTCTGGGGCTGTAAAGTCCCAAGGAATCGCGAACTTGCGCCGCAGTTGCTAATTACTCTGCGGTGAGATGGAATCGGAGATCCAGAGAGTTCAAACGATTCGAGGATCATGGCGCGATTGGCGGACGTTGATGGGATTAATTATGGGAATCTCAGCTAATACGATCGATCGGGACGTTTGTTTGATAGGGTTTGAATTTGTTTGATCAGTGATTTAGAGGGAAGTTTCGGAATTGATGTATCGGTGCTCGATTAACTAGTAATTAGAGTAACACGATGGATGGAATTTCCAGTGAGTAGGTCTGAAAGAAAGAATTTACGTATCGGTTAGGCTTTTTGTAATTTGTACAAGTGACTGGGGAAATTACAATGGATTACCAAATAAATCAACGCGTCGCACTCGAGTGGGTAAACGAGAGATCGGTCTGCGGTGAAATATTGACATGAATTAGAATAGCCATTAACAAGTGAGTGTGTATTGCATAACGTTATAATGTGATTGCAAGGCTGGCATCACAATGGGCCGACGAGCCAATCGGATTCCGTGCTCGTCATTAATTAGCTTCCCTTCAAATAATTTCCTCGCGTCGTGCCGCGTTCGCGATCGATTTTAACACGGTCGACTCAGAAATATTTTCTCCTATCGTCCGAGATCGCGAGATCTTTGAAATCAACTTGAAGGTCCACGTTCTAATTTCGATTCGAATTAACAGGCGAACGCGATCGCTGCTGATTCGTTATTTTTAAACGAGACTCGCCGAAAAAACATAGTTGATTAACTGAATTCAGTTAGATAATCGCGTGTAATTGAAGCCATTAATTAGTCAACGACCACTCGCGAGAGGTCGCGGAGGTACACACACGTTAATTAACGCTCGCCGCGACGCTTCCCAAAACGGGCCAGCGAGTTTCCCACTGCGCGCGTATCCTCTGTAATTATTTCAGTCGGACCTTAACAATTTTGCGATTCATTGCACGATAATGCGCAATTTTCAATTTTACCCTCCATTTCGCAATTTTCGCTCGTTACAGATGGTGCCATTTTCTGTTCGAATGCTTTTGTCCGTTCTGGTGCCCTGGAACGGGGCACTACTGCACTTGCAAATCGCAGTGTTCAATCGAGAGAAACATTTAGCGAGGCAGTACTGTATTTCCTTAAAGATCGATCATATTCCTCGTCCCCAAAGCTGTCAAAAAATTCCAATAAATTAAAAAACAAGGACACATCCAGAGGTAGATCCAACGAGGTTATACCGTGCTCGCATAAATTTCGCCGAGAGGTCCCGCGAGCCGAGACGATTCCAGCTCGTGTAAAAAGTAACCGGCAGCAACAGAAGTTGAAAATTCTCTGGGGGGCCGATAATTCTCGCGCGACAGCCCGGTTCGCGCGTCGTTGCGTTGTTACAGCGTAACATCGTGTTACATGGCGTCGCGTTGTCGCGTCGGGTCGGGTCGGCGGCACCGCGACGCAACGGGACACCATTAATCAGAGGCGTCGGATACTTCGTTATTCGCCGGAACACGTGTTAGAAACGTACGGACGACGCGATGGAAAGTTCAGCACCGCCTAACAATCGATCAAGCTGTAACTCGAGAAGAATGTTGTCCGTCGGTGGAATTGATCATTGCTGTAACACCGGCAAACTATCGGGACCACTATGGACTGGAGGGGAGGTCCACAGCAACCCTAACTGCCCCTATACATTTTTCCATGGATCTTTGAATATTTCACGTCGAGAAAGTTGCTCTCTCTTCAGTTCCGTGATCAATTTGCTATGACAGGGAGCTGGAAGGACGGTGGAAGGACGATGTAGGGTACGAATTCGGTCAAGGGTGTGCTTTATTGCCTCCGCTATGAAGGGGGACATCCGTAAGGGGGAGCATCTTTGAAGAAACATCGATATGAATCGCTTTTGCGAAACTACCTGGCCGCTCGAGGGGAAAACTTGATACCCTGGGAGACGACGTTGCCACCGGAACTTTTAATATACACGTTGAACAATAAAAAAAAAGCACAGACAGCACCACAGGAGCCGTGGTCGAGCAAATCATAAGTAGACGTTAGAGGATTACTAGGAATTATTGAACTGGATCCTCCAATATATAAGGCTGAAGTTAATTATTTGAATTTATTTATAACATGAAACGTTGAAAATATAATATTTTAAGAAACAATTTTAAATATTAATTCTATGACCTTTCTTCGATGAAATCAGTTTATCGATTAAACATTTTTTGAAACAATAAGTTAAATGAAACGGCAACTTCACATTAGTAAGAAAGTTCACATTGGTGAGTGTTGTCTCAAAAGTAGCTACAGTTGCCACAGACTACAAATATGTTTTTTTTTTATTTAGGAAATCTCATATAAGATATGTTAGAACATAATGTGTGTTACATTGTAATACGAAGTATAGTGAAAAGCAAGAACATTAGGACGTTCATGCAATTGTTAATTTTTGTAGATCAACTTTTAAGATAGTGGAACCAATATTCTGAACCACCCCTTCCGTAAATAATTCCTACGCTCCAGCAGTATTACAATTAACGAAACGATAATCCTGTAGCTCGCACCCCGCGCGTCACACTGCGGGATCCGCGAAAGCCCCGGATATTGTATCCTGTCAAGGTAACAGCTCGATAATTGCGAGCGATACTAGAGAGGATTAGTTAACGGTAAGCTGGGAGCGAGCAGCGTGGTTGACCGCGGAACAGGGGGCTCGAAGGAAATATTTTTCGTCGTTCCTCGAGGCTGTGTCGTTTATCTTCGAAAAGGATCGCCGAAGGATACTCCGTTATAACGCCGTAATCCGGTTAAACAGCCTAAGCTCGGCAAAAAAGAACGATGACGAGGATGACGGGGAACACCCTTCTATTCGCCAGGACCCTTGCAATTTTCACCCCTCGACGTATTGGTTCGCCAAGATTGGAAGTGTTCCTGTGAAGCGTTCCAGGTGACAAGTCAATCTTGACTGTGTCTCCGCAAATACTGTCTTCGGTTTGGTAGTTATGAGGGACACAATTCCCAAATCGACGAGCCGCCACCCTCCCGGAAACTTCTGCCGATTGTTCCACTGCGTTTCAAAGACTTAAATCGTAGTTCGACTATCATTCTGTAGAACCGGTGGAAAATTGCTTAGCTGCGTTAACTTGATAGGGTATTGTCTCTGAATGCTTCTATAAAACAGCGAGATTGAAAGGCTGAACACGTAAAGTCGAACAGCTTCGCGTCGACTTGATACTCGGTTTATATTGACCAATTAGAGCAGGCACTAGTAACATTAAAAGCTGAGAATCTCTTCGGTGCTGCTCCTTGATCGTCGATAAAAAGCCGTAGAGGATGCACTAAAAAATATAACAATACACCCTTGTAGTCGGCGGAGCGATTTAAAATGTATTAAAGAATCAGCACTTCACCCAGATCCGAGAGCATGGAACGAATAAACGAAATGATAAAGATAAAAGTTGTACACGATTTTTCACTTGTTTTTTTGCGTATCCAATGGTTACAATCAGGATAAAGCATCGCTACGGAAAAAAAAGAAACGGGTCGAAGGAGTGGGTTTCGCTCGCGGAGAAAAGTTACAAATTTACGGGCCATTTCTGCCGAAGCATCGAAACTTTTGCTTCCGGCCGAGAGTTCTCGTTAGGGTATTCATTCCTCGGAGGGATGGAAAAGTCTTGCTTCTAATATCGTTTAATTATTCGCTCAAAGATCCTCCATTATACGGTCTTTAGATCCCGGAGAAAGATTGCTCTTGGGAACGATAACAAGCGTGGCAGGTATTCTTCCGCGAGGTTTCCAGTCGAGTGTCTCGTTTGCGTACGAATCGCCGAGGTGTCGACAGATCTCGCAATATTTTCCAACGATTGTTCTCCTAGTTAAGATGCAGCGAGTGCATCTGCTGCAAACAATATTATTCGGATGGTTTAACGCACCTATTGTAAATCTGCAATGTCTGATTCACCCCAGTTTTACTGCTGAGAATTCCTGTCTGCTAGAAATGGAGCTGGAAACTCGTGTAACACGAAACAGTGAAACTGGCTCTTATACTTGAAACCTTACAGTGTCTGATTAATGGTTGAGTACAACTACTGACGAGGTATTAATGCGGAGCGGAGATCGGTGTATTTAAACGAAGAATCTCCTTGATATATTCTGAAAGTTGAACGAATACAATGCGGTAAATAATGAAACGGGGATTTTAGGGAATCTACAGTGTCTGATTAATCTCAGTTTACTACTCAGATATTAATGCGGAGTGGTGCTCGCTGTATTTAAACGAGGAATGCCCACGTTATTTTCTGAGAGAACGAATACAATGAGGTAAAAGAGCATCGTAGAATTGGCCAGAGACAGAGTGCGGTCACGAGCCATTAGCGTTCTGCCATCTTAATGACAACGGCTGACGTCAAGTACTCGCTGCCTACCGTGGTATTTCGTTCTTTCGCTGTTGGCCGCTCTTTTGACTTCGTCTCACGTACGCTGGTGAAAAGCGTGCTCGTCGACACACTGCACGCACAAACAATAGCGAATGGCACAATATGGCTGTCGCAACCATGCGGAAGCACGGGTCGCCGACGTCAGGAAAACAGGATGAAATATAGGAGAAGAAACACTGCATTGGAGTTTCATCGTAGGCGGGCCAGGGGTAGAGAGTGGAGGACCAGAATTTTCATTAACTTCTCGAGGAATTTGACGCCCCGCGCAACTTTCTTCGACTCCTCGCGGAATTTCGTCTTATCTTACTTCCAGTTACCTTGGCACCGACGTCAAACCAGCTTCCGGCCCTCCGCGCTGCCAATGAAAATATTCCCGACATTTCTCGACTGCCATTTGTTTTCGCGGCGCGAGATGAAAAATAAAATTGGCCCGCTTGATTGCGGAACGTTCGCGAACGCACGGCCCCGTTAGTCACGACGGAAATCGTCGAGGAACTCTGCTCGACCTATTGTTAATTTTCGACCACGCGAAAGCTGACTGCAGCTTGAAATTCACGGTGCAGAAACCCGGTGCGAAGTATTATTTTGACTGGCCTCGGACCAGATAATATAAAATTAGCAAAATAAACATTCTCTTCATCGATTACAAGGTTCTGGAGCCAAACAAAAATTGGATACTTCCTTTAATACTGTTACAGGACAAAAACGATGTCTTGATACTCTTAGATACTTTAATGGAAGTATGTACACCTGCCGTAGCTCTACATACTTGCATTAATGCGCATTGAAGAATATTTGTCCGATGGAATATATTCCGTCGGATATATTTGAGCACAAATGGACCTTCAAGCAACGCTCGTAAGAATAGAGCGAAATCAGCACGGTCTGATTAACGGCACGGTTCGACCACTGAGAGCATCCGATATTCTAGTGGGCCGCAACAGCGTAAAACGGGATATGATTGGCTGAAGGATGCGATACGGTACCGAAGCCCGACTGGCTGTCGCAGAAGAGTAATGACAATAATTACGGCAGATTTATGAACTCAGTGCACACGTTACTCAGCGTGTCCGGAGTTAGCAAGTTGCCAGGGCAGTGGTATAAATCAACGCACGGTTACATGCTAAGGAGCGACTGTCAGGCGTTAACCCCTTCACGAAGGGCTGGAAATGGAACGCGTGGAAGGCCTTAAGCTACGGAGTACTCGTGGCTCCCACAGACTTAACCGTAATTAAACGATGCGGTTCCGTCGGAGACGGTCCGCCGGCTGTGTGCAGGACTCTGTCTTGTTTACTCGGGGTTAAGACGATGGTATTTATTTGGCGATTATTAAACCCTGTTAATAATGTTCCCCTCGTGGAAAAAGACGCGCACACTCTCTCTCTCGTCGTTGTTTATCGAGCCTCTCGATAACCGGACTCATCCTCGGAACAAGCCGCGAAAAACTAAGTGGAAAATTTAGTACGCTCGAAATTAAAACGTACCACTGCGGCACGGAAGCTCTCGGATATCAGAGTTCGCGATTACGGGAGGAAAAAGCAACAAGGACGCGCCGTTATCGCTTGCCTCGTTGTTAACTGTCAAATAAACTGTATCACGGGACAAACTTGCCGTTGCCGGAACGGCAAAAGCTTTAATGGCCAGCGAGCGTCGCCGTTCGCCTCGGCGATTTACTTCATTGCGGATCATTAGCGCGAGAACCGTTTCGCTAGTCGTTGACGCGCCAAATTTCGGCGCGATAAAGTCTGCCCCAGTATCCATTTATCGGCCGCGCCCGACCACTTGCACGTTATCGTGCCGTTCCACGTGAAGCGTTACCGCGCATTACCGGCCCTGGCAACTACGAATAGGATCGACCGACTATTGTCCAATCGTTACGCGCATCAGCTTTTTCATTTCCAGGTTTACCCGTCCGGAGGATCTCACGCCGGCTCTTCGTTCCCCGCAGTTCACTTACCGAGCGCGAGGTCTGACATCGCACGTGCTTATTCCACTGCGCCGTGTCTCGCGGCTGTCCAATATTGTGACCCACGTCATTCTCCGGAGGCTTAGCCACCTAATCCGCGTCAACCCGTGACAGTTCCGCGAACTGACCCATATTTTCCCACTCGCCGATTGTCATGGTTTGCGCGACGGTCTCCGAGGTCGCTTGGTAGTCGCTTCAGGTATTCTTGCGGTTCGATCAAGTTTTACACCATCATTCGTTCAAATATCTTGTCGCTACTATCGCTGCATTTTGGAGGGTTGGTCGTCGCCCCGTAAGAAAACATCTTCATAAACGTAAACATAAAGTTGAGTTATCTGTGAATGCGGAAGGGAAGAGACACGGATAAAAATAAAAAAGATATTTTTCATATTATCAAACCGAGCGTTCGCCGGCATACATTATTTTTTGACACTGTCCCACCAAATGGGCACTTCTGAGATTTTTATACAAAATAGGTTCGCATCACACCAATATTTTAGAATTTTATGGTAGATGTCCACCCAGGGGAAGATAGTTAAAAAAATTAATTATTATCAACTATAAATAATTTTTAAAAAATTCCCAAAAAAATCTCAAATATAGAATGTATCTATATCTTTTGTTCGCTGTTTATCTCATGTCGATATCTTTTCTCGTTTTCGAAATTTTGCACAATGTTTTTTTAGAATTAAAACTATGTTTTAAGACGGGAATCAGGAAAATTGGAGCTGGGTCCGCTGGCCCATGCTTATCCTGCTATACCCTTTACAATAGAATAATGCAGTGCTAACAGTGATATGCACCGCATAACGGCACAGCTGAGAGCAATAATCGTCGCCGATCAAGGACCGTCGAAATTCATTTCCCGTCCGTATGGCTGTCGGTTAAGTGACACCTATTATTGTCGCGGGAAACCTTCCGGAGCGTGAATAACAGTAGCACCGTTACACAGTTAAGGTTAATCTCCAGTGGGACAGGCCTTTATCTGGTGGTAATCGCTCGTAATTAACGCATGATGCGCCTACGATAAATTATGCGACGCCTCGCGTCGCGCGCTACGCCCGTCGAGTTGTGATGCGCGTCGGATCTTACGTCTTTCCGCGGACTGTGTCCTGAATAAAAAAAAACAGCTAGCTGCTGGGAGATCGTAAATCTAGGCAATTGCGGTAAATTGGCTCACAGGGTAAAACGAGCTATGATTACGCAGCCATGCGAAACATCTAAATTACAATCCCGCTTCGAACGAGATGAAACGTTTCCGCGAATCAGCCGTGAAATTTATTATTTTCGTTAACGACGTGGAAATTATTCGTCCCTGGTATTAACGATGAAAAATCGCTTGGGTTACGTTTAACGAGAGACATTTTGCGAAGCACAATCGTACCGTTTCAATATGAAATTGTATTGTTCCGTGCCGAAACGCGGGCGACATTAATGAAAACGTTGACAAACAGCGGCCGACGCAAAGGCCATGATTACCGAGTGCAATTAATCGTCGTTGCGAAAAAGGGATAACGCGCGAGCCGAATCGAGGTTAAGCGAGTTCGAGACGGTGTGCCGGAACGAGACGAGTTCAGGATTTTGTGATATCGATACCGGGACTACCGGCGTAGTTTTCGCAGTTTAATTAGCGCTGATGACCCCGATAAAGGTCTGAGGCGAGCCGGCTCGTTTGGAAAACGCCGCGGCAACCTCGCGAACAATAGTTGCCAACGCTCGACACCGTAGAATTGTTAATTTACTGCGCGGTCCTCATTGTGTCGTCCCGCTATTTAACGCACAATCGACAATTAAGCCCTGCGTAATCGGGGAAATAACACGCACGAAACTTTCTTGATTAAAGGTTAACGAGTTCTCGGCGTTTTAATTATACGGAAGCGTTCGTCAGAATGATTTTCTATTTATTTTTCAACGGTCCATTTGCCGGATGAAATTCAGCGAAATTTCCAACACCGTTGCGCAATCTCCCGAAATTTCAAAACATGCAGACTTTTCGGTTTGATACAGACTCGCTGCGAAACGAGTCTGACAACGAACAATCCTATTCCACTTGCGAATAGTCTCTGACAGTAGTATGAATCAATCGTATCGCCCGCAATTCGCTATGAAACGGGTATGTTATTTCGCGGAGTGTTTCCCGGACAGAATGTATAACTCCGACGACGAAGAAGAACCGCCCAGTCTCAACTTCCTTTCCGACGAACCTCGGAGATGTAATTTTTAGTAATTACTCGGGAAATTAATATCCTTAATGGAGCATCCTGATCTTGAACTCTGGGAAAATGTATTTTCATATTTCTTAGCTGCACGGATGCGACGAAGGTACGCCGATACGACAGCGTTCTCAAATTATGCGAAAATGCACGAGATGGGTTCAAAGGGACGCGTTAAGGGTGAAATCTTTCTAGACTGCGGATATTTATGCAAAATAAACATATTCTCCACCGTTTGTGGGAAGCAGGAGTTAAATAAAAATTTGGTTCATCCCTTAATGGCGAGTTTAACTATTATTTAATACAATTCAATTGAAAACGACGCAACACCATTGTCAGATTTTTTAAATATTCACTAGTTATTAAATCGGAACGATTTTCCTTCCATTTCCGCAAATAAAATCAAAGAACATTCGATTACTCGTTTCCAGTCCCTCGAACATAGAGTTCTACTGGTGGCTGTGACATATAATTTCGTGAAACCCTGTACTACTATTTTCCATTTCAAGATTTGGCCCGAGCGCTTATCTCAGTAGATGAATCTCGAAGTGTTCGCCATGAAAAACGACACGAATTCCATCGGAAAATCCTAAACAAAATAGCGTTCGTGGGGCGTTTGTTCCGGAAAAAAAGTTATTCCCGACGTTCCGATTGCCGTTGGCTCTTCGCGAGCAAGGTCGTTGTTGGAAAACCATTTCCATTGGAGATCGCGAAAGTGGTGTTCCCGAGTTTTTCTGGGAAGGGGGTGGAGTATCTAGGAGAGTGGTCCGTCATATTTCTCTCGATCCTGGGAACGGTCGGACATCCGGACGAAACCCTCGTCGAGTAACAAGTTTCTCCGCTTTCTGGACAACCACGACAGCAACTGGATTTGCAGATTCGCAGGAACGGTGTATGTGGGTGGTTCCACCGGTCTCCTAGGAGCGTCCTTTCCATTCCGGGAAATTTTATTTACCGTCGAAATCAGCCCTCGGGCTGGAACGTTCCGCAGGAGGACCGTTTCCGCGGGAAGGAAACAGCGGCCAGGATTCCTGGCATTCGCAGCCAGTAATTTTCCAATTAACGGAAGGGTCACGATTAAACCGAGATTAATGAGACCGGTTCAGCCTGCTCTAATTCTCTTGGGAAATACCTAAGCCCAGCTAGAGCAAATTAAAAAGGGAAACCGCGGCGATCGACCACGTTTCCGTGAAATGTAAAACAGTAAAGGATTAAAAAAATTTAAGAACGCTGTAACGTCGTTTTTAATGTAACAAATTCGTTATACGGATGAAATCAATTTTTATTTTATTCGTGCATCCCACAATCGATGCAGAACATTTTTATTTTGCATAGAGGACAGATTTTTATATGGCTACAAACAGAAATCGTAAAACAAAGTATATTGATGTTATCGGCGCACTGGTTCGATCAATCTATAGATAACATCGATATACATTGTTTAACAAATATACGATCGATAAAAATGAAGAGACATCGTAAAAGTCGAGAATATTTACAGCGTCTTGTACTTTTCTCCAGCTCCACAAACTCACCCCTTGGTATGCTGGCTCTAGAGACGGCGAACAACACGTAGAACGTAGGAAATTCACATTTCTTTGTTTCAAGTATGCGTAACATACAAACATGGGCCGTGCCTGATCCTTTGGCGCTGCAGTGCATCGGTACGAGTGCGTCGTCAAAGAGAAACGGGCGATAAAAAGAATTTGTGAAAAAAAGCGAATAGATATAAACGGCGGCTGTCAATGCGTCCTGATCAGATCGCCAGTCGAAATGAATGGCGCCCACGTTGAAAAGGGAACGAGGGTGGAAAAAAGGGAGCACGGACCTTAATACATCATGCCGTGATCGAACATATATATTCACGTGACACCCCCGCGTGTCACCCGTGGATCGCTACGGAACTCGTGTCCGCGTCGCCTGATAAATGGATAGCCACCCTCGCAGGAGGTCCCGTCGAACGGAATAAATAAATAAAAAGAAGAGAGGCTGGGTTCCCGATAACCGCGGCCATCCCGCAGAGAATCCACTCTTCTCCCAGAGCCTGTGCACTCGCGTTATCTCCGCCGGTATCGCCCATTAACCGAGATAATTGTCGACCGTGCCATAATTCATCCCTTTTTTCAAGTGACATTTTTATTTCGCTCGTGCCTCGCGGTTCATTAATTCCAATCCCCGGCGAATCCACGCTCGGATAAATTGATATTCGATCGACGAAGGAAAGACGAGCACGTCGATCCATTGCAATCGCCCTTTAACCCTCCAACACAACCTTTAATTGATCCATGTGCTACAGCCGTGAATTTACGCGGGATGCATTGATAATTAGATAGAATGAAAATGAGCAGAATGAAGTGTTCTTTTTTTAAAATGCTTTATTCCGGTAGATTGGTAAAAGCACTCTTTTAATGCCTTCGTTTAAGATTTGAAAAATAATTCGCCGTGCTCGTATCGAATGGAACAGAGTGTTTTTTAATCGTCCATTAAAAATTGTTCTGTTAATGCGTTGATTCGCGAGGGGTATGAATTGAAAGATTCGCATAAAACAGAAAGAAGATTAAAAAGCATTGTCGGATATTCGAGGGAACATCGCTCCATCAAAATTACACCTCAACCGCGGCATCCAATTAATTTTTACGTTACACGTAGAATTTACATGAAGATAAATTGCTGTTCGAGTGAAATAAAAAAAACCGTGGAGAGGGGTACGATTTTTCACCATTAGTTCATGCAAATCAGTCCACCGAAGTTACCTTTCATCCCTTCAATTTTCGCCCCGATTAATTTCTGTTTTACACGATGAATTCGCGAGAGGATAAATTGATTCCAACAGAATGAAAATCGGCCGAAAAAGAATACATTTTTCTCATTAATCCAGATGATCGTACCACCTGACGTATTCGTTTAACAACTTTTTCAATCTTCATGCCTCACGGTTGCTCGAGGGGAGGAGGGTAGATTTGTAAAGGACGTGGAAGGAATCAGGCGCGAGCAAAAGGCCGTGTAATGAAATTCCCTTGGCCCGTCTCCGACTGTCATTTATTACCCGCTAATGACCGACATGGTTCGTTGGTTTCGCGAGGAAAGGGCTCGCGTAATTGTATCACTGTGCCCCGGCCAGATGGAAAATGCCGCGCGATAAATGATATGTGCTGAACACCACCGAACGGGCTCTAATTTCGCAGGTTGTGGGCTCGCTGATTGATGGTTCGAGTGTTTTGCGACACCGCAACAGTTTCTCTTATTCGCGAATCTACCCGCGAAAAAACATTCTCTCTCCAGCTGCCACGCGCAAATCGCGCGAAAAAGCTCGCCGGAAAAATGCGCACACGCATCTGCTAACCTTTCAACGTTGAAGCTTCCGTTCTCCCTGATACGACTAGAAAATCGATCTTTTTTACCGCAGATTTTTCAAACGTCACGTCTCGGAAATGCGCTCCTCAAATTTTATACTACGGCTGAACGAAACGAGCGTGTGACAGCGATTTCGATAGAACGATGTACTGCAGCATTATGGAAATTCGTTTCATTGAGCATTGACTTGCATTACTTGTTTACTTCGTCGTTTACTTGTACTACTCTTTTGACTTGACAATATACAGTGCACGAAATTTACATAGCACCATACTCATTTGTTGGCAATTTTGGTTGATTTATAAAAACTGAAATACGGTCTAAGTATTTATGTTATATTAAGATGATTACAAAAAAAACACATATTAAGTTTTATACGTTTATTAATTAAAACGGCACAAAATACAAATCTAGTAAAATTATAACATCGAATAACTAAACAAAGAAAATAAATGGTTTTAATGGGACCCCCAATTCTGGAGTTTGGAATCAACCCCTTTTGAAATCATTGTACTAGTGCAACGAAATTATACTTCTATAATGAGAAACATCAGCGACAGATAAATAGAAATTGCTCTGCCCCGTCCAGAAACGATAAAACAATGCCATCAGGAGAAGAATACCCTTTCTAAAAGCTATTGTCCGAGAGACCGTTTTCGAGCCGCGGCCCAGAATGCGATTTCGCCAACGCGTCTGACCAATGCTCGGCATTTCCACTGGTTCTTGAAAAATACAAAACGAGCGGCTGGTTTGTCGCGCGGCTCTGTTACCCGGCAAACAAATTCGGAACATTCGCGAAATGTATTGCCGTCGAATATAGTATCGCTGGCATGTCTGACCAATTCCCTCTGTTTCTACTTTTTTCACCCGAAACGCGCCGGCATTGTGCTCGATTTTTCATCGCCTCCGCTATCTGTCTCTCGTTTTCCGAAACTGCTTACCGTGCTCGCTGCGTTTCCCGGAGGGGAAAAATCGTACGCGTGATGTTTTTCGTCTCGGTCATTTTTTTATCGAATGGCGTAAGTAAAAAATTTTAAAATTGATTCGCGACACAATGGCCAGCTAACGAATTGCCCGGCCGCAGAGAGCGGCCTGATAAAGCGTTTAGCTGGTCCATTGAATTGCCGGGAAAATACAGCCCCGTCCATAAATCATCGGACACTTACTTATCGTCAACAATAATTTCTTCACAAAATCAACGATGTTTGGTAGTCTAGACTTGGAGAAAATGAGGTTCCCAATGTACAACAATAAAAGTTTATTGAAAACAAAAACACAACGTACCAAAAAACGGACAATGAAATAACGATAAAACAAAAGAAAGATATGACGATGCCCGATACAAACGACAAATAGCGACACGGACGATTCAGTAGATGGAATACAACTCTCTCGGTGTCTGTAAAAATGCGCGCTTATATTCACCCTGGTGTCCTCCTGAAATTTCCTTCGAACAAGGAAATCTCTGGAGCGGGGTTGTCGCTTTCCTAGACGTACCCCTTGGGACAAGTTCGTGCTCTTGGACCGACCACACGTATCCAGGTGAAAGTCGAGGGTTGGCGGCCAAATTATTTTAATAAACTTCTGCAAATATTGTACGAGGCATTAATTGTTTTACAACGATAAAATTAAGAAAAAGCATCCGGTCACTTATGGCCGGGACTGTACGCGTTTTTTTCACCGAAGATCCGTTAAAAGAGGAAGAGAAGCGTAAAGAACGATGCTGCGATAAGCAGCGTGATACCGTCGCATCTGTTTTGTTTCTTCTCGTTTTTTCTCGCGCGGGCGAATAACTACGAATAGGAAGAGTTATATATCGGTTCGAGGGTCGGGAAAGCAGGTGAGCGGGTAGTGTATAAATAAAAATGCCGGCCGTATGGAAAACCGTGCTCAATTTATGTCGCTGCACATAAATATTTCGGGCCTCCGCGCATAAAAACCATCACGTTGCTCCCCGGGGAATCGCTCGATATGGAATTGCTTGCTTGCGAAAACGTTTCCAGCACGTACCGGTTATCCGGAACGCCGCGCGGATCGTGCGTGCTCGATGATCCGATGCCGCGAAATTATATGTGCTTCTTCACCTTTTAAACTGCGCTGTAAAGGATATCGAAAGTTCAGGAATTTCTGAATCGAGCGTGAAGCAATATGAATTATTCGAACTCGATTTTAAAAATATTTCTACACCCGACAGAAATGATTTGCGTGCGTCCACGAATTTTCTCGAAGCTTGAAAGGGTTCCTAGAAGTTACATTCGATGGAAGCAGAATTCTTCACGGGAGTGGAACTACAAGGGAACGTAGCTTACATCGAGTTTCCCTTCAAAAATATTGATGGTCACAGAATGTTTCGAACCAGCAATACTTCGACAGGATTTCTGGGAGTGGCGTTTGCCAGGGAGCGATGTCAACATTCTACATGGGAACGTAACTGCAGCGGTATTGATTCCGAAATCTGTCCGACAACAGACGGGTCCCTTTCACTGATTCTAACGCGAATATCGAGGCATTATCGTGCGTCAGCGTCACAGATCCGCTTGTCCACCTCTGTTGCGCGCTTTCTGATTCCTCACGCGTAAACCGCGACAAGCTCGCGAAAGCTGCTCGGACACGGCTCATTAAAGAACTGGCAAGCTCATCCGCGAAGCTTTCGAATATGCTTTGAATCGGGTTCGGATAACGCGCATACGTGAACTGTACAGGAGTCTGTGTAATCCAGTTCTGGAAACTGGGTGCATTTACTTCGCAAGTAGAATATTCCGATGCTGATCTTTGATACCACTCGACCTACTTCAATATTATTTGTAAAGTGCAGAAATGACTCTGATTAATTGCCTCCGCCCTCGCGGAAGGAGATGCTCCGACTGAGCTTTTACCGACCAACTTGCAAGACATATTCCCAGCGAATTTCCGACGACGCGAGCGAAGAGTTGCCTCGGGGAGAAAGGATTGCTTGTCTTCGGTGCTTTTACGTTTCTTGATTCGCGAATATTTTACACGCTCGGCCGAAGTTTCGAGACACTGCTTTGCGCCGCGCGAAAGCTTCGGTGAAATATGGGGATGACTCGGCGCGAAATTTTTCTCCGTGTAGAACGGTTGCATCGGGTACGGGACCGGGCTTGATTTATCAGGAGACGGCCAGCCGCGGACAGTAACTAACGCACTACCGCTCCGACCGTGATCACGGATTAATTTATGGGAAATCTGACATCGTTGCCCGACGCGTTTCTCTCGGTTCTGAAAAATCGCCGTGACGTTTAACAACGCTCTGCCTGAACGAGCGCCGCGCATTTTTCACGCCGAACAATAAATACACGGCTTAACGTCGCTCGCAGCTTTCCCGCTGCTCGTTCTACAAATTCATTACGCCCTGCTAATGTACCTATTATCGCTTTTGCTTCCCCTGCTACGGCGTGCTTCGTTCTATTCCGTGAACCGTGCACCTGTTCCTTCGATCAGCAATCCACTCGTAATGGTGTAATTAGATGCTGGCCTGTGCTACTCGTTTAGCCACTGACTCATGCTACTTGTCCGATCAGCCGCTGGCCTGTACCACTCGTCTGATCAAGACACGGTGAGCTTGAATTTAGTAATTATTAATAATATTACGGCAGTCACCGTGAACAGTTCTCTGCATGACTGACTTATAACGGTCCAGAAATGTTTAACTGCGGCATTTTTTTTCCTTTTGAGAAATTGGTCGATCGACCGACAACCATCGGTGCCGAACGCTGCAAATCCATCGGCCTCCGTTTCGAACCAATAACGCGCGACGCATTGACTCCAATTTATCGTTGACATAGTTTATCATCGTCACTCGCACCGGGCGCCCTCCCGACCGAATAAAAATAAACAAAAATCCGCGCATCGCGTAGACAGAACGGAGCGCGCGCATTATTCCGAGTGTCGCTCGATAACGCGTCGTTCAATTTTCATTCCAGCCGATTTCCTTCGTCGTCTTTTAGCACCGGCGGGTCTGGCCCTTTGATAGATGAAAATCTTTCTTTATTTACGATTTTTATAGCGCGACCGCACTCTCCTTGCGAACAAGAATAGAGATCTATAACACAAAAAGCAGTATCTCGCAATTACGATTTTAAGAGATTTATAAAATTTCCATCGACATAGCACAGACATCTGTAATCTTTCAAAAAACAGTTTTTGAAGTAAATTGCCGCGATGTGTTCAACGTTAAATTTGCAGCGTTTCTTCTTGTACTGGATTTCAGGGATGTGTAATTAAATTCCATCGTCCATTAGCACGTTGCGCTAAAACCAGTCGCTGTTTACAGCGTGCTATTCGTCGTTGATCGATTCTTAGAGTGCACTTCTCTGGCGAAAGTGCAACACGATCCGTCGTCGTTTAAGACTCGATCAAAGCTCTCGATTTCCCGAGTCCCTAAGGAACGAGGATACTGTTCCCGCGATCGGTATCGTTGCCGACGACCATTTTGAAATTGAAAACTACTCGAACTGGCCCGGGTATTCGTGCTTCCAGATTAACGGCACCGATATCCGCTTCTAACGGAACAAAACCATTAGCATCTTCCCGTTCCGTCGTCTTTCGTTGAAGAGCTGGTCCGCATCGATCCAACGACTCGAACAACGGACCTCGTACTCGTGCACACGGAATCGACGTTGATTCGCGTTATCCCGACGAGCAATCCGCGGCCGGAACGAGCCCGATGAATAAAAACCAACGAAAGAGTTCGGTGACAACGCGCGGCGTACGTTCCAGCTGGATCGCGATAACGAAGGGCCTCGAGAGGGATGATCGATACGGGCAAACCGCTCGATCGCCACTGACCCAGTTCTGGTGACACGAAATTCCGACGACGACGAGCACATTTTTCACCGAACCAACACTCCACCCTCGCGAAACCCTTAATTGTTAAATCATTGTTTAGGCCGGTTCGAATTTTAGGGAGCTCGACCATTCGAGACCGATCTACGGATTTACTCATACTCCACTCCCTTCTCTTGTATTTGTCCTTGAAATATCTTTTACCTGTCCCCTATACAATTCTCGTTACCCCTTCTCTCTTCTTTGTCCTGTCCTCTATCTGCTCTAAAATCACGCATAAAAGACATCGATGAATAACTGTTTACGTTATCATTCCATCGATCTTCTACCACTGTGTCTATTTGACATCGAGGGATAGATTCAGTCCGTGAAACGAGGAACGGATCAGGGTTAAGAACCAATCGCCTCACGACCTTGTGCACTTGTTTAATCACATATTGACTCGTTCTACTTGTTTAATGGCATAACACCGGGCTCCCGTTGCCTCATTAACGCGTTATCCCAGTTTTCATCGAGAATTGACCCTTTCGATGGTGTCAGGATATTGTGCTCGCCCGACCGTACACCGACACTCGTTCTCCTCGTTCATCGACATAAATAACACCCTCCCGTCCTCTCACAATAGGACCGGCCATTACAAATGTCCATCCTATCCTGTCTGACTATGCGTCGACTTATTCTACTGGTCCAGAACCTGTAGTGTGCTCGTCTAACCGGATAAGGATCTCCTCTGACAATTCATTGTTACATTCCTCTTGACCTGTACGTCTGCACGTACCAGGGACGTTCTACTGTGACTCGATGACGTATAGCAAACCTCTCGAGGCACCGCGACCATCAGGAGCAACCTATTAGACTGGGTGACACATTTTTCCAAGAACTTTTCCAAGAATTTCTTTAAGAACTTACTCCTTGACAATTCAATTGTTATTTTTGAAAGGAAACTTCTTTAGGCGCGGTAGGCGTAACACCGATCTGGCGATGAAACGAAAATGTGTACCGGAAGTGGAGGGATAATCACTCGAGCTAGCATTCTAACTTCCCACTCTTTCTGCCGCTCGAACGATGTGGGACGAGTGCGAGTGTATGCGTAGAGTTCGTAGTCTAACTAAGAGAAAAAGAGAGAGAGAGTACGAAAGCCAATAAAAATAATAAGAAATTTCTATGGTGATTTGAACGAGTGTCGTATTGTTTCGGTTGCAGGTGCGTTCGAGGTCGTTGACCCAGCTGGACGCTCTAGGAAGCAGCATGCTGGACACGGGGGAACACCGTCTGGAGAGCGGCCCCGCCGCTCAACAACAACCCCATCAACTTCACCATTATCAACCACAACAGCAACAGCAACAGCAACACCATCCCCAAAACGTAGAAAATAATCCTCGATTTTTGGTGCCGAGCGCAGCGTCCGTAGAAGGCACCCACCAGAACCGCACCAGGCACAAACTGTCGCGGTCGCAGGTCAGTGAATGAACATTGTTAATTACTGAACAGCGAATTTTCTGCGTCTTAATGTAAACCAGGAAGAACACTAAGCCAAATTTAAAAATACTCTTGTGTCGTTCTCAACCTGTCAAACCTATTCAGAAAGAAAATATACATTTTTATTTCGATCCAGTTTGTTGCTGTACAGGTAGAATATTTGGTAAACTTATTATAAGCATGAAATATGGTTGCAAAACAGTAAAAAAATTGTTCGGAACGTCGAGATTCATAATGTATGTATTTCAATTTTACCGAATATTTTTTGCATAAAGATCCGCTGTCCATTAATTACCCTTTGCTATCTATAAAAAAAATTAAAGGAAAGGTGCCCTTAGGTCGCTTGTGTATAGTACGGCGTAACACGTTTGGGAATGTTTTGGCTGCAGCACAATAGGGCCAAAAGGACAAAGGAAGTCTGTTCTAATTCGCGGTCGAACAATTAAAAGCTGGCCTAATTTTAGTAGCACCGACACGGCTTACGTAACCCGTGGGTACATTCCGTCTCGGTGTTGTCGGATCAATAACAGCAAACAATCCTGTACGTGCCGGCGAAGAAATTAATCTTGCCGTCTGACTATGAAGATGCCTATACCACTGCGCAAAGAAAGTGGAACGACTAAACGAAAGTTCGGCCCGGAATCGATTCAACGTCTGAATTAATTAAATACCTCGTCGGTTTCTAGTTTCTTCGTGAACTAGGCGACTAGAACCGGTGATATTTATAATTTCGTCGCGACACAGGCGAGAACTTTCGCGGTACATCGCGGTACATAATTGGAACACTGACGGAAATCCGATACGCAGCTCAGACCTTTGATCTTGGCAACAAAACTTCCGATGGCATCATTATTTCTCGGTTAAAAGATTCACACGCGGTCTCTAAGCATTTGCAAACATGGCCGTGATGTCTTCGATAAAAAATCAGTTAAAAGTCACTATACGAATGAACAATACTAGAATGAAGATTACACACATTCACATAATTTAATATTGAACTGGTTGTTGGATTATTTGCAGAAAATTGATTATCTGTGTTAACCATGTTATCCGATTTACGAGATGTGAGGTTATGTTACTTCGTAATCTCTGTTAATACGATTCTGAGATCGTTGATTCATTTTTGACAACGAACGACAAGTTCATTGCGCCGGTAACTTACCGATAATCCAACACAATTCGATTCGTCCGCTATTCTCGGTCCGAGAAAAGTTTGAACATTTACATTCCGATGATGGACGTCCATTCTAATATGGTTGATGGAACAGATTTGGTTCTCCGGTTAGAAATTCGATCGCGGCGCCGGGTTGGAGTATTTAAACGAGTTTCCCGGCCTGGATGGTCCGGTTAGTCGAAAGCTTTCGCGCGGAGGAATTACGAAGGAAAACTACCCCTGCGCGGAACGCCGTCGGAGTGGCAGGTGTTTGGCGACGATTGGTCGCTTAGCAATTCAAATTCGCAGTTTCTAGGGATGCGTCCGCGAGACGGAGCACTCGTTACCCCTGCGGCCTCGGGTCCGATGTAAATGAGACAATAAAATGTCTGAGCGAAGCGACGCTCGTCGTGACCCAGGTAATACCGACGATTACGAGACATTTACGTCCGCGCTCGTAGTCTCGGTGCTATCTCTCGTCGGAATTAATTACCAACGACTCCGCCCAACGGGTCCCTTAATTTTTTTCCCAGAGGGGTCGCTTGATTTCGTTTGCTGCCCCCGTTACTTTCAATTTTCCTCTTCTGACGGGCTGATACCCTGCGCCGCCCCTTGGACGGCGTGTCGACTGCCTGCAAAAAGGGAAAATCAAACCAGCAGCCAAAGGCAAACGACAAAATCACATTCCCAACGATAGTCTCGTCCCTGACTAATGCTATTTTCAATTATAGTGTACAGGATATACAAAAAGGATTGGTCATCTATGATCATCCATGAGAATCTAACGTTATAAAACACCAACGTAAATTATATTTCAGGGTGTCTCTTTCTCTTACAAATGTCAGAAATGTAAGTTCACTCCTAGTACGAATGACCATTACTCTTTACACAGCCTGTACACATGACGTGCTGCATGTACGTAAAGGAATTTCTCAAAGCAGAGTGGTTAACAACAAGAAACTAAACTAGCGAAACTATAACAGCTAGTTCAGCAAGTCTGACCAATATCAACCCTTTCTACTTACCTGCGCCATAAGCTACGCTTTGAATGATCTCTCATCGCGAGCGTACATCGAACTGGAACTTTGTATAAATAAACGTACATTGTTCGGCTACTTTCCTCGTAGAAATTCCATTTGTTTCTACTATAGACACCCCGTATACTTATGGAAGCTTGAGTCCTCGCACGTCCTCGCAATAAGCAGTAACTTTTCCCTCGCGTGGACGTAACCCGGACGGTTTATTGCCGAAGGAATTGGAAAAGTGGATTATCAGGTCGGCCGTAACTCCGTTTACGAAATGATCGTCCCATTTATTTAAATAAAGACGCACACGGCTGTTCCGTCAGCGTCGATAACAAGAGCCACCGTTCTGTCTCGTCGATAAAGGGATGCTGCAAAAACGAAACCCTTAAAGCATCGAAACGCAAGCCTCTTGCGACTTTGCCAACAAGACTTTCTCGAGTTTTCCGTACCTCGCCTATAGGGATGAAGAGAGAGAAACGTATCCCATTTTGCGTTTCTCCGTCGCGGAGAATCTCGGATCCGTTTCACAGTTGTCCGACGCACTTCTCAGTTCCTGCTTCGGCTCCAGACGGCTGTGTATCTTACTTCTATCGACGGGAATTTACAGTTGAATCCTCCTCCGGCTTATTCGCGGCTCAGGTTCCATTCGTAGTAGCCCGCAGGCACTCCCGAATAAACCACTTTTCACTCGAGATTTGGTAATCCTTGTATTTACACACTTAAGTAGGATTGTCCGCATCGGACGACGGTTCCGAATATTTTTGGGAGCGAAGCAACCCTTTGAAACGCGGCCTCCGTGCAATCTGTTCTGCAAACCTCGAGCTTCGATTCAATATTTTCACCCGGGAAAATAGTGTGGAAATCATTCGGCAAAAATCTTCAATCAGTTTCCACCAACCCGTTCTTGGGTAAACATGAACGAAAGGGTACGCGTTGCCCTTGGTATACTGGGTGATTCGTGAAAATTTTGTCCCTTACACCGTTACCTGTATCCCTTCCAACAGTGTAACTTTGTCCTAATTTTTTTTCTACGGAATCACCCTGTATATTGTGAAGGTCAACATTCTGAACAACTTTTTCGCATAATATCCGCAGCCTGATTTAAAACAGCAACGTAAAATAATAATAAATACGCTTTCATAGAACTTGCCTGAGGTATTACAGACTTCTACTACTTGTTAGGAGAAGCACGGTCTTGTAACAATGATCTGACTCAACGATATCATGCTTGCAGTCAGCTCAGGTACCTTTTACCTTGTTCTAAGCAAAGAATAATCGCTTCTTTGTATTCGCGAAATGGAGAATCCCCTTAAGGTTGCCCGAAGACCGTCTCGGATATGGAGCGCCATTATTCGACGATAAACAGCCTCGTAGCACGAATTCGTCGTGCCGGCTTTTCCTAGGATTGTATCTATTATCTCGAATTTACATTCAGATGTTCCGGATCGTTTGAAGGTCGTCCTCGGCGAGTTAAAATATCATTCTTCGGAACGACCAGGCGAAATGAGATTCGTCGATGCGAAGACGCTCCGCTCTTTTCTTCGGGCTCTCGATTTTTTAACACGGCGAACACCCTGCATTCGCGTACCATTATGCGCGGCTGTTGAAAAATAAAAATCCGCTACGTCGCGCTAAACGCAGCAAATTCTCTCTCAAAACCCTCTCTCATCGCCAGCGGAATTGGAAATAGAATTACACGGCGAACGACTCCATTCCATGGATATTATGTTCCGGCTTCTTCATTCCTCCATTATCAAGCATAGCGAAATCTCATCAAAGAAAGTTCCCGTGGAGTCGTCCCTGTAAGAGAGGGGAGGAACGGTTACAAAGGAGTCCGCGAGATATTATGCAAACGCCTATCACCCTCGTCGTTTACGATAACCTGCCACATCCCGCGAAATTATCGGGGCGTCGGCTTCGAACCCGACAGGAATTGAAACGTTTTAGTCGTCGGTGACTTTCGACGTTTCCGCTAGAATTCGATTCGAACGGGAAATCGAGCTACGCCAGACGTTGCTGCCTGCTGACCATCGTGACTCTTCCTTCCATTTTCAATTACGCGAAACACACCAACAGCTCGGAACATTCTGCCACAGAACCCGACGAACGGTGACCCACCCCTGTTTCGCCGTTTCGAACCTTCCTCGCGAATACACCGGACGGCAATTTCATTTTGTAAACCGAGTTTCCGCACGGCATTGCGTTCCAGACCCTCCAGACGACAGAGAACGAACGTGCAAGTCACTCGTCCGATCAAACGGACGCTCATTCCACTGGCACAGGATAGAAAGTAATCCATTTTAAGTGTTGGATTGAGAATAGAGAAATTGTTGGTTGCCCCGAGTAACGATTCCAGGCAATTGTCTGAAAAGTTTCGCTTCGCGCCACTTGGACGATTAGATATTGTCTTGTACTACTTGCTAGTGCTATAGCCAACCGTTTCCCTCGGAAGCTACAATCTCAGGCTTCTTGTGCGACGAACAACTGTTTTGTTCTACTCGCCCGACATGCCACGGTCTCATCCTACTTGACTAACAGCGGACAGACTCGTACTACTTTGGACACATTCCCTGTCTAGTCTTGAACTACTTACGAGTTGTAATATTATCTTTCACTATTTTTCTGGATAGCACAGACTCGTCTACTTTTTGGGAGAAATCAAGTGAACTTAGTCTAGATCATCGAATCAATTTGTAAAGCTGAAGTTCGTTTTATTTTAAATTCATTTATAACTATTATAAAATTGTAAACAAATTATTATTAGTAATAAATTTGTAAAACTCAATTGTTAGACCTTTTTTCCTTGAAAGCAAACTATTGATTAAACATTTTCTACTTCGTTAAAGACAAAATAACAACGTTCAAAATATTTTTAAATATGTCTGAAACTTCACATTGGTGAATAACTTAACATAGGTGAGTGTAGCCACAACTTCTCTGAGTATGGGTAGATTTTTACTACTTGCTTCGTTACAGTAGATCTTGTCTGATTGATGGAACGTGGTTTTACATCACTTGTCTGACTAGACAGGGTTGTACCACTTGTTTGAATGAATGTGTTCTTGTGCCACTTGGTTGACTGTATATAATCTTATATTTCTGGCTACATACGATGATGTACCACTTGATTCACTTGATACGGACTTGTACAACTTGTCTGACACCTACACACGAAACTATTCTGAAACCTACACATATTTTATTCGATTCGTCTGGCTATATACGACTTTGTATCACTTGATCAACTACATATAGACTCATATCACTTGCCTGACAAAATATGGACTCGTACCACTAGCCAAACCCAATACGATTTACCACCACCCATCAACCCAGATGGGTGTACCGTTTCCCTACCTATCCAAATATGATTTTCTACCACCCGACTGATTAAATACGGCATCCCGCAACTCGCCGAGTGAGATACGATTTCCTGTCGCACGTCCGACCGCAAGATTCCAAACAGATAATTCCGAATGCAGATGGGATCATAACGCTTTAAGTCGAACGAACAAGGTTTCCGAAATTGGGTCGCCTATACAGGGTGTCCCAAAATAAGTGTAACTCCCGGAAATGAGATGTTCCTTGGGTCTTTTGAAGCGACATTTTCCTTTACAAAAATGGCGTTCGCTGCTTTATTTAGGAGTTATTATCGAAAAACACGGACCAATCAGAGCCCGGCTATAGCGAACGGAGTCCGACTCGACGACAGGTCCCGCTTAACGTGGTGCCGCTATTGGCCGAACCAGAATCAATCCGCTGTAGCCGCGCTTGGATTGGTCCGTGTTTTTCGTTAATAACTCCTAAACAAAGCCGCGGACGCCATTTTTGTAAAGGAAAGTGTTGCTTCAAATTACCCAAGGAACCTCCCATTTCCGGGAGTTACACTTATTTTGGGACACTCTGTATAACGTACGCCCTGTATTATTGCGCGAGGGAGCGAAACGGTGGCACATAAGGGCTTAGAATAGACATTTTGACACCATCAACTGTCAATTTCTGCGTTGTTGGCCCCATTAAGGGGTAGTGTGCTATCATCGACAGGAATTGATCGGCACGTTCGGCCAACGGATCCTGTCGGAAACTTTGAATAACCGGGAATAACAGCGGCGTTTGTAGCTTCGACACGAACGAGCGTATTTATTTTTATGGGCGAGGTCGAATCCGAGGGATGGGCCCCCATGGGATTCGTGCCGGAAACGTCCCCCTCGGTTCTATGCACATATACACCTAGACGGATACACAGAGGATCGATACCGTGCGAATCGGACACATCGGTGCCCGTGATTATCGATTCGACGGATTTAAGTTTCGGACATAGCCGAGGACGTTGCGTCTCTCGGAACACGTCCGATCCGTTGATCCACCTTAAATTACGCGAACAATTGTCACTCTGCGAGAATTCCCCGCCGTATATTCGGATTATTAATTGCCGGAGCCATCGGGAGGCTGTTCTTCGATTCAACCAATTCATTCGAATCTGTTCCCGATATTAATTGGCTTAAACCCTTTGAAAGATCTTCTTAGAATCTTCGGGGACAATCGTCGCCATTATAGAAAAACATACGATGCTCTTGTAATCGAATGTGATTCAAGCTTGAACCCAGAATCGTAACTTTTTTCGTACCAGTTGTATTCGAAATTAGTTGCCGTACACTCAGTGGTCGATGGGGCTTGTCAAACTATTTTATGGCGGAGGGGAGACCGAGTTAGTCGTAATATAGTATATGTCGTAAAAAGTCAAACATACAGTCGCAGAAAAGAAAGTTTTCGAGGATAAAGCGAATTACCAGGGCTGTATCGAGTTCGGGACCGCCGTGAATATTTTCCGGGCGGGTGGCCACGTTTTCGAGTGGCCGTTCCAAGTAGCCCGCCAAGTAAATTATGGTTATGACGGTAGAAGTGGGTGTCGTTTGCACACTGACTATACGGCGCCGTTTCGGCCGTCTGGCTACGGCCAAGACTATTCTACTCAGCGGAACACTTACGGACCTATTCTACTTGTCGGCCTCCCCCTATGTATGAGCTTCTATTGGCGCATGGGGATAGTTTCCCTTTACCATTGTTCCCGGACAGTTCTTGAACTATCCGACCAACTATCCCGAGCGTTTTACGCGGCTTAAAAGTTCCAATTTATTGGGGTTACGCTTCCAAAATTCGATCAGACACCTGAAATTATACGAGGGGAACTTCGCAAATGGATTATCAATCTCTATGGCGGCAATTAACCCACGCTACAGCACATGCTCCTATGGCTCGAGCGAAAATTTCACACATTTGTACACATCATAAATGTTTCCTTATGTCGATCGTAAATTTTTGCTAAATCGTTATTTAAACACTATAAAGAAATAATAGAAATTTCCTACCTGCGTTGCAATCAACTGCGGTGAAAAACAAATTTGTTTTCTTTCTTAATCCTTTGCGCATCTTTTAACGTGTAGCCATTAAATGCATCAAATCCGCTGTATAAGTGTCAGTAACAGTTAGGGAAGCAACCATTGCTTTCCTCGAGGAACATAATTCGCCTAACGTCTTCGCGGAGGAGATTGCGAGAGATGAATGGGACGATGAAAGAAAAATTATAACGATTCGAGGGCCGGGGACGAAAGTTCAAGGAGAAAGAGCTTGCAATGGAAAAAAATACGGCCGGCAATAAAACGTGGCGATTGTAAAACCAAGTGACAGTCGGCCGTTCGGAATGAACGTGATCCATTCTCCATGGGCGACGTGATCCGTTCATAAATGAAGATTCTTTCGTACTTTATTACTCGCCATTGTCACAGTCTAGCGCGCCACGTCATCAAGAAATCCGGCCTATTCCAGATAATTACTTGGTCCGCGTTTTATCAAACGCGGAACACTCTGCTCCGCATATGAAGCCGGTGACGCGAAAGCTTCGCGCGCCCGTCTGTCTTATCGCGAATGCTGTATCGTGATATAATTATTCCTGACACCAAGCTGTGGGTCTTATGAATTTACAGAGTGTTACGATCTTCCGGAATTCTGCCGGCACGTTGATAAATTTTAATGAGCTTTATTCGAACCTAATGGAACACTTCCAGCGTGCTGTGCTGCTATCTGATCCCAATTTCGGAAAATAGATGCAGGCCTGGTGGATAAATTGAGATTATAGCGAGTTTTAACGAGCCTGCGATGGCGAGACATTCCTGCTTTGCATTTTCTCTTAATAAATTCTGTTGGAGCTCGCTTCATACTTTTGAGAAGAATGTCTTATAATGTGTATATTATTTAATTCTCTGTATGGTTAGGTAAAGGCGGGAATAATCAAAAATTTATTTTCTTGAAGTTCAAATCGGAGGGTACAATTATTCGCAAAAGTCACTTACAATTTTTTATAATATGAAAAGACAATTTGATTAAAAAATAAATATAACATGAAATTCGCTAATTAAACGCAAGCTTTTTAAATTAATCTATTTTTTTAATGCAAAACATACTCGTGAATGGCTTTCATTGCCAATATATTTATGGATTTCGAATTTCTTGTACTTTTGTCTCCCATTGTACCTCCAAAACATCCTTAACAATTGATCGAACCTGTGCGCCGATAACATCGATTAAATTTTTAATTTAACTGGTAAATTGTGTAGGAGATGGACCGAGTACTTGAAGGACTTGTTGTTCCAGGTCTCCAGCAGCGAGTACTTCAGCGTCAGCTTCGATCTACCTGAGGATGGCTCGTTCGACCGGGACGAGTTGCTTCCAGCTTTGAAAGGCACTTGTTTGGCGTAAGTGTACCAAACCATAATCCATACTTCCCTCGGACAGCAGTCTTCTGCGAGGCTACCGTAAACCATCTAGCTCGGCTCACGATTACCGTCATTAAACCGCGGCAGTTTATGTATTTACAGCATCTCCTAAACTGCGGAACACCGTAAAACAAGGATCTCCATAAATTCTCTTACTATACACGTATTAAAACCGACGGGATACCATCCTCGACTCCCGGGAATAGCTTGCATCATTTTAAAATGAGAGTTCCGGGGAATTTTGGACGTTTACTCGCCCTTCGGCGTCGAAGCTATTTTAACTTCCGGAGGGAGACACTTTTCATGAGCTGGAATATTCTATTTTATACATTAGAGCAAACCTGACAGACGTTTATGGCATTCTGAGGTGTCGTCTGAAAGGGAGGCTTCTCGAAATTCACCCTTAAAACTGCAAATTCGCGCTCGTCGATCGGTGCCGGCCGGCTTAAACGTCGACGTGAAACCCGTGACGAGAGCAAATTTCATTTCGAACGATTTACGCGGCCGTAAATAGCTGCCGCGGATGGTAGCTTCGCGGAATTCCGTTATGTGGGAGATGAAAGGTGCGAATTTCGCCGATGGCCTTGAGCAGAAGGAGCCTTGCTTCACCGAGTACTTTGAGACTGCTGCCAAGCTGTCGCCTAATAATTGAATGCTAAATAATACCGCTAAACAATACCCCGTAATCCTCTTTGCAAAATCTCTTGTCAAACTACTAATTCGCTCCTGGATCACCTACGTTCCTCCCTGAACATCTTCGGGGACGCGATACTTACGAAGATGTGGAAATTCGCGATCCAATTATCATCGAGCTGGAATCTGCTGCGAATGTAAGAAAGTTATTAACATTCAGACCTCTTAATGGTATTCTTACGTTGAAAAAAGACGTGACAACATTCTTACATTTTTCATATTTTTCATCGTATTATATTTCATCCAGTTAATTAAGATTTACGAAGCAGGAGAAAATTAGATATTGTACCACATTATATTTTTCTCGCCGCAATTCAACAATCAATTTCATTCACCTGCAATTATTTATTTCAGTGTGTTTTCGAATGTTCAATGTGTACATTTAAAATTTTTCCTCAAATTTTAAATACAGCAATGTGCACACTTGATTTCCTCTTTACACAGTGTGTTTTCGCACGATTGACATTGACGCAGTTTTACAGATTTGTTTATTTATCTCTGCACTGGTTTTCAACTCGCTTTGTAACGCGCCCTCCAGCACGGAAAAGAAACTCCGTTGCAGTTTGTCAAAAGAGGAATTAAATAACATTAAAACTCCCCCGTAATATTTAAGTCGGAACATTTGCTGCGTGCCGATGTAGATTATGTAAAATCGATCGATTACTTACCAGAGATCCATCACTCTCTTATCAAATATGTTGAGACTTTATTTTAAAGTTATCTGTTTCACTAGGCTTTGTCTTTTAAATAGAAAAGAGCTCCATTCTAATCAACGAAACAACTGATTATATTATGTTTTCAATGTTACAAGTTATAAAAAAATCATTAATTTCAGCCGTATATATTTATTGGAGGATCCAGTTCAAAAATCCGTAGTGATCCACAAAATGTGTTCAGTGACACAAGAGGTACAACATATTTCAAATTCAGCCATTTTCGCCGAGGACCGATTTCACGTGGTTTAGTGCGGGGTGTTTTCAGGGGTCTCGCTGAACTTTCGCCGAGGTTATCGCGAATTTCGGGCGTATCGTACCGACACCTTGACGGCAGAAGGTGTCGGAGTCGCTGGCTCGCACGTTTATCGAGTAAACACCGCAACCACCGAGTCGTTTAAATTATTGAGCTGCTCTCCAGCAAGAGCTTGTTGTTGGGTATACTCCGCGCACGACCCGATTCTCGCGAACAGTTAATATTCCATAATACCATGCCGCGTTTCTGGCAACCGGCGCGCCGGTCGAACACCGTTTCACTCCTCTCCCCGATGTATTTCCCGAGCAAACAGATGCGAAACAAGACTCGGAAAGCACACGAGCAACATGCGGTCCGGGACGCGACACTAAAACGCGTCGAACTTCGATCCGATCCTGACAATCCTAGCGTCGTCGTCTGTTTCACGTTTGTTTGTCTCCTCGCACGATTCCTGTGTGTGGGTGTTCCTTGAACACCGTTGTGTGTTCGACGAGCTTTTTGCCATCCGCAATATTTCTGAGAATGATTGCCGACAGACACGGCTGCGGACGGAGATTGGATCCGTCTTTAGGGATTGCGACGAGAGCGAAACTGCGCGACGCGAACGGAATACCGTCGACCGAGACGAAAATGATCGATCGCTTGCACCCCGCTTTCCAGATTTCCGACTCTCCACTGATCGATCGTTCTCGAAACGATGCGCGTCATTTCGAGAACCTGGCTGCGATTTTATTCGCTTATTAGGGGACAGCAGGTTTTATGCACTTATCAGAAAAATGAGTAGGTGCGATTTAAAAGCATTTGATTTTACCCTTACACGTTCCTCAGAGTGAAAATTCACCCATTTACTATTTTTATATATTCTAAAACGACTTTGACTGAATTTGATCGACAATGAATCTAACATCGTTGTCGGTGAAAACCGTGTCGGGGAAATTCGCATCGGTGATTTCCACGGGACTCGAATCTTGTATGCAACTATTTCTGAGGAGCGTATGAGGGTTAAAAGAATGTGAAAATACTTTTATATCATTTTCATGGTTGTTGCAGGGATGCGTTGATCAGCAGTTGCGAGAGAAGGGGTATCGACTTGTCACGCATCGAGGTGTACGACGGATTCTCGTTCGTGCCAATTCAGACGACGGACACGTCCAGTCTCGGTGGAAAACACCTACGAATAATAGGTAATTCATTATGATATACGAATACATAATGATATACGAATCGCAGGGAGGATCATTATAGAAACGAATGGTGGATCCGTCCGAAACGATCCTACGGACACGTAGCCTCGTGAATCCCAGGGTTCGAAGGCTACTCGTTATCAGAAAACTTCGTTCATTAACTTCAGAAACATTTGCGTTCTCGCGCTCGTAACTAGAATCCGGCCAGACCCTTCGCAACTCCGAGCCAACATTTACCCGGCTGTGGGGGAATTGCAGAAACAGCTGGCCGATTCATGGAAAACTGATAACAGACCGAAACAGACGTAATGGGCTGCGAGCCGGCACGCAATCATCTCGTGAACACGGGAATGATTAGTTAAATGATCGGGACCGAGCACTGTGTAATCAGCTGTGTACATCAAAATCAATTAGCCTAATCCAGACACGAAGTATTCAGCTTCCAACCAGAATGTAAAAGAAGACAGCCAATGAATTTCTAGATCGTAAACTAATCTGTACTACAGCTGATCTAAGATCTGCTAAAAAAATGATGAAAATCTAGACAAGTTGTATGGTCAGACTATCCGACAGTTCGATCTTCTTGCCTGGATCGTGGCAGGCAGATACTACTGAAATAATACGTCAGAAAGGTCTAATTCACACCTCGCACGAATGGAACTAGCAACAAGAGTAACTATACCGAAATCATAGGCTACAATTTTCCCGATGGCAACGATATCATCTCTCTACGATGACCTAACGGCGATTAAGTGAACGTCTAGGGACTAACCTAACCAAGCGTAGTTCCCGTCAAACCTAGACAAACCTGGCCTGGTTCGACGGCATTGTCGCTGAAAGCAAATGGCATCGATATGAATCTTGAACTTCGAAATTGCTTTCTCACTCGGGCTGACCATAACGGGGCCATACTACTTAAAGTTCCGCGCGGCGAAATCGTTCCAGCCGGGCCGAGGCGAGTGTACGTTTCGTATTGACGTGGATTCGAGGGGTGGAGAACGATGAGCTTTAGTTTCGCGTTTGTCTTGCCGAAACTGTTGACAATTTCCAGGCAGTTTACGACGGTAAACATCGATAGCGGACGCGGGCTGTTCCGTCAGGAATAATTGGAGCTGTTTCACAAGCTTTTCCTGCAGCAGAGATCGTTATACGAGAATGTTTGCCGTCATTATGAACAGAAATCCGGGCACGAACCTCAAACTTCGCGAGCGCTGCAATTTAACACCCGGCTTAAAAAATCCACCTGCTTTGGAACAAACAAAAAAAACACACAGCGCAACCCGCACCCCCGAGGGTTCGTTTGGATTCCACACGCGAAGATCTGGGTCATATAAAGGTGATGCTTATGACATTACATGAAATACGTGACTTATCGTGTCGGGAGACCTTCCGTGGCAAAAGCATAAATCACCGATACGTATCTTCAAACGCGACCCCACGTATCAGCCGCGTCTGACTCTTATCGGGATACACTACTTAAATCTCACGGCACAATCGTGTCTCTTTCTTTCGCCCCTCCAGCCTGCTTTCCCGTAATTTAGATAAAAGAACAGAGTTCCCTGGAACGATAGATGGCGCGACGGATATAATTACAAGCTGCTCCCGATTAGCCGGAATCATTTCATGAGTGCTTGGGGGAAGGAGCTTTCGAATACAGTTCGCTTTAAATGGACATATTTAAAAATCGTGTGCGTGGAGTCCACGCGCGACAGAAGTGAAACTTAATGCTTATTAGGTATAGATGCAGATAAATTATTAGTATTTTTATCGAAAATAAGAGATTTTCATTCCTAATTCAGCATTTTATTCTAAAATGTAATAAAATGTTAAAAAATTTTTCGTTGCATTCGAATTCCGTAACGCTAGAAAATTGTTTGCCCCCTCAGCAAAGAAGTTACACTTGAAAATGGGAAAAATCAATAAACATTTTTAGAGCCATGCGAATTGAATTGATTTCGCGTGTCGGCTAAACGTTAACGCGAACGAGCCCGGCTACGGGGCCCTTTTTACACTGACTGCGTTACAGGGAACGAGGATTAGAATCATCCGGATTTGCGAGCAACTGACGCGCTTATGCTACCGGAGATTACAGTGTTTCCCAACGGATTGATATTCGCGAGTTTCCTCTGTACTTTTAATTAGAGCGGCAGTTTTTGCGGCTCGGCAAACACGGCGGCGTGAATACGTGTCCGTAAATACAGAGTTTATGGGACACGAAATACGATTACACGATTTCGCAGGGATTTAAATTCGATTAAGCCGGATCCAGAGTCTGGGAACGCGTTTATAGAGCCGCGTAAGTAGTATACATCGATTATAATCAGCCGGTGCGAGCAGGATCGACAATGTGTAATTCACGGGGCAGGATCGCCTTTGGGAATATGCTCGAGATCAGTGTGTACTTAATTCAAGGCTAATTCGACGTACGGAACCTATTTTCCGAAGTTCCAATTGTTACGTGATAACAACCAGCGGATGATTGAATTATTTTCATGGTAAAACATCCGTAAATATTTTGTTTTGTAGCACTAAAGGATTTCCTGCGTGATCTAGTTTCGCCGGGAAAATATTTTGAAAAATTCTCGTCGTTCTGGTCTCCCTTCACACTTTAGGCTAATTGAAACGAAATGAAACATATCGATGAAAAGGCTCGCCATCTCGCGGGTCGAGTATTTTCCGGGGGTTTTTAATTAAAAATTGGCATCGACAAAATTTCGACAGTTTTGAACAACTCGGTGGCGGATGGGAAAGCACATCGCGGAATTAGCGAAGTCGGCAGAAAGGCGGCGGGCAATTTGGACGGCGGTGTTAATTGGAGCACCCAATTCGCAACACTGGACGAGGATTATAGTACTAAATGGGAGAAAAAAAAATGCCGGACCATGAGCACACGCGAGGGAGAACAGACAGTGTAGAGCTTGCGCGAAGGGCCGTAAAATTCCGGGAGTTCATTAATTCTCACCGGTGCCCTTGGAAAAACGAGCACAAACTGAAAGGAAAAGAACTGCTGGCTCGCCTTCGTGTACACGTACCCGCGCTCGAACGCCGCAAACACGGTCTTACCACATTCAAAAACGTTATTAAATGTCTGAAAGCCTGGCGGCTGCCTGTCATCGCGCAATAGGGCACATTTTATCTGATTAATTGGCAACCTCGACGCTGCAAATGGCTCTCGCACCAGAAAACCCTTCATGTCCTTCGGAAGAATCTGTGGAACGTTCGGTGCACGTTAAAAATATTTCACCTCCGGTTTTTAGCGAAAGGATCCGAGAACGTTCTGTCTACGAACGATTTTAACCGTAGTTCGATGAAATGTTTGAATACCTTTTGTGTTCCAAAAGAGCCTTTTCGACTGTTCTTCTCGCGATTTTCATTAAAAACATTGAAACGTTTGCATTTTCATAAAATTTACCCGAGGTTCCAACAAATTTATTGAATTTTCAATCAATTTTCTGCACGTTGAAAATGTTCCTCTCTCGATTCACATTAAAAATATTGAAATATTTACATTTTCAGAAAGTTAATCAAACTCATTTAATTTTCAACAAATTTTCACTGGGTATTCATTGAAGGTCCGAAACCTCGCTGAAAGACTGAAGCATATTAAAAGATTTTAATAGAACAAACACGATTTCATTTAGGTCAGATGTAACGGATAAACTGTGCATATTTCGCAAGATTGCCTCAAGATCGAAACGCACTCAATATATTCCGACGCCTAAGAATAAAATGGTGATTATGTTCAGCGCAACATAATTTCCATATTAATTACGCTTCGCCGGCTTGAAGTTACCTGAAGAAAATCCAGAAAAATCCGGTGAACTTGACCGAATCTGTGCTTCTGCGTCTACGTCTCGGACGAGGGCTATATTCCCACGCGATTCTAAAAATAAAAGATTTGGGGACGATGTCGTGGGATCTATGACGCAGGCCGTTTAATCCTGAAAGCTCACGCAACAGTTTAATGGCGGCGTTTTAGATGAGTATCTTCGGTAATAGCCTCTCTTTACATCGCGTTAAAGCATTCCCGGCCCGAAAAAAGCCATCAGATAAAGGAAAGCTGCCGCGTAAGTGGAATACGTCGGCTTGCGATCAGACCTCCACGCGAAAGTCTGTCACGAACATCGATAGACCCAGCTGTCTGTGTCGACGGAAATAAACTTCGCCGTGGAACGTAATTCCTGGAATTCCGGGGCTGCTTATCAGTCGCAAAATCGGCTTTCCCTTTGGTTTTTCGCTGCTGAGGAAAATCGCGAGCGACAATTCCTGTCGGGATCATTTACCGACCATCATCCCGACAAGCGGAGAACTTTCGACGATATTTCAATCTCGAGTTCCGTTATCCAGCGGTGCTTTCCGTTTGTCTGTTACAGTGAAAGACGTCGAGAAATCGAATTCGAGAGCGACGGGTCAGAGGGCCGGCCAAAGCGTCACGCTCAGGAAAACGTCGAGCGGGGTAAGATCTTTGTTCCTTTTAATTTATTTTTCTCAATTTGCGAGGAACGGCGAAGTATAATTATCCATTCGTTCCTCTGCTGTCGGAGTAGAACAACTTCGAGAATACAGACCCACCCTGTGTACAGGGTTTTTCCTACTTTTCCGGCAAAATTGTAGGAACGTGATCTTCAAGTGAAAATACGAAAGAAACGTTATACGAAGTTCGTTTAGAAACGCTTGATTACAATATTGATTTACAGCTGAATAATGCGGAGGGACGATTGCGTTTATAAACAAACTTCATATAACATTTTTTTCGTATTTTCAATTGTACATAATGCTCCTGCAATCTTGTCGGAAATGTAGGAAACACCCTGTATGTAGGACAAAAGAGTCGCATTCGGGATTAAACCGAAGGTTCGCCGTGCATATTGAGGTTCTCGGAAAAACGCGAAAAAACGGAAATACGTCAAGCAGGATTTTTCGCCATGCCTGAATCCCCATTGTCATATTGGCTCCCGTTCCATTTCCAATCGGCACCGATTGCTCCGTGGCATTTTAATTTAACTTAAACGGTTCGCGTCCCAATCCCAGCTAATCGGAACACGTTTTCCGCAATATCGTCGCATTCAGCCTGGTTTCGCTCATTGTCGCAACCGGCAGCATGCTGACACGCATCATCCGCGGCTCATCTTCGATCGACGATTCCCACGGGAGCGGCGCGCACACTGAAGGCTTCGATAATCGCGGACAATGGCGTCGACAACTCGGGTCGATCTTGAACCTTGACCCATCCGGCTGGCAGCAAGTCGCGAAGACAAATGGCGAAACGATCCGTCAGGTGCAAACAATACCGGGCGGAAGGACGATCGATGCTGATCCTCCCGTTATACCGCCGTGCGGATTCTAATGAGTTGCCCGGGAACGATGAACGCTATTCTGTCGCCAATCTTCCGCCTAATTGCTGTCCCATTGATCCATTATCCTAAGAGTGACGGCGCGCCGTGTTAGCCTATGCTCAGAGCCTGAATGATGATCGTTTCGACGCTCTGATGGAGCCTAATGGGTCCCTTTGTCGTCCTCCGTTATATTTCTTCCGTGCATGTTATTGCTGGATCATCCGATATTCAGCTCCGCTTAATCTCTGGACTCTGGATCTCTCTGCAAAAAAAGCTGCAAGCAATTTACAAGTTCAATTATTTGTAATTCCCTGGCAATGGCTTCTTCTGCTCGGCCATCTTTCTGCGAAATAAACGCAGACAATTTAAAATTTTGCTGGTTAGAGACGGAGTTCGAAGCTAGGACGCAAGTTGAGCCTGGTAATGGCTTCCGAAGATCTATTTTCAATGTGAAGTAATGCAGAAGAAGAATTAATCTCGACCCCTGGGTCTCCAATGTTAAGTCCAATCTAATTGCTTGGAGTTGAACGTCTGCTCTTGATTTACCTTCAAACTTCATTATTCTCACCCCCTGCTGTCATGGAAGTAACAAAGTTGCGGTGCGAGACTGGCCTGAAGACTTCCAAAGGACTTTTACCTTTCGAGTTATCTCGACCATGACTACTATTGACTTCGAAACATTTAGGCACGAGCATCTCCGGGGTTAATCACACCCTCTGCTTTCTTGAAAAGTGCTAGAATTCTAACAACTTCAAATACAAAATAACCCCGCACAAGTGTTGGCCTAATCTCGCCTGGAAAGTCCAGTCTAACAGCTTCAACCAGAACTTCCGCTCTTCGAGCTATATTATTCCCTCCGCAGCGAACTTCAAAGTTCAGTCGCTCGACTTCCGAGAAACTGTTAAACAATTTCGAATGTGACATTTCGAGGGACAAGAATTAATTTAGACTAGACTCGGAGGAACCTTCGTAGTTCCGTGAGCGGTGAGTCATTAATTGCGAAAAATCTAATTGCTTCGAGGCGAACGTTTCGCAGCTTAGTATGCGATGCCGCGTCCTCGTTCAATCCTCATGAGTTCGGGGAATTAACTCAGGCCAACAATCAGCGAAGTTTCCGAGAGTTTTCTATGTATGTGTGTGTGTCTGCGGTCCTTTAGAGTTATCGAGGTCGCAGCGGCATCGGTTTCTTCAGCGCCTCGACGGAGGACTCGAGTGTTGATTCTGAGGTCAGCAGCAGCACCACCCTCACGTCTGGTCGGAGTTCCGCTGGGGCTGCGGGATTCAAGACCAGCAAGCAACGGTGGAGCGGCTTCTTCATGAACACCAAGGGCAATAAACTGGACCTGCTCACCGCCCAACTGGACGAGTACAATAAACACGGGGTGCCGAAACTGTCGGACGTTCAACTGCCCTACGAACTCATCCTCAACGAAGATGGTGCGTAACCCTCCCTTTCGATTTTCCGAAACGGTATCTGCATAGAGAACCGTTCCGTTTCATTCAATGCACGCATCAGAGCGCACAGAAAATGTTCTTTGAATACTGTATTAGAGTAACCAAGGATAACTCACTCGACATAATCTACTATATCGTATAATATTCTATATAATATTGAATAATTAGCAAATTTTAGAGTTGACGGTTATTTCAAGGTCGTGCTATTAAACATGGATGAATGCACAATAATGTATGCTATAACACACAGCAACAAAAAATATGTGTATGTATATAAAAAACACGAGTGACCTTGAAAAAAGATTAAAAAATTACAATTTATAAAAAACGATTCTTCCATCTGATTCGTCTTGTCAAACCATTTATACTACGTTAGAAACATTTTTTGTATTTTCAGAGACAGAGGAGATATTTAGGTGTCCTGTTTTAGACGAAACATCCTGTATACTATACTATAATATAATAAACGCTGTCTACTAACGATCAACTAACTGGCGGCAATCGTGTTCTAGCCTTGTATAGCTTAGAGGAGGACTGGCGCGACATAGTTCACAACGCGGACCAACTATCGGAGAAGCAGCAACACCAACAGACTGCTTTATGGGAATTAGCGCAAACGGAAGCGGCGTACATCAAAACCTTGAAGGTCGTGACAGACGTGAGTATTCGACTTAAAAAACCATTCTTTTTTTCGAAAGCTGCAGCTGATGATGTACATTGGTGGTTGCAGCTATTCATGGCGTGCCTCTGCAGCCTGCAGACCTCGAATATCCTGACCGAGGTCGACAGGACCAAATTGTTCAGCAATATCCCCGAGATCTACGCCGCGAACAGGTACTTCTGCACCGAGTACGTCATGATGATGGTGAACGCGTCAAGATCCACCGGGCAGCCATTAGATCCTGGACATCTTCTGCAAGGTTTCGAGACCTTCGAGCAGACCTTCGCACCCTACACCAGGTATTGTGCCGAGCAGAGCAGGTGCCAACAATACTGCAGGGACCGGCTAAACGATAATCAGCTGTTCACGGTCTACCTGGTGGTAAGTACCACATCCTCGCTTTCCCCGACCGAGTCTGGAAGTCCGCAGATTTAACGCTGGATCCATCGAAACGATCATTCAACTATGTTCTAAAATGAAAAGTCTGCAATTCGCGAATCTGTGAAAAAGGAAGAAGTTGCGAAAGGGCAGATTTCGTTCAGAAGCGATCCATTTTGATATCACGCGGTTGCTAAGCATGATCGGGAGGTCCATGGGCTTCCCCGATCAGTGAAGTGACTTTTAGCGTCTGCGCGTTCCACTCTCAGCCTCGGCTCGCCAAAATATAGATCCAGGATATCCTCTAACCTGTACCCATTCGAACGCAAGTGGTGCGAGACACAGAAGGACTGCAACAGGCTGAAACTACTCGACATACTTGTGAAACCTATGCAGAGGCTGACCAAGTACTCGCTACTTCTCAAGGCCGTTCACAAGAACACGGAGAACGAGGAGCAACGGGCGGAATTGATACACATGGTGAGCCATGGGGAACCGTGACAGGTTTAGGGACTTTTTCTCGGAGCTCGATCTTGCTACCCCTGGATAGTTCGTCGAAATTTTCAACATTTGCTTCTTCACTAGATTTTTAATAAACTGGTGGGCTAGAGTTGCATAAAATGATTGAACATCGTGGTTATGATGATTAAAGTTCCTAAAAAGCAATGGAACATTCGTGAATAGATAAATATTGAAGACATCCAACGATTTTCTTTCAGATCAAGTCCGTGGACGACTTCGTGGCGTCCGTGAACGCCGCCCTGAAGAGGAGCGAGGAGACAGCCCGGTTGGCCAGCGCCGCATCTAGGATAGAGTGCTACGACGTTGTGGAGTCCCGGGACGAGGAATTGGACAAGCTAATCAAGATCCACAGCACGTTCGACATCACGACAGTGCCGATACCCGGCTGCCCTAAAGACACGTTGAGGGTGCTTCTCCGCGAGGGTGACTTGAAGTTAAGAGACGCGGCGAGCAGCAAGGTGGGTCCTCGAAAGCGTTCAAAGTTTCCCAACGAACAATGTATCCGTAAACGATCCTTCTCAATTCTACAGATGGAAGTGCATGTGCTGTTGCTGACCGACATGCTATTGATCTGCAAACCGTCGACCAAGAAGACCTCATCTAGCGGTTCTGCTGGGACGGTCGGTGGCGGTTTGAAGATCATCAGGCAACCGTACGTGATCGATCGTATCCGGATCAACGAGTTGAAGGAGCCATCCAGCTTGGGTTTGATCTATTTGAACGAGTACGGTGCGGCTTCCGCTGCTCTGGTCCTCAGCGCTGGAGAATCGAAGTTAGCCAAGGTATTCCATCCCCTAACGACTTACCAGAACATCTCTAAAGCTGTTCACCTCATCACTGTGTTTTGCTTCAGTCCTGGATGGACTCCATAAGGAAGGCTCAGCAACAGTTCGCCTTGATGAAGCTGCCGCCGCTGGGTAACACGCTGAACCTCAGTTTGGGGGCGGTTAGACAAACTAGCACGTCCCTGGGTGACGTAGATTTCGATGGGGAGGAGTCCGAGCCTGTCTTGAAGACACCCAGAGGCAGCAGTAGAACGTCGCGCGTTAGCAGCCTTGCGCACAGTCACAGGTTTGAATTCACATCTTGAAGTGACATCTCACTTGAAGACAGAATCTTTTACTAATCCTGTGAAACGAATTCCAGTGGAAGCATAGAGATGGAGGGTGTCTCGCCAGGAAGCAGTAGTTTCGTGGCCAGTTACAACCCGAGCCGAAACGTCAGCGTGGAGACCAGCGAAGCGCCCCGTGCGTCCAGCGTGTCCTCGGAAGAGGGCGGTGAGAGTTCCGGACACAATCACCGACCGTTGCAGATCAGGTAAATAGGTGGAAGATGAATAGTAGAGGAGTACACCTGGACCACGAATCTGATCGAGACTTTTTTCATCGTGATTCTAGTCCTAACAAATTTGATAACAGACGGTTTCTGCTGAGCAAGACACCGACGCCGAACACGCTCAGCGTCCAGGTACCCGCGTACTCTAACTTGGGCCAATCGCTGCCTAATCTGACGTTGGCCACCTCGCCGCAGACCTCGACAGTGTCCCCGACACCGCCGAGCTCGCTTCTGATCGTTCCCCAGATCACGAAGAGCAAGGACACTTTGCTTTCGCCTGGGCACCGAGGTAGCAATTATCCACGCGGGAATTTATCTTCCTCCGCTGTTACACTATCTAGAAGTTTCATCTGGCAATAAACACCGGCGATGAGAAAACGGCACTGTTGCATGCTTTTGATTAGATCGATCTGATGGATGGAGGACAGCGTCGGTTACCCACGGTATATCTGGGTCCGATCGCTGCACTCGATCTATCGACGAACATATATTTGTCTCATTGATTCCCTCTTTTCCCCGTGATCTACTACGATCGAAATCCTTCTGAGACAGTTTAGAGGATAGTCGCGATGATAGACGATGCACGGCTTCATGTTGATAACGGGTGGATGTAATATGATCGGGGTGTGTGCTCACGTGAAATGTACCATCAGGTATCTCGTATCCGCCGCCGTCGCCCCCGAGAGGGGCTCTAAGAAGAGCGTTCGCGATCCCGCAGTCGCGAAACCCGCCTCTCGTTAAAACGAGACACATAAGCACGTCCGTGACACAAACGATCCAGCCTACCATGAACCTGGACACCGAAGCCATCGAGGAGAGGCGAAGAAGGCTGGAGCCTTCGCACAGGATGCCATCGACGAGCAGCATCGCGGAGGAAAAGGTTAAATACCCGAACGATCAAGTCTATGACACTTTGAAAACGCGGTAGCCGACTGAACTAGCCCCTTAGCAATAATTTCCCGGGACACAAATGTTACCAATCACCGGTCGAAAACGTCCTATTCAAACGTACACTCCTGTCCATTGATTTGATTCTCATTTTACGAATAGTAATTACAATTTAGAAGATACCACATGTTTTGTTCTCTACATTCGAAAAGATTAGAGAGTACCATTTTTGTTACATAATATAGGATAGCAAAGAATCATCTGCACTCAAATTTGAATAAGCGTCCGGCGACTTACGGACGGGAGTGTATACACTCAATTCATTCCCCTTTATTAGACCTTGCAATGACCTTGAAGAGTATAAATGATCAAGGCGTATTATTCTTGAAGAGCTCTGTAGGTCACCGCAAGGTATACGATTAAACCGGACGTGTTGTACGCGTCGAACGAGGTCATTTGGTTGAATCGTGCATGAGACCATGCATGAAGTGTGTAGATGTTGGGTGTCAAAATTTGAAAGGGAGTGTGTATCTATCGGTGGGTGACGGTCTTTTTTTTAGAAATGACAAGAGCTGGCGTACAAGAGTAACCTACCGAAAAGGTAAATTGCTACGGACCATCAGCATTTGATAAAGGGTGTACGTGATACGTCGTGTTTCGAAGCGAGATGTTGCATTCTGTTGCCTGTATGCAAGTGCTGCACACACTTCCATGCAGGGTCAGAACAGGAAACGAGAGAATTGGAATTGAAGTAAACGAACGTCTCGTACTCCCTGTGCCTACGATACGAATCGAGCAATTTTACAATCGGTGAGTGAAAGCCGTGCCGAGGAGCTCAGCTAAACTGCGCATGTCCATCTTCAACTGGGAACGATTCTGTTTCAGATTGGGGCCATTCGAAATCAACGTGAAGTTTGTACCACACGACCGTATCATAATGTAACTTATTTGATTAGCCGTGTAACTTCTAGATCTCATTTTGTAATTAATACAAAGAAAGAACGCGGAACGGCTCGGACCGCGCGCGTTTCCAATATTATCCTAGTTCATTTAGGGTTCTAAGCGACGAAGAAGAACAAGAAGAAAGGCCTACCTAGCGTAATTTTGACCTATGTATCGTGATTTAAGTTTAGATCACTATAATAGTTGGAAGTTTAAGTCGCCTCAAGCGAAAAATTTTAATCTTAAAAGAGAAACAACACACACAGAGACACGTACATACACACAAAGTTCGTGATTTAATGATTGAAACAAACGAAAACCAAAGCAACGCGCGATCGTGTTAGAAGAGATGACACACACACACACACGTACAAAGTAGGGAAATCCACACACTTTTCTCGTAGAGGAAACAAAACAGTTTGCGCGCTAAATCCCTCGTACAAGCTTCGATTAAAACGTACGATTAAAAAAGCGTGTTGCGGGAGGAGCACGCGAAGCATCGGGAGATGACGCGTTTACTTTTAAGTACAAATTCGATTTCGCAATATTTTCGTTGAAGAGACTGAACCGAAAGAGTTGGGGTAGTCAGACCGAGCACCACCCAACTAGAGACAACAATACGTAGACGTGAAAACAAGAGCAATGATTTTATACGAGCTCCCCATGTAAAGTTTCTTTCAAACCCCTTCGCCCCTATAATCTCCAGCCCCCCCCCCCAATGAATTTGCGCAGCTTGCATTAAGCTTAAAAGTGTTATCTATCGTAAAAGAAATATCGATTGTGCGTCAAGTTCAAAATATAGTACATAATTTATTAATCGTCTGGTCTTTTGCTATGATCATCCCTCTCCTACATCGCTTCCTCGTCGAAAGGATCATTCCTATCGTGAATTTCTACAGTATGAGATAGTTCACAGTATTTTCGTACATCGTCTGTTATTTACTGCAAGCCTATCATGGTTGTATCGATTTGTGTAAAAATTACAAAAAATGCTCATTATGAAAATGTTCTTGACATGTATCACTATACATTACGAGCTGACCAAGATGATTTCTGTTCTCATTCTTTCGTCCATGTAAATATATATTAAAAGTGAAAAATAATCATAAACGGGTGTACGAATAAGACAAAATATAATGAAGAAATAGGTACATTTAATATATATTTACTTAGAGGATAAGATGACGACAGAAATCATTTTGATCAGCTAGGATCGCGTTTCAAATGGTTGTACTCTAATTGCACTCGTTCATCAGGTCCAGACAGGTTCGTACCTCGCAACGTTCGTCAGCTAATGCCTCGAGAATGTCCAACAATAGTTCTTTGCTCAATTGTTTTAATTCTGGAAGCCTTGCAACCTGTAAAATAAAGATATAACTACGCGTCTTAACTGTATCAGTTCTAAAGATGAAGTGTACCTCTGTGAAGTGGTGCACTATCAGATCCAGCACGTATTTTTTAACATCAATGGCTTGCATCCTGTCGGCAGCCTCCAAGATCTGAATCACGTTCTTAAAGCTGATGTTCATTTCGAGATTCTGCTTGCAGAAGGCCTGCAGCCGGTTGTTCGTGAAACCGTAGAAAATTTGTGCGGTGAATAAGTAGACAGAGTCTTCCGGCGGCATAGAAACGTCCGCGTAGTAAATGTACCTCATGAGAGAGTTGAAAGATTCGGAGGAGGGGATCATTTTGCCTATTTCCATCTGCCGAAGAAATAGTTGAATGGAATGACCAGTGTCAGAACGTGTTAACAATAAAATACTCACGTTCACCATCTTGTTCACTGGCATAAAGGAACGGAACAAGCCCTCGAAGTAAGTGCACCTTGCGGCAAGGATTGCTTTGTGGGCAGGAATGGACGTACCATTCAGCATCAATTTTACATCACAGAATTCAGAGCCGAAGCTCTTCAGGAATGCCTCCATGTCCTGTTCCAATGTCGTACCTTCGCAAAATAGAAGCATCGACCAGACGTTCCTTTTTACAAAAACAAAACAACAAGGAACCTTACCTGTGCCAACATCGTACATCTCGCAGAAGCTCCTTCTCTGACTTGTCTGCCTTCTTCTGATGATCTCCACCATCAATGGCTGGTCCAATGTCTCGAACTCCTTGCTCATGATTATCTGACTATAGTTGCTTTCTTTTATCACAAAGTTCAAGCAAAACTCCTTGATGAACATCAGACGCAACTGGCCAGCGTTGTGCAGCGCTTCCAGGACATTCGCATGACTTATGGTGGACATGAGGTAGTAAACACACCAGTGTTCGAGGCGTTCCATTTTGAACTGATCAGCTAAACGGTAGACGTCCATCATCAGAAGTACAATTCGATTGCTCGGAGGATCTTCAGCGCAACTGCTCGATTCACCCTCGATCCTTCTCGTTGGATCAATGCGATCCGTGTAGATATAGTTCAGGACCATCTCGAAGGCTTCTGGCACTGCATCCTCAAGCCTTACCTACAACGCAACCGCATGAAGCAGGAAAACCAAAACAACTACTTTAAGACTATTTACCTCTAACAGATCCGAGTCGTTGACTTCTTTCTCCAGCTTCTCTCGTTTCTCTCGAGCTTGCCTGATGCGATTCCTGAGAAACTGTGACCTGGCCGCTACCATGGCTATGTGAGCCGGTATTCTCGTCTCTGACTCCCCCACAATGAACTCAACGTCGCAGAAGAGACGTCCCCTCAGCAATCTTCCGAAATCATCGTGCAACGTGCACTTCGGGTAGGAAGAAAATTGAAACCTGTACGTTTCACCGGACCGGACGTTGTTGTCGACTGTTCCGCCGAATATGAACATCGCCTCACCTATTACCGCTGCTGCATGGAACAAACGGCCGGATGGGATTTGACTGTCGGACGACGGAAGAATGATGCTCCAAGTTTGCGTGTCAAGATCGTAGCAGTGGAGATCGTTGGGCAACGTGGAATCGGCCGCACCGCCGAACACGTAGAGATGACGGTCGAAGCTGACCATAGTGTGACCGTACCGTCGTGCTGGAGGCGGTGGAACACCCCGCAGGATGTGTTTAAAGTCTGTTGAGATCCGAGTCCACCTGACGATACAATTTACTTTGTAAATATTCATCGCAAAGATCAAGCACGATGCGAACTCACCGTCTCTCTCGAAAATGAAACTGGAAGAGACTGTTCGTGATCTTGGCTCCGCTCTGACCACTGAAGACGAACATCGACTCGCGAGCCACCGCCACTGGGAAGTTGCAACATGTTGGAGGACAGTCACCCGATTGAACTACTTCTTCCCATACTCTTGGCTCCCCAGGCTGGAAATAGGTCAGAATAGGTCTGTTACTTTCCTTCGGAGATTGAAGATCTTGAAGCTTTTGCATATTTACACTTACCAGCAAAGATATTGTCCACATGTCGTTCAATCTTCGATTGCCATCATAGCCAGCGAATATCCATAACTTGTTGTCGTACACTGCTGCCCCATGAGCAGATCTGGCTACCGGTGGCGGTGGTCTACAAAGAGATTTATGAAGCACCTTCAGACACAACTGTATTGATAAGTAAAACATACTTCTTAATATATTCCCATTCTATCCACTGGCAAGTTTGGAATTGGTATTCGAACAAGTCATTCTTGTTGGTAAGATTCGAATTGGAATGTATGTCCCCAGTGTAGCCACCGAATACAAACATAGAGGAATCATGAACCACCGCTGAATGATGATAGCGTGGGGCTGGACGGGCTCCTGCAGCTGGTGCTCGACCCCAGGATTTTTCTTTGACATCGAATCGCAACAAATCATTCAACATTTTCTCGCCGTTGTCACCTCCGAAAACATAGATTGCATCTTTGTACGCTACAACAGTGTGTTTGCTACGCCTGTGTGTAATAGAATGAATGAGAAAACTTGGAGCTTATGAGAGGAAGCAACTTGAGGAAGATAAAGGATCAAATGAGAGAGAGAAACAAACTGGTTCTGCTTAGCTGTGTTACAACCAATTTCATCATTTGTTTTTTAAGAAATTAAGAGCCAAATTACCTGGCACCAACAAACTCGTCGCATTCTAACATTCGCTGCCATCGATGGACAGTTTCAAAACGTCCGAATTCAAGGGTCAAGCACTCTACAGACCCAACGTTGTTCATATTCATTTATGCTAAAGTATTCCAGTTACTTTGAGAGACTCATCATTAACCTATATGGACTGGACCTAGCCATTCTTCGTAATATACAAACGGATAATGCATTCTATGATGACAGGTCTGAAAATGCAGAAAACAATTAATTTCAAATAAGAATATGGAGAAAAATATTCTCACGTCACTCAAGGATCATCGACATTGTCCACTGACCACAAAAATGTCAAAAACATGCGTTCCAAACATTGGACTGTTCTGAAGGAAAACGGAATTACGTGGGATCGTGCACAGTGTGCGATTTTGAATCGCGCAAGTTGGACGTGATTAATTGTTCACAGAATTATTGTTCACTGTCGTATTTTACTGAAAACGCTGGGCAGAACAGGATGCGGTGAATTCACGACTGTACAGGACGTATCAAGTTAGGCGAGTGCAGATTGATCGGCACGTGTGAATCACGATCAAAGTGTACATCAAGCGAAGGTAAATAAATAATAAATTAAATGTATAGGTTCGTTGTAAGCTCGTGTGCTTTAAAATACATAAATTTATTCATATTGGACTTAAAAACAATGCATAATCATTCTGCGACTAAACGCAAATTTAGTGAATGATTATTTTACTGAAATCAACAATAAAAGGACCAACTGTAAGTATAGCTTGAATGTTGCCTAATTTTGAGCAACCTTTTCAAACAGGGATGCAAATGGGGTTGCAAATAATAGCGAGTTCTTAGTAATAAGTGGGGAAAAGTTTTAGCGAAAATTTCGCAGCTGGAACGACCTGTAGATTCGCTAAATTCGAAGGATACGCGAGAGAAATTGTTCCAGTCGCAACCTTTATATCTTATCAGTAGTACCACGTTGATAAAGGGCCGTGAAGTTGCCGTTTTGATAGTGAAATTTATTATAATTTCGTCGCGATTCACGTGATTATATTTTCCTGAATAGATCTCACGAGGCTCTCGCAGTATTTATCAGAAATATATATATATGCACGTACGTTGTTCAAACGATGCTGAGATGCACGGTGATGTGTTTACGCGTGCTATAACGTGCTAACACGAGAGAATCTTTGTACGAGAAAGTGGTCCACATTCGGTGTTACGTTAAAACAGAGAATTTTTATGAGTAACAATGGTACGAAATGTATTTCGAAACAGCCAGAAGCTACTTTGGATTGGCAGCGCCTGTATCGGTACATATATCGCGTACCGATACTGGAAAAAGCAAGAGCTTCTGACGATAGACGAAGGTTTCGAAGAGGTGTCCAAGGTTAGAGCTTCACTCACAATCGAAAACGGTTTCTGGTCAATTTAAGACGAAAAATTTTCCTTTAAAATTGATGAAAACTTTAAACTTAACTGCTCTCGTTTACTGTTAACGAAGGAATTTAATGTCGCTGGCTCGAATGTAAACACTGTGCTATATAGTCATTGTCGCTTTGTCTTTATAGATTGATGACAATCATGAGAAAAGGGTGGTTGTGTTGGGTTTAGACGGAGCTGGAAAGACTTCAATTATAAATCAAATTAGCGTCGCGAATGGCGATGAAAGTTGTTACGTTGTACCCCCAAAACCCACACAGGGTTCCTCTGTATATAGAATCAAGCATGGATCATTTTGTTATAATGTTTGGGACAGTATGTATAAATTGTTGTAATACAGAGAACGCTTGGTTTAAGATAGTTCTAAAGAAAGGTTTCGTTTTGTTATTAGTTGGAGGTGCGGAAGCTACAAGAAAATATTGGTCCGCTTTCTTACAAGACACGGATCTTTTGTTGTTCGTAGTAGATGCGTCAGATTCAGAGAAATTAACGTTGGCTGCTTTTACCCTGAAACAATTGTTAGACGACGTGAGAATGGATAATGTACCAATATTAGTAATTGCTAATAAACAGGTAAATTTGAATGAAACAGAACAAGTAAAGAATTTTAATAACAGCTAACACGTTTCTATTATGAAATCAGGATTGTTCTAATGCTCTGAGGCCAGAGGAGGTGAAAAAAGCCTTAGATTTGTTAAGTATCTCTCCTCAAAAGCACAAAGTAGAAATAATGGGATGTCAAACAAGACCACTACCGGAGAAGCCAACAGAGACGACAGAGTATAATTGGCACCATGAGTCTATGGATGCAGTTAGGAAAAAAATATTCTCTATGGCAACTTAAACTTAAGGGAATTTCTTAACTGTTTATTCGATGTGTTGAAAGAAAAGTACTTTATACGTAAAAGAGAAAAAAACGAACAAATAGTTTAAGGAAATAAAAAGTAGAGGAGACAGCGCGCCTCTCACTCGAACTTTTCGCGAGGATTAAAAAGTGATCATGAACGTCTGATGGACGATTCGTCCGATGCTGAGTTAACGAAAAAGAAAAAAAAATTCTTGGAACACACAGAAAGAAAGAAAAGAGAAATATACATATATACAGATCAAAGTAAACGAGTTTTAAGTATTGCTCATTACAAACGTATTCATAATCGCGGACCTTTGTTGTACTTTTTTATATTGGTCTCTCTCCACTGATATATATTTATTTAATAAATTATTTATTTATTTTACAAGGCTGCAGTAAACATCGTCATAGTCTTTTTATTACGATTATATACAATGCAAATTATACACCGACTTTGTAAACTGACATGCAAAGTGCTAAACGTTTAGGGGCGATGCAAACGAGAATATAGATCTATTTTAATGATAATCAATGTATAGTATTGTATAAGTGATATAAAAAATATCTCCCCGCACGTTGAAATTACGTTTCAATCTATTGTTTCTTTTTCTTTATACTTTTTGCACTTACTTAAACAACAACTTTCGTGTGTTAATGCTCTTTCGTGTATGTACAAAGTACTTTGAACAAGTTTTTTTATCGAATACAATGAGATCACACGGATCAGTCGGTATTTTTACTTTTGAGGTACTCGTTGTACTGCTCAGGAATACCCTTGAACATTTTGATTTTAGCACGTATCTGTTTCCATGTCATTTGGTCGTAATTCTTCTTGTCCCGTGCCATAGCCTACACAGACAATGTAGAAGTAAGAAACATTTTTTGTTCAATGATCAAATAAATTTCCTTAAACAAGAAATACCTTGTAATCTTCTTCGTATTTGTCCATTAGGTAGGTGACGAACTCTACCACGCTATTAGGAAGCCTAAATAATTTTTTCCTGGGTGCTCTAGCCTCGGCTTCCAATTCTTTAGCAACGTGTGCCTTCAATGGTTCCATGTCTACATCCTCTTCCTCTTGCTCCATCGCTTCTTCGGGTTCCAGAACTTTGCGCTTAGCTTCTTCAATCAGTTCTCTCTTAGCATTTGGAATCTTCAAGGTCTCGTTTGGATCATAAGACAGTCCCATTTCTTTCAAGTTAGTCTTAGTGGACATAGTCACCTCCCACGATTTCTTTATTTGAGGGCTATAAACAGAAACTTAAAATTGGCCAAGAGTAATGTCAAAATGTTTTTTGGTTACGATACACACCAGCCGATGGTCGGCAGCTTCCTCTGCTTATTCCTCAGCCTCTTGCGATTTACATTCATGCGGAACTTCTTCCTGCGTTTTACCTTCCTAATTTTCGTCATTGCGATACTTCTGAATCACCACGTGTTTGTCTACAACAATCTTCGAAGTTATGCTACTCGTTCAAACTCACACGTGAACATCTAACAATCAATATCTTCCTGCAAGGTTGGCACTATAGAATATTTTTACCCTACGTGGGAATAAATCCCTAGAAATCCCCGAGGACAAGTCACTAGAGCCACGCAACGACTGCTGCGGGCACTATCGACTAAATTCAACTATCGATTAGTTACTATTTATTGTTAGTCGCGATATACTATCGACTACCTGTTTAAAATATTTATATTCTAAGTTAATGTCTAAGAGAGAGTAAATTGTCTATCATTTTCTCTATTGCGATTAATTCCTCAATGCATTCTATGTTGCTGCAACTGTATTTATTTTTATTTGATTTCATTCTACATAAACATATTAGATTTATACCTGTATAATAACTAAATAAATAATCTTTTTGGTGATGTATCGATATTACATAATATTATAGGATAGGTTTAACATTTATTACAGTATATATTATTTTACAGACGCAACTTTTCTCCTGAAAATATTAATTGCATATTAATTGCATAAATTGCAAAATTGCTTGTTTTAATAATTGATCGAACCTGTGCGCTGAAATCATCGCGCAATTTCTATTATAGGATAGGATAAATATGACTTAGTCGATAGTGCCCATCACTAAGCGCGCGTAAATTAATTATTGGAAAGTCGCGTTATTTTTAGAAAAAGGATACATATTCAAGAATGTTTTCAATAAGAAAGTAACTGCATTTTGGTCACTTAAAAGCACGAGAAGGAACATGTGGTCAGTTGTTCCGTGAAAGCGGATGGACAATCGATCGACAATCGTTCATTGTATGCAAATCATAGCTTGAAAGAACAGATTCTTTACAATCGCGACGTGCCCGAGAGTCTTTTCACGAAGGATAATGAATTTCGAGCACGTGAACGATTGTGTCACACTGCCCCCATTACTATTCATGCCTCCTGATTGATTAAAGCTATCCCTTTGTCGTAATTTCGTGTTAAAATTGTACCTTACGAAACCTGGTGTTCCTTTTATACTCTACGAACGCCTCCACCATTTTGTTTCGCATACGTATACGCAAATCTTATCTATATATAATATTCTATAGATAACATTCCAACGTTGGCGTCCGAGCGAAAATTTATTATGCTTTTACGAAGTATATAAATCAGTTATACTCGAAATAAATTTATACTTTCAGCAACTTTGGTATATTACAATTCTGTTTATTGCAAAATGAAGTTGGCGATTCGAAAGCAATGGGAACAGTTAAAACTTGCTTTTGTACATTCGCAAACTATGTTAATCGTAATTTGTGCACTCCCAGGTAACGGGAAATGGTTCAGCCATTTGTCACAGCAAATATTGTCGGGGACGATAAATAAACCGCATCGCGTATATATATTATTTTACTAGACAACCTATATTAAAAAGAGATATGTATTTGCATATTTTACAAGCGTAAACCCGATATTGCTGCTATAAGTGTAAACAACTAGCGAGCAATGCGAAGTTAATATATATAAACAGGAGGGCATATGCAAACAGCATGAAGGTTTCATTAAAAAATTAAGATTTATTTATCGGTGCACATAGAAAGTCTCCATTCGTTTTCCGTGACAAAAACATAGCGGATGCATACATACATACAATGATCACATATAAATTCGATACCTAAGTATACCATTTTATACCTAAAACTGCATATATCTACACACCTACTCACAGTCTACAAATCGAACAAATTCCAACACAAGTGCGAGAGACAGTCGGCCTATGTTTTCTCTACAAATCGTTTCGAACTGGTCCATTAACCCTTCCGCGCAACGTCCAAGTTCCTCAAATTTCCGGACAACGCGAACTCGGTTGTTCAGTTTAGGCTAAGGAGTCAGCAGCGTGGGAACGGACTTTGAAGATGAGAGAAAAATGTAGAAACTAGCGAAAGGATTAATGGAGTCGCGAATGAAGAGTTTACCAGGAGTAGCTGGTGCCGAGACCACTGAACTCGGTGTGGACGATGGGTGCAGCGTAGGATTTGGAGATCAGCTGAGCATGTGGCGCGTATTCGAGAGGAGCAGCGTAGGATTTGGCGAGAAGAGGAGTTGCAAGGGGTGCGGCATAGGATTTAGCCAGAAGAGGAGCTGGTGCGTACGAGGCGTAGGACTTGGTCAGAAGAGGAGATGATGCATAGGAGGTGTAGGCTGGTGCAGCGGCTGCGTAGGATGCATAGGCTGGTGCAGACGCGTACAGAGCGCTCTTGGCGATGATGGGAGAGGATGCGGCGTATTCGTAGCTCTTGGCGAAGAGTGGTGCTGGAGCGGCGTATTCGTAGCTCTTGGCGAAGAGTGGTGCTGGGGCGGAGTACTCGAGGCTCTTGGCCAGAAGAGGAGCAGCGGGTGCGATGTAAGATTTAGCCAGAAGAGGAGCAGCGGGTGCGATGTAGGATTTAGCCAGAAGAGGAGCAGCTGGGGCGGCGTAGGTCTTGGTCAGCAGAGGTGCTGGGGCGGAGTAGGCCTTGGTCAACAGAGGGGCAGCTGGTGCAGCGTACGTCTTCGCGATCAAAGGCGCACCTGCGGCGTAGCTGTACGGGGAGGCGTAGGTCTTGGCAATCAGAGGTTGAGCACTTTGCGCGAGGTAAGCAGGAGCAGCGATCGCGGCCTTGACGATCGGAGCATGGTGAACGTCGTAATTCAACAACGCGTCGTTGCTGATGCTGTGGCTGCTCACACGCACCGAAGAGTGCGCGCTATCCTCGGCTCTCGAGTACGACGAGATCACGTTCTGACCCGCGTAACCCTTCTGGGTCGATTCCTGGCTGTAGCCCACGCTACTGTGGTCGCCGGACGCTGTCGCGATGTCGTACGCCGCCGGTCCTCCGGCATGGGCCACTGCCAAACAGGCTGCGAGTACTACAAACTGCAAACAAATTCGTTCATTAGTTCATTGAAGTTCTTCGAAAATAACTAGAAGTTGAAGTTATAAATTTATTAAGAACCGAAGATAACGAAGAAAAATCATTTTCGGACCAGCATTTGTCAACAAATTTATGAGAATTGGATTATCGAAACGTAAAATTGATGTTTTACAGTGCCACTATCGAATACGAGGTTTGATCAAAGGACTTTGTCCAGTAGTCGGAGCTAATTGGAAATCGTTAGAAGTTTTTACCGGAGATAATCAATGTCTCGGAACAAGTTCAAAGTGTCTACCGCGGAATCCTTAGATCGCACTTTGCTTTGTTATCTGTCCGAGTCGCTTGTAACCCCGAGGGTGTTGCGGAGCGCCTTACCTTGAATGCCATTTTGCTTTTTGCTTGAAAGAGTTGCTCGGCTCTGACCATAACCGTGTCCAGGCCCACTATTTATACTCGTTGGAGATCGTAGCGGGATCAATCGAATTTTGGGTGCCACTGGTCCCAGTGCGATTGGACACGCCTGATCAAGGGGAGGGGGAAACTGTACCGCAGGCTTTTTTCTGTTGTTGTTGGGATCATTAAGGAACGAGGATAGAAAGCGCGAAGGTGGAGAAGGATAGCCGTGGCAAAAGGGGACATGGACGAATTCCAGGTGTGGTACCTGGCGTAATTAAGACCGCGCCGGTCCGGCCGGTGCAAGTAAGAAAGGATCTTACTCCTTAACGTATTCAATTTAGTGCATCGTTAAAAGTTAATCGTTGATCAACAATTTATGCTTCGCGTTCGGCGCTTGGAACATTGGTAATCGCCTCGAAGATTTAAAGGTCGCTTTAAAGGTTAATCGGGGTGTCGACACCCCGTAACAATGGGAGAGGCAAACTTATTTATTTTTTACCATCGTACACATATGTTCTTCATGAAATTCTTATTTTCCTAAAGTTGCATTGTACTTTTCTAAGTAAATTAAGGGATGAAGCGAATATTTGCAAGGCGGGTACGAGAATTCAGGAAATGCATGGCGATGAACGCATTTGGCAAAAGGTCGCAAACTGTAATTATCGTGTTCGGTCATCGGTTATGTCACCCCGGCACGTCTCTCTGGGTCGAGTTTTTTGAAACCTTCGCTTATCCCCGATCGCGAAAGGGAACGTGGCTACGTCACGAACAGCGTTTACCACCTTTTTCGCCTTATTTCGTGTCCTTCCCTTCGTTTATGTAACGTGATACATATACCAATGCCGGGCCGTGATATTGTAAAACCAGTCAAGGCCGCACTTTCTCCGAATTGTGGCACTGACATATAAAGCCATATATGTTGTGTGCACCGGTTTCACGTAACAGGGCCGTGGTATTGGTGATCTGGTTACATTATTAGACAAAACCGGCTGTCGCGGTGTCGGGCCCGCGGCTGTTTCTCCGCAGAAACTCGTAGGCGAGGCTCTAGCAACCCTGAAGCAATCGGTAGCCTCGTGTAGGACAGTCTTTCATAGGAAAAAACACTTTCTACTTTGCCGTTGTGTCGGTTCGGTCGCCTGTTGTCATGCGATTCGGTATCTAAAAGTGGAGGAACGGGGCAGGGGGACGCAAAATAGGTGTCTCTCGATACAAAAGAAAACGAGATCCTCGTAGCTCACTGATGTCGATTGCCCTTCTTCGCTTTGAACAAACGGTTCAGGTTGCTTCTCCACCCTGTGCACTGTACTTTGTTTACTCTCTTTCGGACTGACCCAAGGCCCTTTCTTTCGTCTCCTTATCCATTCTTTAGTCTGTTTCAGTGAACTCTCCTCGTATCGAACGTCCAACGAGAAATCACTGAAAACATTATCGATTTTAAACCTGTCAGGATTGCAAAACTTCGTCTCGTTCGTGTCCTCCACAGTTTCCAATTGGATCATTCGTTCTTCAGCTTCTAACAACTTTCGCCTAGTATCTTCCTGTAATTCCTTCGGTTTTGTGGTTTCTCCTCCTTTTGATGTTGATGGCACTTCTACCCCGGTACGATCATGTACTCTTGTGCTCTATAACAATGACTGACGTATTTCTAATTGTCTAGACAAAGGTTTACATAGCTGAATTTCTAACACTTCTCCTTTTCCTAGGTTCGAAATCAGTGTTCTCAACATCTTGAGGACTCCTAATGGACTCATAGTGAGCATACAGGTTTTTCAATATGTCGGTCTCGCGTGGTGACAAGGATTTGCTTTTAATTAGGCGCTCCGTCATCCTCAGATACTCTTCGATCGGTGAGAAGTCTTTTGAAGAGCCCATCAACTCGTCCTGGTCTTGTGTAAAGAAAAATAGTGTCGTTCGTGGACATTTACCGTGTTGTCCGACCGGTTAGATCTGTTTGGACTCACTTGATAATTCTCTAGGTTCGTGGGCGATCGATTTGTTGTCGCTGATTAGCTCGTGGGACCTTGTCGGCGACGCATTTTCGCTCCCCCATGTGTCTGGTATGGGAGGCCTATTTGTTTTACGGGTATTCCGCATTGTTTCGTCATTAACACATTTTTTATAACCTTTCCCAACGTTCCCACGTCATAGTCTTAATTTGTTTAATGGTGGCAATTGTAGAAAATTGTTCACGAGTTTCACGTACACTGATGCATTTATGTTCGTGTTTTTGTTTATCGTAAAATGAGTTGAACATTCCATACAGTACAATGATGCAATTATTTGGTAAAATGAGGCGAGAAATGGTAAAAGCATTTCACATATATTCATCGAAAAGCGAATAAAAAATCGCAAACTGGTTCGCGATGAATAAATTAAATTTCGAACGAGGGGCTACTTATTTTCTGCAAAAATACTGTCATGTATTCTCGGGGAAGTATATATAATGATGCGACACTTGATAAAACGGAGGATAAAAAATGATAAAAAACTGTTTTATATATCCATCGTAAAGGGAGCCAACAATGGGAAACTGGTTTGCATCGAGCGCATTAAGTTTCGAATGGACAGAGATATATTTTGGAAAAAATACTGCGACGTATTTTCGGGTGATTGCATGTTCATCGCAAAACGGGTCGGAATTAGGGACTGCAATGCCGCGTCATTTTTTGGTCCCATTTTTGGTTTTTGGCACGATGTATATATATCAATTATAGTTCCAAAAAGAGATTTATTTTCGTTTAAATTTATGTAGATATAGAATTTGTTTGTATTTCGTTCATAAATTTTGGTTAATACGATTAAAGATGATTATCTCATTAAGTAAAATTTGTTTCTTTATTAAATATAAATATATTGGATTGAAGAATTAAATCCGCAGTCTCGCGGGATTGCAATCCCTAGTCGGAATGTGCGGCCAGGTTGGCGACGAATTAAATTTCGAATAGAGCGAACTATTTCTCGAAAAAAATATTGCGTTTTACGGTGACGATGTAATAATGGTAAAATTGTTTAATAAATCGGAGTAAAAAAAAAGGGTAAAAATGAAGGTCGACGAGGATGGGATTCGAACCCACGCGTGCAGAGCACATTGGATTAGCAGTCCAACGCCTTAACCACTCGGCCACCTCGTCAGATATGAAAGTAAGCCCTAAAAGTTTGTGATGACGCATCAACTTCCAAAATTTCGCATTAAATCTCCTTTCACTTTTCGTTGATTCGCGAGTGAATCTACTCTCTATTGCTACAGTAGATCGCGGAACGCATTTGCGTGTTTGCTCGGTACGCTACGTACACGCCTTATTACCATATTCTTCGTCTGTTTATGTTACGTAATCGCATTATCAGTGTGTGTACCGTCATCGATCAATATCTTCTAAATGTTCTGGTCTTACATTGAAACTGCGTAACAAATCTTAAAAATATACACTTGCACGCTTACGATTCTTATCAGTGTTTACCATAATTATAATGCATTATCTGCGTTCGTTCATTAAAATTCAGTCTGTCGCTGTCTCTCCTACGTTTTCGTTGTTTGTCTCTTGTGCAAACCGTATCGACTTGAAAGCAGACATTGTAACTATTGCAAGACATTCGTGATTAGCAGGAATTATGTGTATATATATATATGTATTGTACTCCACAACGACCGATAAATTGAGTGAATTGCACTTGTCCAAGGCTCGTAGAAGCCGCAGAAAGGAGGAGCATAGTAATCACGATTTCTATTAGGTAATCACGCTGTCCGTTCTGTCGTTATGGCCCGTCCCGATGCATAGTCGTTACACAAGCATCGCGATAGTCGCGCGTACGCATTATCTCCGTTCTCTGTTCTCGATCGGCATGGAAAACACTGTGGACCCAGTATCGTACACGCTAGTGTACGATGACGAAACCATGAAAATCCTCGAGAACAACTTCTCGAGAACCAAAGGTATTTACCCCCTTTTACTTTCGCAATACTTAAGTGCGCTGCGGCGCCGGCCGGGGGCCCGAAGAGATTCGCGGCTGATCCGATCCGTGGAAAAAAAGTGATAGTATTTTATAAAACCTGCTTGATTTCAGAGGAATGCTACTTGGACCACGCAGGTGCAACTTTATATTCGGACTCGCAGATAAAAAATATTGCAGCCGATTTGCATAACACGCTTTATGCGAATCCGCACTCCGTTGGGACCGCGAGCAGTATGACTCAGGATGTCATAGAACGGACGAGATACATGTAAGATCCATGCACAATGCACCCAGTGTAAACGTAGCAACAAGATTTTCGTTCTTTCAGGGTGTTGAATCATTTTCACACGTCCCCCGACGATTACACCGTGATATTCACGTCCAGCGCGACCGCGTCGCTGAAGATCGTCGCTGATACATTTCTGTTCGCTAGGGAGGCGCCGAAAGGAGGACAGTTTGTTTATACGCAGGACAATCACACGTCTGTCCTCGGCATGAGGGAAGTTGTTGCAAACAGAGGGGCGAAAGTAACTTGCTTGAAGCACGACGACGCTTTCAAAGTTTTCGGTGCTTCCCCGCCCTCAACTGCGTCTCAACACAAAAGCAACTCGCTCTTCGCGTATCCGGCGCAGTGTAATTTTTCGGGACTGAAGTACCCTCTACAATGGATCTCTGACGTACAGAATGGGATTTTGTCAAGTATAACTGATGACACTGCCACGAAATGGTATGTGCTGCTTGATGCTGCTGCTTTTGTGTCCACCTGTGACCTGGATCTGTCCATTTATCAGCCTGACTTTGTGACTCTGTCGTTTTATAAAATGTTCGGATACCCCACTGGCATCGGTGCATTGCTCGTGAAGAACTCGAGTGCGAGCGCACTGCACAAGGTCTACTATGGTGGGGGCACTGTAGACGTTTCTCTGAGTTCAGAGATGTTCCATGTGAAACGGGAGAGCTTGCACCAAAGGTAAATCATGGTGTCCTCAGTGATAGAGGAATTATATATAGTAGTATCTTTACTCTTAAATATACGCCTTTCGGCGTCAAATTTTTCTTTCTTCATTTCTACATTCTCTATTTCTCTATTTTCTCTTAGTTAATTTCTTCTTTTTTTTCCTCCTACTTCTTCCATCTCCCTGCCCCACCCCATTTGATGCTTGAACATCTCCTCCTCTACACATCCTGCAAACTTTTCTTTGATTTTTTCCCCAGAATTTGTTTGCTCTTTCGTCATTTTCACATCTTAATCTTGCTACCATTGTCACCCTGATAGAGGAATTATTTAAAAATGTAAAGTAGGCAGTCAGGAAACCTTGTGTTAACGCTGTGTATTTACAGGTTCGAAGATGGCACAGTGCCATTTCTCTCTGTAGCATCATTGAGGCATGGTTTGGACATATTGTCAGCTGTCAAGATGCAGAAAATTTCCCACCATGTGTTCTCGCTTGCAAAAATTCTGCACGAATCTTTGCTAAAGCTCCATCATGGTAATGGAAAACCAGTTGCGAAACTATACTCCGATACAGCTTATGAAAACTGTGATTTGCAGGGGGGTATTGTTGCATTCAATCTTATTCGCTCTAACAGTGAATATGTAGGGTACATGGAGGTGTTGAACATGGCAGCATTGTTTAAGATACATCTTAGAACAGGATGCTTTTGCAACCCTGGTGCGTGCCAGAGGCACTTAGCGCTGTCGAACAAAGATGTTCTCCAGAACTATGACGCAGGATATGTATGCGGAGGTGCTGCAGACTTAATAAATGGCAGACCAACAGGAGCTGTAAGAGTTTCATTCGGATACATGTCCACGCTCAAGGATGTGCAAACTTTATTGTTTATGATCAGAGAATGTTTTGTAGATGGACCACAGGTGAATAAAATTCCAGATTGGTGGCTCAGCTACAAAGCAGTCTTGCACAACAAGTATTCTCGAAAGAGTACAAACCTACAAAAGGCACATCACATGAGAAACGACAAGACAAATGTAGTTGACAATAAATTACAAAGTATAAGGGAGTCTGTGAGCCATTTTATCAATGGCCATCCATTTTCTAACTTGACTATAAATAACAGTGTAACTACAAAGGAATGCACATTGGAACAATTGTACATATATCCGATAAAATCATGTGCTGCTTATCAAATAAAAGGATCCTGGAGCCTAAACTCCAAAGGATTACAGTATGACAGAGAATGGATGATCGTCGCATCCTCTGGCACTTGTCTGACACAAAAGCAAAATATCAATTTGTGTTTGCTGAGGCCAGTTATATCAAAGGAAAAACGAATTATGCAATTGAATTACCCAGGTATGGTTTAATTACTGGAAATGCTGTTACCAGATAATTAGATTGCATTTAACAATTATATGCCTTTCAGGAATGCCTGCCATAAGTGTCCCATTGGACAATAGTTCTGTAAATACTATAGAAGGGATGGTATGTCAAAGTAGAATCTGTGGACACAAAGTAGAAGGTACCGACTGTGGATCAGAGGTCTCCGAGTGGCTCAGTTTGGCTTTAGGTTTGCCAAATTTGAGGCTCATAAGACAGAGTAACAGTGGGACTAAACAAAAAGGTATAACAAAGTCATATAAATTATTCCATTGGATCATTTAACTACATTTTCTTTGGGCAGATGGCAATAAACCTGATCTATCGTTCTCCAGTCAAGCTCAGTATTTATTAATAAACAAAGCAAGCGTCCTATGGCTCAGTGACAAAGTTTCCGACACAGAAGTCCAAAAGGATACAATTATACACAGATTCAGAGGAAATATGGTGTTGAATGGCTGCGAGGCTTTTGAAGAAACAAAGTGGAAACATGTGTGTATTGGAAGGAATAAATTTTCGGTATGTAATCTGATTAAAATACAGATTATTAGGTGGTGGAGTATGACTTAATAATAATAGTTTGTCCCGTTTAGGTAACAGGACCTTGTACCCGGTGTCAGATGATTTGTATTGATCAAACTACTGGTCTGAAAACCGTGGAACCATTACGCACCCTTGCCGAACAATTTCACGGTAAATTAAGGTTCGGCATTTATTTAACCAAAGAGTCTAAAGAAGACGGTATGATCGCTGTCGGAGATACTGTTCGTATTTCGTGATCCTAACAAATATTGTCCTATCGTTATCACTTTCGGCTTCTTTCATCTCATTTTTGTCCAGCAAGTACAACAAATCTTAGGGTTGTTGGTAGTACTGCGTCAACGCTGTAATTTATTTTAACAAAAGTGAACAGAGTCCAGAATTCCGAGAGTAACTTTATACTTTGTTGAATAAAAGGATATTTATAGAAGATTTTGATTACTGTAAACTCTACTGATGGTGAAACAATTTGTATAGAGGAAAACACGAGAGAACGCGGTTACCAATGGAGAGCTGCGTCCTCCGAGCACCATTTTGTTTCTATATAGAACAGAGAATGTTTCTCCATAGTTACTTTGGTAGAACTGCTGGCGCATCCACCCGCACCCGTGGCGTCCTTCCACCTGTCGCGCATCGGTGTGGACGAAGTTCAGTGTAGTTCGTGAATTTAGAACGGTCTGCTGATTTTTACGGGTTTGCTGTATCGTATCTTCGATTCCGGGAAAGCCTCCGTTTCGACGGAGCCAGCATACGGTATCGTATACCGGGCGTTTCGCATCGGGACGCGCGAATCTTTTGAAAATTGTATACGTAGGCAACAGGTGTCTAATGTCGCACATGTTTCGTGTACCGAAACGATTTTCCCATTGTTAAAACCCCGGGCCTGCTTTCTGCGACACGGATTTGCTTGAAGTCATGCCTAAGGATTTTCTAATCTCGCGTTCAAGCATCAATTTCGATCAGATCGTCCGATAATTCGAATTACCGATACCCGAAAATGGAGTACGATTATTTAATCAAATTTTTGGCTCTTGGAAATTCCGGAGTTGGCAAGACCAGCTTTCTGTATCAATACACCGATGGTACTTTCGACTCGCGGTTCATGTCGACGGTTGGCATTGATTTTAAGGAAAAACGGGTGGTGAGTTTTATTCTACGATTGGTTTTATTTTGAGGTTCTTCATAGAATTACTCTTTGCACTTAAATTTAACTTGACTGAAAATATTTCGATTGTTCATAATTTTGTCAATTTCTTAGATGCAATTCCCCATTCGAGTGCTAAGAGTTCATTTGTATGAAGATCCATAGTCCAGTTCATTCACAGGAATGCACAGACTTCACCAAGCGTTCATGTGTATGTAAATGATCTTCAGTCAAGTTAGGATCATTATCTATTCCAGATATACCAGACAGCAAATGGTAGGACCCAGCGTGTTCATCTGCAGCTGTGGGATACAGCTGGCCAGGAGCGGTAATGATTTGTCTGACTATTTTGGTAGTATAGTAGTAGTAGCAGCCTTTAATAACAATTGCAATTAGTTACAAGCATTAACATGACCATTGAAAAGTATTTAAATTATGTGGAACAATGCGCATACATTGTTGGGCATCCTCGAAAGCTGGTGTCAGTAGTCCCCCTAACAGAGACAATGATAGCACTAATTACCATAGTTATCTAGAAGGTGCTTTCACGCTATTAATATCTAGGTTCAGAAGTTTAACAACCGCATTTTACCGAGATTCCATGGGGTTCCTTCTAATCTTTGACCTGACCAACGAGCTCTCGTTCCTCGAAGTAAGAAATTGGCTGGAACAACTTAGGGTACTAATCATTTATTAATACCGTAGTTGTAGATTGCTTGGTGGTAAACTGCAGGTCACCGAACAGTGATTTGAGTTGGCTTGTTAGTATAAAATACAATTTGGGTATTAACAGTACAGTTATTGGTGCATGGTGCATGATGTATGATAGCTTCATACTATAATGTAGTTTGGTATAGTAGTTTATTCAGTAATCAAAATAAAATCGTTCTTCACCTCTGTCAATCACAGATGTTTCAAAAATAAACCCTGTAATCGTGAAAATCGAACGATTATGTACGATTGTATATTTCCCGTTATGTTTCTACGTTTAATAAATTAATCTTCCTCGAAAAGAACACGTGCATCTGTTTATTTATCATGTTCGTTGTTACATCACAACTCAAATCGTCGTTCGAGGTACTACGTTAAGTTAATCATAATCATTGAAAATATCTCTACACGTGTAGACTCACGCATACTGCGAAGATCCGGACATAATTCTATGCGGGAATAAGTCCGATCTGGAAGACAAACGTGTCGTTGGCGAAGACAAGGCACGGGAATTAGCGGAGAAACACGGGTAAATAACACACAGCCTGGTCTCTCTTTGAAGAAATGTTCTGACTACATCCAGTTCGAATGAAATCAATCGCTCAAGGTCGTTGCCCCCACCACGTTGACTATCACAGCTCCATCTGTCGTCTTTTTCTGGAAACGGGTTGCCTCCATAGGAGTCGGTAGTGCTGGAAAGATTCAAATTTTGGAAGACATTCGAAATATCTGATTCAGTTTATAAATTCGATAAAATCGTATGAGATCATTACGTGCTCTTGAGGCGAGTAGAAAATTGTCTGACCCAGTCAGACGTTAAAACAGCTACTGTGCAGAAACAGGGAGATACCTGTCCGGAGAAACCGGAGCCTGATTGGTTTCCAGGCTCGTATATTTCAGCTTGAAGCTGAGATACGAAGCGAATTGGATCATGTAACAGTCAGGCTACATCCTAGGATTCCCCAGGCGGATCTACTCATCTCTGCGTAGCTTTTTGTCAGGACATTTCTCTAAAGAGGACAGCAGGGCCTCTAATCCTATAAACTGGCGGAGCCAGGAATCGTGACAGCTCAAGGGCTCTGCATGGATTGTATTTCCTAGTTTGGTTTACCTGGAAACGAGTGCAGCAAGCGGACAGAACGTGGCGCACGCCGTGGAGGTGCTTTTGGACCGGGTGATGCGCCGAATGGAAACCACCGTGGACAAATCGTTGCTGCCACATCAGAGAGTATTGCGGTGTCTCGAGCGTGACACGCCACCGCCCAGCACTTCATGTTACTGCTGACAGTGTCCTTACACGTAGCCGAATAAAACGCCACTCCTCAGGTCCGTCTGACAATCGATGGGTCGCGTTTTATCCGGCTGACGGCTGACTAAAAGAATCTTGTACTTGAATCTCCTAATATCTCAGCTGATAGGCCAATGCCGAGTCGATGAAGGTACACAAATGTAATTGCCATTTCAGTGCGGTGTTTTGTTCATCTGCATTGACTCGAGTATACTCTCCGTGCCTCACGAGTTGTCTTCTGGCAGGAATTCGAAAGGAAAGCGGAAGCTAGCCGTCCGATTGGTCATTCCACACGGACTTTCGGTTCCAGTCGATTTATTGGCTAAAGTGTGTGATGTCAAAGCCTAACCATTGGCTGCGAACAATGACCCCTTTTGTCCCTGTGCCGTCTCGAGGGATTTCTTGTGTGGCACGCCGAGTAAGTAGGATGAAACGCTTGGTAGCCAGGTTCGGCTGATAGGTTTGATCATGTTCAAGGTTCACTATTCGGATTGGTTACCAACGGTTTTGTCCTACAACAGTTCCCGGTTTTACTCGCGAGAAGAATCGCGTTTTACACATCCATTTGTACTTCGTAAACGATGTTCCACGCATCCGCGCACGTACTGTCGTCTTCCATTGTCGCTTCCCCTGGAACACAGGACTATTCTCGACGCATGTTGTCTTTCATCTTCCGCGACGATAAGATTTGCCTGTTACTATCGTACGCACAACGTGTACGCAGGTACACGAGTACGCAGGTACTGTTGGGGGCTGACAAGGTGGCAGGGATGCTATCTTTCTAGGTCTCAACAGCACATGTCGCTGCAACGAAGGTGACGCAACTCGGAAAAGCTATCCAAAAGAAACAAGTGATTCTCTTTTATTATTCACTTTGGAAGCCTAATACTTTTTGAAGATTTTAAAGAAGGTTTTAATGAATACTTCATGTGAATATTCATATTATTATGGAAGTTCTAGAACGAACAGTGTAATTAGGTCACGGTAATCGGGGTCACTATGGAAGTTATCGTTTAAAAGTTTAAAGTCGTTTATTCTGAATCTACATTTTTTAAGAACGATGTATATTAATGTTCTTGGGGATCATGTTTGAGTTTTGACCACTTTCGTTGCGAGTGTCATCAATCTCACTTCACTTGCCAAACATTGTGATACAGTGGTTTATGATTCGAGGCAGGGTTCGGCGATTTTTCGACTATATCTAATGTATTTTTGATGCTGTTATTGTGTCTAACCAAAGTTCGCACACCTAGTCGATAAGTATCGTGTCATTGGGGAGTGAGAAACAATCAAACTGTTCGCGATTTCATTACCTCTCGTACGACACCTGTTTGTACTGTCGTTCAGTACTTAATGATCGTGCATTCTTGCCAAGTTGTGACGTAATATATAGGTATATACGTATATTAATCGTGAGAGCGACGTGGTTGCGCGTTGGAAGATGTTACACGTTATTTATCCTGACTTTTATACGTGTACTGTGTGTTCAGGTCGACGGAATTCGACCGACTATCCTAAAAGGTTGTCGATGCTGGAGGTACGGGTCCAAAATATTCAAATTTCAGGTAAAAGATGTTTGGAATTATATCACAAGTTTTTATGGGTCATTCAATCGAATACAGAGAGGAAAATTCAGGATTAACTGAAATAGAATTTCTTAAATTAATACACGTAGATGAAATTGGTGACCATAAGTGGACTATTACCGACCAGCATCTAGCTCTGGTATTACAAAAATTGTATGTTACTTCCTCCAATTTTTACAACATGTTACAGATTATCGAGTTCGAATATACAAAAAATATATATATACATATATGATTGTTGAGTGTATACAGAAAATGATATAGTAACTCGCTAGATGTTTTCCATCAGACAGGAGGTTTCGATTACAAAGATGGCGTCACTCCGGACTGTTCAGTACAATCGTAGATAGGTAGTCGAACAAAGGTAGTTCGTTTTTAAATCAATATTGTCACACCCGTGTTAAAGAGAATCTCCTACGATCGACTAGTGTTCATTTTGGAAAGTACCTTTGCGGATTTGTCACGTTTGTAACAACGTATACGCTTTAAGAATTTGTCATTGTAAACGTTGTGAAGTATTGTGAAAGATTAATAAACAGTTAACATTATTCCGATGAAACCACAAAGAAAAACTTGGTTTCGAACGGTGACCTCGACGTTATGATTCAAGGTTATCGAAGTCGAAGGCAGCGTGGTGATTCGGTATAATTACCGGATCATTTCTCGCCGCGGTCGGCTGGAAAATACGAAAAATAATTCCTCCTTGGTCGGGATTGGCGCTGTAGACAGCAGGTGTTCGCTTCGCAGTTTCGATTATTCCTCCCGGCCGGTTCGCAGTCAAACGCAAACCGATCCCGAGCTCTCTCTCTCTCTCGGCCGGGGGTCTGGAAAATAACTCGATGGAAGTTTGGTTTCATCAATAACCGGGGTCGGGTGAAAAGTGCGGCTGCTTGAGTCAAGTTCCGCGGGGGAAACTTCCTTTATGGAAGTTCGATCGAACTTTCTGACCACCTCGGCCGGGTTATTAGCCAGCTATTTATACACACCGGTGTTATTGTTTACGAGTACGTCTGCTTTTAAGCTCGCCCCGGGAGGACGAAACTTATTTTTACGGGGAAACTTCGATTCTCCGGAGTCTACGAGCGTTGTTCGACCTGGATCACCCACGCCACCGTTCCAGTGTGTTTTATCCGGCCCCTGAAAGCTCTAAGAAATATATTCTTAGGGAATCATGCACAGTGTGCCATAAAACCAGGGCCGGATTAAGCCTAGTAGCAGAGGTAGTAAACGGCCTCCCCGCTTTTGGGGGGCCCCACATCAAAATTTTTGTAAAAAAGGTCATTAATTTGCAACGAGGTATCGACTCGTCGCGAGCCGCGAGATCGTGTAAGTAACCTCACCTTAGAGTAAACGTTGTTTTATTTTATTATCATACGAATCCTTTTTCTTCTTTCTTTATGTGGAGAAATGCAGTACGCATACCTCGGCCCCCTGAGGAGGGACCGAGATTATGTGGGGCTCTCCTTGAGTGGGGGTCGTCCCACTAAAACTCCACACCCACCTAAGCTAAATGGGAGGAGTCTGGGTCACGCGAGTATTCTACAGGACTCACTTCCAGCTATACATGCATCCCAGGGCAAGGGGTTAGCTCCCCCCATGCCTACTCTGACTGGACCCCGGGCGGAGGGGCCCGCCCAGAGTCCCCATCCCTGGAGTTATCATACGAAACCTAGGTCCTTCTGATAACATTTGCTACGGGCCCCGCGCTGGTTTAATCCGATACTGCATGAAACGTGCAGTTCGAGATGTTTCAACTATGGAAGGCGAGGATATTAAAATAGTCACTGAATTTTTCGCGACGAACCGGACCCAGAGCCGGAATATTAAAATCGTGATTCGGTTACCGAATATCCGTCGTCCAAATTGAATGAATGGTCCAGGTGCGTGGCCCCACGGGAACAGTTCGGTGTGCATCGGCGGGTCACTTAAAGCTGTATATTATATCGGCGCCACGGACAACCGGAAACGTTGCCGGTGATATTTTGGCTCCGCTTTGGCCGGCGTTCAACGGCAATCGAGCGATTAGGCTTTCCTAGCTTTGTCTCCAACGTGCCGTTGATACCGGTAACGACCACTTTGAGACTACCAGTTAGGTGCTCCCTCTGTGCCGGAGTAATTATTACGTGGCCCCTCAAGTTCACTTGATGGAGGCCGGACAAAGCGATGGGACCCGTTCAAAGCATACGATCCAGGACTATCAAAAGGATGCTATTTATCCGACCGTGGTTGGTTTCGCCGCCCCTAGCCAGAGCCAGAGAGCTAGCAGAGCTCCTCTTTCCACCGAGCTGTTCGTTTGGGACACGGCTCTGTTTCCGACTCTGTCCTCATCCGCTCACCCTCTGACGCGTACAAAATACCGCGACGAGGGGACGAAGTGCTCGAGTTTCCTCCAAGTCCCCGTCAAGAACTGCTGACCGGAAGTTCCCGGAGATATTCGCAAACCTCTCCAACATCCCCGCTCTCAAACTCGCGGAGGAACACGTCGCGCGATTATTCGAATTGTTCGCGAGCCAGATCCTCGCGATTACGCGAGATCTATATTTGTTGAGGAATAGAAGAGTCGAGGGAGGAGGTGAAAGCAATGGCGCTGGAATGAACAGCTTGGTATTTAAGAAGGAAATAGTCCAATGTCCACTTTATTCAAACTCTAAGTATATACTTAAATTAAAGGAAAAGAGACCTTCCTCGAGAAGACGAGAAGGTTCGCTAGATCGACCGACATTCTAGGCTTCCATCGAGTTAACTTCTGGTTACACGTGCCAAACACGGGATCCTGCTCGCGCGGCAGATTCGTGGACACCCTGACACAGAATCTGCCGCGCTTGTCAGGGAAAGGGAAACAATTTCAGCTAGATATCGGACGGGAAGATAAAGCGGAATTACGAAGCGGCCTTGAGATCCACGTCGACCACCGAACACCGAGGTTTTCTGGGTCACTGGTGCCTTCCCTCCTGATTCATAACTTCCGGCTGATACACCCTCGAGGAAAGGAAACTGTCGAGGACCCCGGCTAAGATACATCAACCTCAAACCCGATCTCTTCGCAAATTGCTCTGAGAAAATCCCTACAATACTATCAAAACGCTCGGACTTGTTGCGGAGCTCGATTTTTCCGATCGGATTATCTTCCGATGCTCATTTGCATTTGTATTAGATCGGGATTAAGTATATTGGGGATGAAATATAATCCTGCAGTGTGTTTTTCATTGCTGAATTTGTAAGTTTCATTTTATTTTTGCGAATGGAGTCGATTTTTTGGAAGTTTTCACGATGCAACAATGTAGTTCGTCAAATTCACTGTGTTTCGTCAGAGGTATAGTCATTGTGACGCGTTGTCCCTATTAACTCAGGAATCGAGATAACAGGCAACCATAAATTTTACTGTTATCAACGCTTAATCCGATAGCCAACGTTATCATCATGTATTTTTATCAATGGAGGAGAGAGAGGAACAGGATAATATAATCGAAAGAGCGAGTAACGTTTCTCTGCTTCCGGTTTCAGTCTTCCACCTGTTGCACCTCCTTCGTTGTTCTGTGCTCCTGATTACAATGGAGAGACACCTGCAGTCTGACATAACCGAAGGTAGTAGCTTCCTCCACAGCTTTCACCTGCATTCTGTGTTTCTAATACAAAGAGCCATTTTTCGTCGAGAACGTTCGCGCACTGTAACTTCGTTCTCCGGTGTTCTTCGTTGAGAACGTTTACCGTAAGAGCACGAAAGCGATACGAACACGTGCGTACGCACGCTACATATTTGATACGACTGGCTTCATCAACAATTCGCTGTACATGTCAGCGGATATAATTAATTCTGAACGCTTTAATTGGTTTCTCGTTAAGACGATCTTGAATGTATTGTTCCGAAATCAATGAAAATTTAATTGGAATTACCGGGCAATCTATCAAAATAATATATGCTGAACGGATTAATAGTATTGTCGGAGGAAAATAGTAAATAACGTGATTGCTGGGAGCAGAGAACCGCTCGTGATAATTGTTCAGTTGAATCACCGCTGTCATAACTAGACCGCGGTGAAAATAACTAGATGAAATTCAAAATTGTTGGGAAATATTGGAAATTGAATATGTCGATATAAGAAATAACATGAAATTTGGTTTCTATTTTTCGCATAAATATAACATTCTAAACTCACTAGAAGAACTTCAAAGCGAAATGAAAGCTCTCGATTTTGTCGAGACAAACCGGACCGCAAAATTGAGTTCGAAAAATTCAAAATTAATCACGCGGGTAATCCTCTATCTAATCAGCGGCCGGTAATTATTAATCGACTAATTTCGAGAATCGCAATTAATCTCGGCCGTAGCAGCGCCGCTATTGCAATAAATCTTTCACCATCGAACTTCCGTTCGGCGAATTTCGACGTGATCGCTAGACTGCGGTTCTTTATGCGAAGTAATTGGAAAACGAACTTTACGCAATGTAATTTTTAAAATTCCCCGAATGTTTCTCGTGCTTCGCTTACTTTTGCCCTGGACGCATAAAATCCGGAGTAATCAGTATCGAGGAACACGTTCCGCAAACACCTGCAATTCGAGTACCGAGGCGCGGGAGTTTCGCGTTTCGTTTATTGTAGTTTTTATCGTGTTTCGCGCCGGGAAGATTCGCGATCATGGCGGCGAGTATCACCTGTAAGCGCGAACAGTTCCCGGGGAAACATTCCCATCGGCCATTGTCCCGAGAATCTTGAGAATCCTGGCGAAGGACTCGTCCGAGGAAGGAAGAAAGCCGCGTCCGGAAGCGGCGGCGAGTTTCCGCCGTTTACGATTCCCCGGGCTGCCCTAAAACAAAGCGGAAGTGGAATAAGAAGTAGCAGCTTCTTGGATCGCCAGGTTTGCCAACTTCCTCTCCTCGCAGTCGTTCGTTCGGGGATCGTGAGACTTTTTCTAGATCGTCTCGCGCCGGTTGAAAAGGCTGCCGATAAGGATAACGATCCCGGCCGGAGACGTGACGTTAATTGGAAGAGGCTGGATCTTCTTTAGATTCCCACAGCCCTTTCCTAGATATCCCGGGACCCGGAACACCTGGCCCCTTCGAATCGAGGAATCTTTAATTGGTTTCGACGCGACAAGAATATTATTCGAACCTTCACCGGAAGATTCCAGATTAAAACGGATTCGTATCACTGAAAAAGTAAATCTCGGCCTTTGACGGAATGGTTCTTCGTGATCCTTGCAGTTGATCCTGTTTTGCAATGGTATCGGAGTCGAGAGAATTCTTATTTTTATTCTTATTTATATAAGGTTATTTGTTTTTCTTTGTGCGGTTAGGGTTGGTGCTATATTGCGTTGCTCTGTAAACAAAGTTTTATTTGTTTATTTCATGGTTTTACTACTGGTCACTGGTGACTGGTTTATTTTTCTCTTTATATACATTACATAAAGATGGCGTTGTAGAGCCAAAGCACTATTTGCCCAATACAAACCGGTCCTTATAAAAATCTTTCTTTGGTTTTACTATTTACAGTATTTACGATTGGTAACGTCAGTACTTGAAAAAAAGAAACTACATTTAAAGTTGTTAATTACGGTGTCGATTTCTTCTCTAAATACGTTTTCTTACATTTATATAAAGTAACTACTTTAAATGCAAAATAGACATTTGCCAGTCGATAGCTTTTTTATCCTTGAAGTTCTAAATTGAAAGTTTTCCGATTGTCAGTGCTACATGCGAGTAATTCAAAGTTAAACGACCGACTTGTTTCGTCTATGATTTTTGCGAGGGTTCTTTCAAACTACAAGATCGATGGAACTTGTTTGATATAGCCTGTCGCTCTTCCTGCGAGCGTTTTGTCACAGCGAAAAAATATGTTCGCCCATTGATGCTAAACGATTTCCTATCGGCAGCGATATGCAAATAGCAGAATTTTATACGCGACTGTGACGGTCATTTTTCATTCGTCCGAACAAAACCTACCGGACACACTTTTTTGTCCCCCTCGTGCTGACCGACACGACGATACTTCCGGTGGCTGTCGAACCGCCGGAGATTTAAATATCGTCACTCGATGACTCCTCGATCGGAAAATTTCGAGTGCGCAGCTCGATAATGCTAATCGAACGTAAACAAGGCGACAGAGAATTATTATCCACCGTAATGGCACGTTGCTAATTCGAATGGTAATTTTTGTGTAGCATAACATTAATTGCAACTCGATTTTCGTCGATTTCCGAATTCGATGAAGTCCGTCGAATTGGCGACACATTTTCAGTTAAAACATTCTCAACCGAGATCCACTGTCAATCACATTATTGGTTGATGGCGAGTAATCCTCATCCATTCATTTTTGTAACTTAATGTATTCCTCGTGTGTCAAAATGATGTATTGGCGAACATCAAGATATGGAAAGATAAGTGATTGATTTCACGCTCACGTGCAGTCACGCCAATTTTCCTTCTGCGTATTACGAGTAGACGTGCATTCGCGTCTTCTAACGAATGGGAACAATTTTAAAAAGATCAGTCCAATTGTAAACGAACCATTAGTCGACGAGTGGAGTCTACGAAGTTGCGAATCTCGTTCGATAAACGCGAATCGATAGCGAACAGGCTCGTGCTCGGCGATATCATCAGAAATCCATAAATGGAAATCAACGGCGAGTTCGAGTAGATAAATCGGAATGAAATTCCCTGGAATTTTCTATAACTGCTTGAAGTTTCAATCGGAGGGATTCCGAGGTTTAATTCATAGCTATCGCGGGGGATCGGTTTGCCCCGATGTTCGATCCGAACTCGGAGGAGTTAGATTGTCGCTGCTCTGCTGTTCTCGCGATCCGCTCGATAGTCTGCGCCCCGGGTTTGTTCCAGATGCTAATTGGGGAAAATTCTGGCGGAATCCTAAACGAGCAAAACAGGTCGAGCAGCGAGGCCGCCGCGCAGCATCTGACGCGCTTTCGTTAATCCTCTTTCACGCGGGAAAGTTCGTCAGTTTCATGAATTTCGAATTTGAATCAACGTCGGCTGGCGTCCCACTGAGGTCCGGGTAAGAGAATCGAGTAACATTTTGTCTAAAACTGAAGACATAAGTATTGCATGAAGCATTGTATCAGTTTCGTATTAATAAATTACAGAATAAACATTCAAATCCTATACTTAAATTTCACAGTAAGAAATTACTTACTATAAGTACGAAGAATGTTACACATATTTTTTGTAAGATGAATACTATATAATTTTTCTCGTAGACCGCGGGGCCTTTCAAAACGCGAGGCCGGGTTCCGGCGAACGCGCTGAACCCGCCTCGCGCCGGCTCTGATTCTAGGTCGGAAGAAATGTTTAATTTTCCAGTTAAAATCGATCGACCGTTTAAAATATATTTTCTTCAAATTTTACGCGATTGAAACAAATTGAAAATCGTACAATTGGTGGTCGATGGTTCGGAATTATTCGCGGCGTCGCGATGGGCAATTAAAAGTAGCCGTTCACGAGCGGTTTCCATTCCGCGGGTATCTTCGCGATGTAGATTGAGGTTCGACAGCGGTACTGGGAATCGATCAGTCAACAACTCTGGTAGCAATTAGGCTGGGCCAGTCAGCGTTCGGTCAGGAACCGATCAGTCAATCGGCTCTGAAGCAATTTGGCATCGATGGCTCGGCCTCGATCGAGGAATCGATCGGTTCAACAGCTGCTGAGGCAATTAAGATTTCAATGGCGACGTTTCGAGTTGCTGGACGCTGCGTGGCCTTGTCCATCGAGCTCTTCGTTTCTAAGCTGTACAATCAGATCGGACGAAGAGGAAGTAGTAGAAGAAGAAGACAATTCAAGGGGAGAGAATCTCGTCCGTGAAATAAAGGATCGTCATCTCGTCGGGGATGGATATCACGTGATTCTTTTAGCGTCCTTCGCTTGTTCAACTCGGCGGCTGCAGAATTCTTCGCTGTCGCGAGCCACAGTTTCTCACTGGGAGCTAGTTTCTCATGCCCCTGGAATCCCCGGTGAAACAATCGAGAGAGCGTCCCATTGTCCCTGGAGGCGGAGGGGAATGAACATCAACCGAGCTGAAACGTACGAGCCACCGAGCCCCGCCAGAACGAGAATTCTTCTTTCCGAAGGCGACCCTGTCGCGTCTACACATCGATCTGCTCGATCGTCGGCCATGAATCCTCGTTGGGAGATCTTGCCTCTCGGCATCCCAGGAAATTAGCTAGAACCTTCGGCCGACGAAATACCTGCGCTGAAATTGCTCGGTCAGTATTTTTTTAGACACTTTCAACGATCTTTTCGAAAAGTTTAGCACCGCGAATACACCCCTCGTCGTTCTCGACAATAACGCGGCAATTAGACACCTCGAAGCGAGCTCCCTGTGAGAAACCAGTCTTTGCGATAAATCTCTCCTCTGCGAGAATAATCGGGATCGCGGTTTCGTTGTACCTGGCCACAATAAAAAAACTTTGTGAAACCGTAGAATCTCGAAGACAAGCGCGAGGACTTCAAAGTGTTTCCTACACCCGACTCTGGAACATTCCTAAATCCTTCCGCATTCGATTTCGTAAATTCACAGACTCTCCAACAAATCTAAGGATCGGTGAAACAGTATTTGTTTCTTCAACGTGTGCATCAAGTGATCTTGAATCTCAAAGAATTCAGAAGATGGTCGAGCACTCTTCGAGTCTTAAAAACCTTGGTTGAGAGATACGTAAGACAGTGGACCACCGTTTCGAATTTTTACGGCCGCTCTGGAACCGCTATGAAACATCGAATCCGGTGTAATGAAAATATAATAAAGATAGAGACAGTTTGTGCCAAGCGCGGGCAACAGAGGAGAATGCCGGGAGGTAGCGAGGCAAATGTCGGCAGGCATCGATCGGTACTTAACGAGGTCGCGGTCGTATCTATCGTCCAGATCAAGACGTCATCCAGAGGTAGGCGTCCCGACCGATTCCGGATTCCAATAGCTTCTTAAGAGCTCGTGGTAGGAGCAGGATCGATGGGCCGAACATTTTAATTTCGCGAGAATCATATTCACGAGTTGGATCGGAACGAGTTCTGGCAAAGGTTCGAGATCGTCCGCTGGCCGAACAGTGGCATGGCGGAGGAGCAGAGCCATGCCAGACCGCTGCTAGATGGGGGCTGCAATTCCATTTGTCCCATTTCAAAGTGAAATAGCTTATAACGTCGAAATAAAACGTCCCCCTCGGACCGCCCGGGTATCCACCGGGTACTTCACGACCGCCTAAAGTCACAGGAGCTCTCTCTCGCTCTCTTTCCCCGAGGATATTCTCGGGAGGGAGTCGAAGATGGCTCCGGGATATGGAAATCCCCGATGCTGCCTGCCCAGGATCCTCCTGGCACGGGTAATTCGATTTCGGATCGCATATTCTTTCCTCGGATCTTAACGATGTCACCTCGTTCGTTACGGAATCCCACGCGTTGTCACGATTTTGCCACCGTGCCGTCCGACCCGGCCCGAGTTATTGTACTGCTTCTTGGCCGCAATCGTGAGACCCCACGGGAAAACCGTTCCTCCCCTTATCGCCGCCCCGCCCGGAATCCCTCGGTGGAAATCCTTTTTTCATGGAGCCCCGCGGAATTTATTGGCAACCGTCGCGTTTTTCCAACCGTTACGCTTATTGCGGATAATATTGCTAAGTTACGGGACTGACGGGAGCTTGGCGCTTTTGCTCCGAGCTATAATGTTGCTGGAAAATTGAATCGAACTGTTTTACCGTAATCCCGTCGTTTGTCTCAGTTTGTAACGACGTTGAATGATTTAAGGACAGTGAATTTAATCGCGAGTTTATCAAACTAGATTTCATTAATTGTTCGGTTCGCGACCGTTAAAATTCATCGCGTCTTGCAATTCACGTCCCTTGTGAATTGCCAAGACCATAAACATCCCCATTGAGTTATCTGGGCTTTCTTTAACGAACAGAGATCCTCAAAGAAAAAAGGGAGAGAATTTGCCGGGCCAACTAAATCTAACTGTATCGAGTCAGTGCCGATATAAATTCCGCTAGATTGTTTCCCGCCAAAAGCACAGTTTATAGAGGGTCCTCGGTGTAGCTAAGGTCCCGGTGCACCCGGAAACTTTTAAATTCCTCGTAGTAGAGGAAAGTTTTACCGGAGTTTCACGGAATGTTCGATTCGGTGGAAGTTCCCTCTGCGGGTTAAACTGGCCGCGTTCCGAATCATCGCGTTTTGTTGTTTCCCTTCGCGTCGGCGGTGGTCGTGTTTCCGCGGCAAATTGTAACGGCGGCGTGGCGCGACGGTTCGTTTGTTCACCGCGTTGATCCTCGGCGATTCTCAAACCGGAGGGGACGATTACGGTAAAAAGCGTGCCGGCGCGGCAGGACGGAATATAGTTCGCCGGACAGTCATTATAATACATCGCAAAGTGGACGCGTTGCGGTCACCCTTATTTCAAGCCCGGGGCTTCCGTTCGCGCCACTTCCCGCGCTGTTAAAATAGTAAACGTCTCGTGCCCGGGCCGGGCCAAAGTGCAAATTCAACTGTTCCCGTCTATTTCGCATGAGAACTCCACTAAAAGCGGCGAAGCCCGCAAAAAGCCCGAGTTGTCGGGGTCCGACCGCAATCCGGAAACGTCAGGCTGGTACATCAGCTTCTCAGCGGGCGAGAACTGACACTGTGCACTTTGTTAATGACCCTCGGCCCGTTTTATAGGCGTTCTCTCTCGCTCCAAGCGCCGCAAAGTCAAACACGTATTTTCCTTCGGACGTGAAATCGTTATTAATTGAATTCCCGAGCGTTCATTTTCTTCTCCCTTCGAAGCGGTCATCGTCGAACTCCTCCCTCCGTTATCCCTCTACAGGAGAGGGTAAACAGGGAATGCTGTCACCTGCACGACGACGAACTTTTACAACGCCGCGACTCACCCCTTTCTTCCTTCACAGTCATCGACGTCCTCCATTTTTGCGTCGTTTTGCGCTTCAACTCCAGAGACGCGAAATTGCGACTTAATTAAGTAAGAAATCTTTCCCAAGACACCCCCGACCTGGCCTTGCTACCCAATTAGCACGATTCAATTGCAAATCTCGAAGCTTTCTCGACGACGACAAGATTGCCGAGACCGTGTCGGCTCCTCGATACGAAATCGGGACATTTTTACTCTCCTTTGGACTCCCGTGATTGGACTCTGCGATATTCATTTTTATATTCGTCCATTCGATTCTCTTTATAATCAATATTTTCCCTGGAACATCTTCTGGAAATGAATTTTAAAAGAATTTTTTTACTTCCACGTTAAAACCCTCCAACGTCAGAAGCACTATGTTCTTTTGAAAGTTTCATGGGCAATTTCAAACCGAATGATTTGCTAATCAAGATAGAATTTCGCGCAGCACAATGTCTAACTTCTTTCACGCCGAATCTTCTTGCGTAAAGATGTCGAAGAAACGACTTCTGACCTAGTTTCCGAGTTTCCCAGCCCCGGAGCACGGCTCAGATAATATTTCCACGATATCGCATTAGCTCCGCCATAATTTCTTGCGCACATAATCGCCAGGCTCACCACGATCATCCAGCAAAACCGCGAGCAATTCGCGAGGAACCAATCGTTTCCCGGTATCGTTCGCCATTTCCCGTGTTGAAATCACGTCGGAGAAATCCAGGCCATGGAAGGTACACGGCCGGAAACCGTGGCAACAACAAAAGACGGGGTCGGCATTGATTACTTATCGATTGTTTGCGCGCCGCTCCCGCTATTCATTCCTTCCGAAACCGCGGAAGGTTTTCTTATCTGCCCCCCGGACCCGAACCTAATTTTCTCGGCCGTCTATCCGGCCATTCTCCCGGCGGAAAATAATCCCCGGTATCGTTGCGATACCCTCGTGACCGCATCCCATACACGCACGTGTGTGCACAATCTTTAAAATAGTCTCAGTGTAATTTTTGAAACATTATAAATTTTAACAGTTCTACTTATTTCGATCGACAATTCTTGATAAATAATATTGATGCCATTGACTATGTAAAAGTAAAGATATTTGAACAATTTATTGAACAATTTATTAATTTAGAGAAAACACACGACTTTATAAGTGTTTCAGACAATAAACGCGAAACTCTTAAATCGTAATTCGCGTTCGTATAAGTAATAACTAAGCAATTTTGCAAATTACTATACAATTTTCAACGTTTCGGTCTAGTTTTAGACTATTTTCAGGAAAAAAGGTGCAGCAGTGAAATAATTTCCCTAAATTCTTAAAAATAAAATTCATGTTTTAATCCGCTTCTGAGAAAGCGACGCTAGATTGGAGGGTGACTTTTTTGACCCAGTGTATATCGTTGGACGATTCAACGGGGAGTATGTGCTTTATCTGAAATTAGCGGCGCGACCGACAAGTGTTCCCTTTGTAACACAGCGAACTATCCGGTGCAACCCCCAACCCCGGACCACCCCTGCGTCATAACTAGGATTCAGATTAAGGTAAATTCCCTTTTAGCCGAAGCTTAAAACCGTTTACGGATAAATTGCTATGCTCTGGCCCCGACTGTGCTGGATGTTAATACTGCCGTTGGTGGTGGAGGTGGTAGTGTGCCGTCGTACCACGGGACAGGACACTTTGCTGCTCCCTGCAGGCCAGCCGAGTATGTTTCGTAATTAGCTCATTACCGGTGGACCGTCCGTCACTCTTTTTCGGTGCAGTCAGATTTAGCAATATTTGCTGACCGTCGGGTTACTGCAATATAATTATGGTTGGCAGTGCACTCTTCATGCGATCATTTTTATTTAGCTTCGCGGAGATAATCATCGAACGTCAAAGCAACCAGTACTCTCCGGCATAACCAGATAACGGATTTTGTGCATTTATAGAGAGAATTAGTAGGTGTCATTTGAGACAGTGAGAACGTCAGAAAGACATTTAAAGAACAAATCGTAAGCGTCGGAAATCACGCGCGACAGAAGTGATACTTTTTCCAGTCTAGTAATGTTTACAAGTAAATTAAGACTGGAATTGGTAAATAATCCTAAATCCTTAATGATATCATCATTCTGTAAAAGGTTAATAAAAATCGGTGTTTTTTAATTGGGTAATTTTCATAGACCGTGGGGCGTCTGAAAACGCGTTGAACCTACCTTGCGCCGGTGCTGATATCAAGCAATTAAATGAATGTCTACTTCATTCCAGTTTGCTGCAATTCTTCTACTAAGAAATTCTTCAAGCATACAATTATTTCTAGCATGTTCAGCAGCGGCGGAACGAAATCGTGGCGAGGCGCATTATCGCGGCCCATTACTCAGAAGGATTCATAGATCCCGTCCGTGCGTCTCGTAAATCGAAGAGTGCTGCTCTCGCAGAGATTAAAGCTGCGTACAAATTCAAAGGACATTCCGTCACGGAGCTCGTCTCGCGTTTCCCACCGCGTCACGTAACTGCGGAGCCTTTTAAAGACAGAACGAACGTTTCTCGCCGACGACCATAAATCACCGTGGTTGCCCATAATCGTATTCAATCGGCCGCCGCCCTCGAATTGTCGATATTCGCGCGCTGCCTCGGAACGAATCGTTCGCTCGCGCTCTGAAATCTTAACCAGTTGTTGGAAAAACTCGGTTGAACAACGGCCGGGCTTTCTGTTCAAGTTTCCAACCGAGTTTCTTCGACACGAAATCGTTAAACATCGATTAAACGGTCGGCGCGTTTTCACAGGATGGATTTCCGGGCACACGTTCCTGGCGGCAGATTGCAGCCACCGCGAACAACTTACAAGTCTCGTTATATTCAGACTTGAAGTTTCCGGCGAGAACAATCAGCGAGGTTTGATAATGATTAAGTCTTCTATCCGGTCTGGAAGCAACATTTTCGGATTATTTGAATAAAAGGTTTGTCGTGGAACAGGGACGAAGAAATGGTAGCACACGGGAATGGTATTTGACATTAATTCGACGATGAACAGGCTTGATAGAGGACAGCGATCGGGCTTCGGCAAAATCGTGCGCGAGTCTGGCGTGAATCCCGCATATAATTTCGGCGGAGCGAATTCCGGGGGAGCGGCTTCGGGAAGAACGATGGTACGCGACCCGCGGAATAAGTAGTATCGGTGAAATATGGTCCCGACGGAAGCGTTTTTACCGGTGCACTTTATGCGCGCCGGAGACTGCCAAAATTTCCCAGTTTCTCCACATGGCTGCGCATCAAGCGCGGAACGAGGGACCACGGATTCGCCGAGGTTTCCGCGGAGAACTCGTATACTTATCAGAAAGAGGATCTCGACCGACGGTGCGTTCCGCCGTGAACGCAGAAAAAAAGGTATGCATTCCCGCGACGTCGTGCTCTACCGATTCTGCACAAAATATCTAATAGAAAGCATTCGCGAAGATTTTAAGAGGCGGTCTCGTTTCCAGGATTGCAAAAAGTAGGACTTTTGCGGTCTAGATTGATCTTTTACCCAGCGCAGTATCGAGAAACGAGAAGCGGCATCCCGCACTGAGCTTTATCACGAAGTGTCCATAATGATCGAGCTCGGCAGATTTCGGTCCGATTCGGATCACGATCGGAATGCTCGATCGCGAAATTTTGTCGTAGCTGCGAGCTTCCTCGAATTCCTGTTGGCGGCTCGTTACTACACCGCTAACTTTGTTACCTGGGATGTAACTTTTCGTTTGATTGTTTGGAATTCGAGAACGTTATTCGACGAATTCGCGCCACGCCAGTGGGAACACGTTTCGTTACCTGGCCACCAGCGTAATTCACTTATCTGGACCGGCTTAATTGTGCCAGTCGCTTGCTTTCCATCCCTTTGACTGCTAACGATCCAGCATTGAACGACCGATAACTCTTATTAAACGGTTTGTTAACTCTCACCGTAGAAAATCAAACCAGAACCTGGTTCCGTTCTTTGGAACCGGAAAATTGTTCTTACGCACGCGGCACGGGCTGCTTTTGCCGCGGAAAACGTTTTCGCGCGGCGCACGCGAATCACGCCGACTACAATTACATCCCAGCGGGGAAACCGGATGATTGAAACTTGTAAACTTTCCGGAACGGCGGACGACTGTGAATTTGCAATTTGTCCGGCCTCGTTCCCGTGGCTTTACACTGCGCTGCTGGTCCGCGCGGTTGCACGCAACTTTTCCAGCCGAGCTTTACAAACGAATCCTCCGCAAACAACCGCCGACAACCCATTTTTCTTCCACGAACGCTGCCCTTTCGCTTTCGCGCCGGATTTTCCGATTTCTTAATTGCCGCTCGTTAAGATGAAGCATTGCAGCAGCCAAAATCGTGGCGAGCATTCTCTCGAAGAATTCCTGTGTTTCTATTGCTGCGCTTTCTTCTTTGTTAACAAAGTTTACCTTGTTCCTGATGCGTACGTCGAATGAAATTGGATAGATGTGTGAGAGTTCATATTATTGGCACAAATGAAATGCAATATTTTTAGCAAGGCTGTTCGACAGACACTTGTTAACAGATGTGGCGAATTCAGGGGATCGGCAGGGTCGAAGTGGCAGCGTTGAGCCAACAATTGCCTTCCACGCGAGAGCCCCAGTTTAAAAAGAAGGTAAAAATACGAAGGAGAACAGGAAAAAAAGAAGCGAAGAGGAAACTAAGAGAGGGGTCGGAGAAGCGGAAAAGCAATAAAGATCAAGAGCAGAGGGTTTCGCGAGGGCTCAGCCGGCGAATGCGCGCGAAGTGGGTGGCTAGGCCGAGGCGGAACCTCGGGGAAAACATTAGAAGCAGGAAATATTACGGAGAAAGTTAAAGAAAGTCGCAAACACGGGGAAAAAGGTACAGCGAGAGGTATGAAGATGCGATCGTCTGAAGTTTCTAGGAAAATAACAGAATAGGTGGAGGTTCGAGGGAGAGTACGGGAAAATTTAAGCGACTGGTTCAACGCAGTAGATAAACTGCAAGGTTTACGTTCAAAATTTATTCTCGAACGTGGAGGAAAATAGTACTAGCGCGAAAGAGAGAGATAGAAAGAGAGAGAGAGAGTCTGATCTAATGAGCAGCGTTTAAGCGTTCAGAGCGGTTTTTTCGAACGAGCTTTTTCGGCATCCGGCAGCTGTCTTTACAGTGGCGCGAGAGGAAACTGAAACAACCGGCGAATAATAAATCATTTACACCGCTGGTGAATGCGGAATTACCGCTCATACATTTTCAGCGTTCTGGCAACTTCGCTCGCAGCCCGCGGATGCCTTATCAAAGTTGATTTGGAAGTTTCCCAACAAACGGCGCTTTATCCTGGTATCGCTTCGGAATTTACATTTTACTTTGTTGCGATTAGAGGTCGTGCTTTATTCAAAGTAATAAGCCAAAATCATTTATTGAAGCAGTCCGGGAGTCGATGGGAAACGAATATTTGCGAATTCCATCAGAGTATTGATTTTTTAAAAATTTTTATAGAGGTGTGAAAAAATGCCTTAATGCATTGAGCCCCGGCTAGCCCGGGGAGTGTGGGACTTAGTACCCACTAAAAAATTCACCTCTTGGTACTTTAAACCCATTGTGTCCCAGCCCATAATTAACGAATTTATTAACGCCTACAATTCGCCTTGAGTTGGCATTATACACTTTCCGTGTTCAGTGTTGCGAGTGTTAATGAGATTGTAAAAGTTATATTAATAATGTGCACCAAAGAAGAATGAAGAAGTCTAAATTTCAGTCTTAAATATAAAAGAGAAACAATTTTAACGCGTAGTTTTCCATCGGAGTGTTGACCTGAATCTTCATTCGACGCCACTTCTGCCAGAAAATCACTTACCGAGGCACACCAGCAGTCAACGAACGGCCAGGACGCTCCGCTATAGGATCCAGACGTCGACCACAAATCATAGAGTCTGTCCCCTGTCTTGAACGTTCCCACACGAGTTTCCACGAACGTCTCGGCGTCCTTGTTTCCCGCACAGCTATACATAGTTATCCCCAGCCCCTTGATCTGCAAGCCACTGTTTCGCGAGAGTTCGGAACGCCGCGATGAGGGAGCAGGGACTCGTTCCCGGTCTGGATAATTTAACAGTGGCTAGATGAGATAAGGTATCCCGGGTGGTCGTTGGGTCGGCGGTTTTGCGGTACGCCTTACAGCTCGGCCGTGGCTCCGGCCGTCCCGATTTCCTCGTGTAAACACGTTCCGCGATGCAACGTTTACCTGCATTCAGATCCCGAAGGAAATTTCCAGACGTCTGACGCCGAACTTCGACAATCCGTGGCTCGATACCAAGATGGACACAGGCTACCCAGTTCTGTCTAAACGACCGTTTCATTTACGGCACATTCGCCCGGGTTTGGCCCATTTGCGGTGCGTCCCTGATTGAAAGCTCACAGAGAGGAACTTTATATTTCACAATGCACGAACCATTTATTTGCATCGGCTCCTGCAAGCGGAAGAGAAGGTTGCTGAATCTGTGAACCTTACTAGATTCACGTATACGCGAGTGTTAAGAAGACTTGCCTTGAAAAATTCTTCTGTCGTTCTCCTTGATCAAACACATCGGAATGGAGAGATAAAAGAGTCATAAAAGAAAGAGAAGATTATTGGGATGACGAGGTTGGTAGATCAAATCTAGACTTTATATTTATTAAATGTTTATTTAATCTTCACCGCACTCATGGAATCAACGTTCGTCATTAATGAATTAAATAGTTTACATATAACACAATTAGACACTTCATTATAGATACATTGAATTTAAATTGTTACACACCAAAAGATAGAATGATAAGAGGAGGTATGCGCTGCGACTAGCTCGGTAGACTGGCAAGAACTAAACTACCTGATTTTCCTGGGCAAGGGAATGGCGACGCTGGAGGTGTAATAAACTTCAGGTCAAAAAGGACCTCTCCTCCGTGTATTTCGTTGCACACCCCAACAAAGGTATTTAACCTATGATCAAAGTGTCCAAATAGGAAGCCTAATAGTTTTCATTCTGCACTGTCCTGGCCGATATATCGTCACCTCCCCAAAGTTTCGTTGTCGTTAACTTTTCCAGGCGTGGATTCCGCTCGCTTTGGCATCGCCAGGGTTTCCCAGGGGCGTGAACGGTGGGGGATGTTTCGGTTACCCTCGCGAACAATCCACGCTATGAAAACAGGGCGTGGACAAAGGGGTTGGAAGGTGTAGCAGCCGGGAAAAGTAGCGGGAGGGTTGGGGGTAAGCGGACCAGGTCCGGAAGAATGAAATTACAACGCTGGAGGTGCTTTCGGAATCTCGATAATGTCAAAGGACCTCGGCGCAGGCTCGGGTCCACCTTGGACACGGGTGAACTTCGGTGAAATATCGTCCGGAGTGGTGGCCACGTGCTCGGTCGCGAATATATCATTCGCGACTACTTACCGGTCTACAGGGATCCTCGTAATTCTTCGCCGATCCAGAAAGGGGCGAGAGTTTTCGGCCAGTTCGGAGCACACGATTCACGAGCCTCTGCTCTTCGATCGAGGGATGCAAGGAAATCCTCCCATCCCTCTCCCCCCTCTCTCTCTTTCCTCGTCTACCGACAAATGTGCAGTTCTCGTGCTGACGGAGAGCGGAACGGATCGAGACAGAATATCCTTTACCGACCGGGGGTGCAATTAACCCATCCCCGCAGGCCGCACACCTCCCTCGAACTCGGTCATTTCTCTTTTTCCACTTCGCGCTACGAATCTCGAGCGATCGGGGCTGTTTCACGTTCCGAATCGTAATTTAAGCTGCAATTAAGGAGGGCGGCCACTATCCCCGACTATACCGAAGTTTCATTGATGACGAATTCTTTCGCGTTAATGCTTCTCCCATTTCAATAATTTTTGGTAATCTAGTTGTTCCGTCCCAAGACGAAACAGATGTTTTAGTAGGCAGACTTCGGTCTAGGTCTGACAGCCAAGAAATAGTATAGAACAGGAGTGGAGTTGATAGCGGGTCGCGGAAGGCAAGGGTGGACACAAAAAGGGAGCCAAAAAGGGACCGGAAGGGCCCTGAGCGGTGGGGTTTTAGTAGGTATGGCGGATGCATTGGGCAATATAAATCTCCCAATTTCTACCTGACGGGGGAGCCGAGGCCCACACTATCCTGTCCAACTACAATCGGAGGAGTGGGTGTCCGTAAGAAGATTTCCCCACCGCCCTTAAAAAATTAAAAAAAAAAAGAAAAGAAGGTCTGACAACCAAAAACATGATTGGCACGAGATCGATGAGAGGTTTTTTAGTGAGTATTGGGGGAACCGAAGATCTGTTACCCCCGAGCCCCACACTACCCCCTTCTGGGGTGTACGTAAAGGTATTTTTCCTCTCATCCTTAACAAAAAAAGGCCGGTCCAAGTCTACGACTAAACACTAGATTTCATATGCGTTCAACGACATTCCACGTTGGATTAAGTTAAAAAAATAAGGGACGGACGAGGGTTGATCGCAACATCCCCGGACCTTCTCGATCGACCGGTGAAATTACAGTGTGGATCATGGTGCTATTAATCCTGAAAAACCCGGGCACAAATCTCGGAACCCCATTGAACGTCCCGCGCATACAGGCCAGCCTTGGCGAAGGGTCGAATGGCGTCCTCTGCACCCCTGGCCACCCTTGATCCGTGTCCACGAGTAAATCGCAGATGACGTGTCTGTATATGAGGTGTACATACACGCAGGGCGGAGTATAGGGGTGAGTCGGCAATAATGGGACGGGGCGAACGTCCGGACAATGGACTACGGTCGGACGTCCCTCCTCGCTGAATATATATATAGACATCCATGCGCGACGTCGCGGGGGAGGATATATTTCGAATATATATTTGACCCACTGCTATCGACGCTGCGGTAACTGATAGCCTGGCCGATTTCGGGGCTGGCTTTTGTCTCCCGGTTGAATTAAGCCGCCGTTAAAATAATAATCGCGGTCCTCAGCCTGCTAGTTGTCGGCGGGGGTGGAAATAGGGGTGGTAGTGGTAGTCGCGTAACCACGTTGTCACGATTTCGCGACGTCTGCTCCACCCCCGAGCAGAGAGAGAGAGAAAGCTTGAGCTAGGAACGAGATTTATCGCCGACACTGGACTCCTGGCGATTACAGAAGCCGGGCCAGTGGTTAAGGGTCGCAGAGGCTCGCTCGGGACGATAGTAATGGAGCACGTTATGGCCGAACGAACGCGAAGTCGACGTGGAATTCAATGTATTTATGGACGGGGTTGTGCTTTCGAATGGTATCGCTTCTGACGACTTTTAATGCGTCTAGATGGAGACTTCGGTGTGTAAGAGCCTTTATCGGTGTTTCTGGGAGAGTGGAGTGGGGTTAAGAGCCGCTTCGAGTGACTACGGGGTTGAAACAAAATGTTCGGTTTCGGGGCTGGTTCAGGGAGATTTAAGGGGTCTATAGGCTGAGTGCTTTGATAGTGATTTCTGAATTTACATTTTTCTTTCACACGTAAGATCGACACGAAGCTTCGAGAATTGTTTGAATTGCAAAATTGCTTGTTTTTAACAATTGATCGAACCTGTACATCGAAAACATCATACATTTTCTATAAAATTGTTACGATCGACAAAATTTAATATTTATCTTGATATTAAGCTTGGCGATTATGGTTCTGAAACTGGAGGAGCTGTTAATAAGAGCGAAGAATGAAATGTAAAGGAGCATGAACGTTCGTAACAATATTCCCTAAATATTTTCTAGAGCCAGCGTGGCGAGAGTGCGCAGCTTGCAGTAGAGCGTTGTTCCGTGACCTTGTTCGCCGGTGTGTTCCACTCGGGAAAGGAGGCCAGGTGGATAATTTCCCAGCGAAAATGAGTGAGTCTTCATTTTTACCGAAATTCTTGGTCCGCCGCACAGTGGTCCGGATCGCAGAATTTAGTGACATTTGACCAAAAAGTCGACTTTTCGAAATTGAAAACTAATCAATGTGTATTGCTTTGTAAATGTCCACAGACCTCGAAAATGAAGAAATTAATGAAATTGAATACATATTTTAGCTTCTATGATCATTTAAAGTTGATCGTTTTGAAAGTAGCATTATTCACCAGGAAAAATTGCTTCAGTTCTTTGCGATGTCCTCATCGTCTCGTCCCATATTTTCTCTTAATTTTTTTTGCATGATATAGAGCATTCCTTTCCAATAAGAAACCATATATTTTTTTAGTAATAACTAATAATAATATATTTAAAAAATAATGCTGAATGATACATGACAGATTTAAAAAATTTTATATGTTTGTCAGAGGAGATCTTTTTTATCTCAAAAGATCGCAGGCTCTAACAAACAGGAATATGTTCGGTACAACTTCCTTTAAATAACCGTACAAAAATCTTTTCCTACCTCGTCCTACTTTAGAATTTATAGTTGTTTAAAGCTGACAATGTCGTGGCGACCGCGCGGTCGCAAAAATACTCGGAAAATTTCTAGAATCGCTACAAATGAAGATGCACTGCACAAATTGTTATTAACATCGGACCCACATATTTCGGCAACGAGAATAAGATCTTCTAAGAAGAAAATCAAACAATTAAGTCCAGAGGCTGAAGAATTATTAAAAAAATAAAGGAGACAAAAGCCAGCTACTTCTTCAACAACAAAATGGTAAGATTAATTAGAATACTTCTTATTTTATCAATTAAAAAAATATTAATATTACTTTTGCTCGCAATATATATTTGTGACGTTAGATACCGTACTTAATAACTTGTATACCTGTACATTTTATCAAAAATTTTAATAACATAATTACATTATATATAAAAAATTATAAGATTTGAATTTCGAACTATTATACAATGGTTTTAATAAGGAAAGCAACTGATTCAACAACTAAATAAAAGTTTATAAAAATAATTAATTAACAAATTAAACTAAAAATATTTTCTAACATGTATGATTAGAAACAGATTATTTTACAATATTTTTTAGTTCAAACCCCATTTCAATATCTCAAACGGTTCAAAAGTTATACACAAATGTCACTAAATTCTGCGATCCGGACCACTGTGCGCCGCGGCTCGGCGGCTCTATAGAGGACGGCCGCGCGGTGATTTCGTTGCAGACGCGGCGAATGAAAGGCTTAAAGCGCAAGCTCTCGCGCATTCCCAGCCGTTGCGTCTGTCTCTATACAACGGCATAAATCCCGGACGACGAATGGAACCGGGGGGAAATTTTCCTGCCTCGCACGTTCCGAAATTGAGCCAGCAAACGACCTCTTAGGCTTGGTTTACGCTGCCGGCCCAGTTACGGCCGCGGTCTAGGTTCAAATGTTATTCAAAGCTCCAGAGCGTGACTGGAGCGCAAACGTTACGGCGCCGTGATGGCGCTGCGGCTAAATCGTTCCAGTAAATCAAGCTTAAATCAAGTCCGAGTCGCGCCGCGATCGTTCTGTTAAATATTATTTAACGATGGTACCAACCGAATTTAGTAGAAGTCGTACCGCGAAGTTTTCCAAGGTTCACGGAATCGAGATTCGATTTGGATATCGCTAGCATCATTTTATACGAATTAGCGTCTGCCGGGTTTAGCGATCGCAATTACAAGCCGACGGTTGTTGCTCGATGATAAATGAAACCTGAGACTCTGCAGTTTCGACACACCTGTTACGTTACGTTGCGTCTGAAATTAATTGGGACTCGGAATTCGGTCGTGTAATAACGCTGGATCGGATTGTTTGAGATTACGAGCTCGGTAATGTGGGTCAGGCTTTAGTCGGACGAAGGGGAAAGGGCGTATATTGATTGTTCTTGTAATGTAAGTGTATTAGAATCATTTAGAAATTGTAACAACTCAACAAAACATTGACTCGAATCGTGTTACACCACAGTGCCGGTAGTATAGATCAAGCACGTGTCAGGCCTAGAAAAACTCTGACAGAAGTCGATCGATTATTATTCATTGCGACGTAAACAGACAATGGATGCATCGCAGCGTTCCATGGCGCACCGGAATAACAATCATCGTGGAATAGGTTGTATGAGTAGTACAAATCAAGCATTGTGTCGCGCGCTTCGGGAACCGAAACTATTTAAGTGCAAATGAATGTAAAATAAGTGCACCGCGTGCCGAGGACATTTCAGCCCTTCCATTAAACAATTTCGCGACACAAGAGCGAGCAGAGTGTCCGGGATGGCTGTGGGGGATTCTCTATGCATATTTCGGTCGCATAATTTTATCTTTATCGCGGCCGATTCGATCTCGGAGGATCCGAGGAATTTGCAATATTCATGCAGAGTCAGAAGAACTCGAGTTCGAGTTTTTCCCTATCCCCAGCTTTTTCCACGTAAACAATTTAACGAAGTTTCCGGAGGGGCGGTGGAGAAGATCGAAGGAAACGATAGTTCTTTAGGCAAGGACGAATTTATTGGAGTTAATTAAGGTCATATTTACAGTAACAAGCTCACGCTTTAGTCGTGCGACCCCGGCGCTTGCTAACGTTAACAACGCAAGCACTCCCGTTCCTAATGCTTTTGTTTACCCAGCCACTCAATTTATATTCGCCGTATTTCACCACCGTGATCCCCACTGGGTTCATATGTGTCGGATAGAAGTTGCGAGCAATAAGTGTCGCGTGTAATCCCGGTTTAACCGTATCTGCCATCGGGGAACCGGCACCGCAATTACACGACTGTTTTGGCTTCTCGGCAGCTGATCCGCGCTAAGGAAACATTGGCAGCGAATTTTTGCCCGGGGAAAACCGTGGAAATCGACCCGGTGAACCCAGCCCTGTCGTTATTAATGTGTTCCTTACCAACACTCGCTCCGGAACAGTTCATCAAGTACCATGTATCCTCTCGTAGAACATAAACAGAAATATTATCTCAGACAAGTCATAAATCAAGGGACTCTAGTATCGTGTATTAGAAATTTTTAAGTTTTCTTTGTACAGGGTGTCATGAAATTATTTGTCACGGCCACCATAGCGTGATTCTACATCTACGATTTAGTAGAAATAAGGACGTATTGTTCAGTGAACTTGTAGAATTCACAGGGTCCGGTCTGACCCATGTGAAACGTCATCCCTAATTTCTTTTTTTTCATGTACAACAAATAATCACGAAAATTCACCCATTCAATATTTTCACGTACTGTGAAATTATTCATCCTTTCGTGTCTACGTCATGGGATGTAATTTTTAAAAATGTGACGCTGTAAATGTGTTGATTTAACGTCTAAAATAAAAATGGGTGAATTGTTATTCCAGTTCTTTTATGCAACTATTTTTGAGGAGCTTACGATGGTTAATTAGAAATAAGGGCGAAGTGTTTAGTGATCGTGGCGGAGCTTTGTGTTGACGCGGCACGCGGCTGCATATTTAAAGGGGGTTTATTCGGGGATGTATTCCGGGAACAGAGGGATTGTTCGTGAATTTGTAGGGCCCGGCCTGACTCATTTAAAGCGTCATCCCTTTCAGCGGCGCCCTTTCAATCGAGCGACTTCGGAAGTAGTCCGTGAAGCGTGCTCCGACTTACGTTCGAGAGAAAGCGTTTCAATGACTCGACGAGTGCCGTTACGATGACTTTCGGATAATCTGGAGGATCCGGGACAAGAGGAGCGAGATTTGAAAAGGCGTGGGAGAGCACTCGGCCGACATAACGAGGCTTTCGGAATCGATACTTTTGATCGTGACGGTGGTGTGGTGGTTGTGGCCGTTGGTATCGGTGGTGGGTAATGGTAGTAGTGGCGGTGGTGGTGGTGGAGGTGGCTCTCATTCGCGGCCCGTAATTAATGCCTGCATATTTATGAATGGCCTCGGTTAATGTTTCTGTTCCTCGCCCGCGGATTATCCTGCCCGGGCAAATTTGCATACTGTTTACAGGCAAATATGAGTCCGCTTGTTAGAATCATTAGTATCGGCGCCAGTCAAGCCAACCTGTCACACAATTCGTGACGGGGTACAGGAAGGGGCGAGTGAGAAAGCTAGAGAGATGTCCACGCAGTTTCTGGAATCGAAAAATCAATAATTTAATCTATTAGACAGGTGAGAAATGAACGACCGATCAACATTCGTATCTTCGTTTCATATACAATGCAACCGTACACCCGTTCATATATTTCCCGGCGCCCCGATAAAACGTAATTTGCATTTCAATTCGGCGAGGTGTAATCTTTATTTATTCGCTGCGACAGAGCCCACGCGTCATAAATACTGTCAAGAAAAGCATAAAGGCTCGCCGGTCGTGCTAAATTAATATCAACAACGGCAAAACTCGCAAAAATAGTAGCGGTCGTATCTTTCCTTTATCCTGACATTCAGAAAACAAATCTACATATTGAATGTACTCAAGTAGAACCAGTCAGGGTGTAACCAGTAGAGTAGCAGGGGTTGTTAGAATTTCGAACGAATATCAATATCCGGACGATCGAGTAAAATAAATGCGCGGCCCGAGTAGGGGTAAGTGGAGCGCATCGGTATGTATCTGGACGAGTAGTGCGGATCAATATATTCGCGTGCCAACATAAATTTCGACGGGTCCAGCAGAAAATATCGGAGTAACCAAGTAGAATCGGTGTGTAATCGAACAAGTAGTAGGAATCTGTACTCTATCAGACTGCGGGGGCAGTCCTTTACGAGGACCATAACTCTGGCACGATGGCGGTAAAATACGTCCTGCCGGAACGATGGGACGTGGAGGTACGACGAGCTCGAAAGCGATGTAGTCGATTCGCGGCGCTAATTCCGGCATGTTGTTGGGTCCGGTTTGTCGATGATTTTTAACATTCGTTAGCCGGCTCCCATTCAGCGGCGAACGTTTCCTATCAGCGGGAATGAATCACGGGAGGGACCGTGGGGGCTTTTGTCCGCGGGACCATGTCGCCTGACGCGTTTCCTGGAACTAGCGCCGGAAACGAGGGCCACCGACGTTTTATTGCGTCGACGAGATTTTTCGCAGAGCTCTGGCGAGTGCAGCAACCCTGTCCCTCCACTTCTCTCCCTCCCCTGGACCAGCCGCCTTCGCCGCGTCAATAATTCACCGACCACTTTATCAAAACCTCACTGTAGCGAAATCGGCCGCGATAACCGCGTCGATCGGCTCACTCTTGCCGTGTGCAGCCCGGTTAAGGGAGCTAGACGGAGGGGGTGAAAAGCGAGCTTTCAATCGTTGCCAGCTAGTCCGCTCGTATCGATTTAATTCATTAACCTCCTCGTGGGAAGCGCAACCCTCGTCTCGGGGGCCGGTCCGTCGGAAAAACGGGTACAAATTGTTTGCAGAGATATTACCCTGCGCGAGAATCCTCTCTCTCGCAACAAATCACGCGTGTGCGCCCGCCACCCTGCAAATCGTGTTTAACTGCAGCCAGATACACAATTCAAGATTGTCCTTTAATAAGGACCGGCGTTTCGGTGAAAGCTGGATCTCGCATAATCTGATTCAGCTATCCACGTACTCGATCGTATAACTAAACAGTCCGAGTGCTAATCAACCTCCGACCATTAAATTGCGTTGCGGTATGCAACGAAATCGATAGCATGCTTGTTCGGCGAACTTCGATCATTCCGTATCGCAGGATATTTAGCGGAACCGGGTAATAAATTTCGAGGAACGCGTCGACGGGGTTCAATTTTTCAGTATCATTGTAATAATAAGCTTCGAATAAGCTTATCCACATCCTTCGCGAATAATAAATCAACGAACTGCATGGTCCAGGATTAACACATTTCATTTTGATATTTTATATCGGCAGCGCGGAACGACTCGATACGTCACGGATAAAAATGAATAAAAAATACAGAATAGGATTAAATTTTTCAATAACACTGTAATAACGCGTGCCTTGATTTAGAAAATGATTGAAGAATTTCGCAGTTCTACGGTGACGATGGTAACAGCGAACGTTTTAGGAAGTGGAGGGGGAAGCATCTGGCGAAATAGGAGATAAATTGGAAGGATCGATAACGAAACGGTGTCTCCCGGAGGAAGGGAGGAATTTAGGATGGAAAATATCAGAATCCGATGCTGCAGTAAAGTCGTACAATGCCAGCGGCGCGTCGCTAGAACCGATGAGCCGAACCCGCCGTGCCGGGGATATCGATGTATAGGCACGTTGAAAGTTGCGCTCAACTGTTGGAATTTGGCCGCTGACAAGAAGCTTTCGATATGGCGCTTAATGGCGGCGGTATTCGAGATAGTGCCGGCCGTTACTGCGTGCAACTTTCGGAAACGTACTGTTGTTACGGTTGAAAGTTTCGCCGGAGTTTGTCAGTATCGGTGCTCAATGAGCTGTGTCACCTAATTGCGGTGGCCAACGATCGGATTCTACGTACCCATAATGCGGCGACCCGCAATCCGAGCCGCGACGACGTTTTTCCTCGGATTTCCTCCACCGGCTGACTAATCACGGACGTTACCACTGGCTGTTGCCGCTGCGCGCCCGGTTTCCAGCCAAGTTTCCTCTGCCAAATTTATGCCACTTCTTATTCTAAATTGCCGTACAAGTACACATTCCAAACCACCGTCATTTTGTGTACAGGGTGGTCCACCTAAGTACCTCCTTCAGTTTTAATGACTTAATGAATTTAATGTATCGCCAGATGAATGCTTTGCAAATGTTATTTTTGTTCAAGGTCTTTTTTCCCGGTGTTTCAAGAACATTTGTTATGTCGTATACATGAAATTGCAATTCGAAACCAAGAGGTTCGATTTCTTCGGGCGGACTAGTTAAAATTAGAATGATATTAATTCCATTGAGATGTGGCAATAGTTCAATCGGTTATTCAGAGTGTATGAATGAATAAGATTAATACTGTTCTATATTTCGCGAGTTCATCGCACTCCCTCGTAGTCTGAGACTCCCCTCGCCCTCTCTAGAGGTGCTCAACGAATTCATTAATGATTCGCTGGAGATCTGGTTATTAAAATTAGCGAGAGCTGGTTTCGATCCCATCGCGACGTCCCCTTGCTCCGTTTTTCTCGCTCCAGTTTCGCCCCATGGTCTCGTAAATTGACTCTGAGAAAACAATTCGAACGCTGGACAATTTTGAAACTTAGCCACCCCTCCGGATCTGTCTTCGTCGAAAAACTTCGAAGATTTCTGTACGATCGTTAACAACGTAGAAAATTGTCCGCCGAGTGACTGTGTGAATTTTCGGCATTGTCAGCGGCAAGACGGTGAGCTTCCAGGTTCAGTTCGTTGGAAGGGCGGACATGTTTCTGATAGCGTGTGGCTACTCTGAAAGGAGGGTTGATTTCTGGCAAGGGTTGACACGCTCGCGGCAGTCTTTATCTCGATGGCTGGCTATCTCCGTGTCAAGAGCGGCCGCGAAAGAAAAAGTTCGATTACGTGGACAATGTCGGTGTCATTTGAACCGGTCAAGATAAGGGGCCAGCCCCTGTGCGACGTGTCGTCCTTTCGGGGTAGATTCCGCCCCGAGGGGTGCGACGCCGGCTACCATTGTACTCCACGACCACGGGGTCAGGTTTTGTGTCCTCGAATTCTTGTGTCCGGGACACACGGTTTTGTGTGCGTGGTCTGCCGACGCGTGAATAACTTATGGCTTGGCTAATTCGCTGGAGGGTGTAGTAAGCTCCCATGGTCACTGTCACGATCAAAAGGTCTTAGACGGAATGGGGTCTTTGGTGGAAAGTAGTCGACCGAATAATTATAGTAATGAACAAATTCGACTGAAATATCATGGATACTTCACTCGATATGTAACATGATATATAATACGATATACAGGGAAATTAACATTCAACACGTTTGAAAGAGGAACGCAAGTAAAGCCAAATCCAAATCATAGTAAACACTAAATAAAGAAAACCATGTAAAAAATTAGAAACTCTAAAAACGAGAATTCTGGATTACATAGGAAGAAAGCAAAAATTTCTGGTGTAGCCGAATTCATAAAATGCATAAAATCAATTGTCCAATAATAATCGACGAAAAATATGCAAAACGGTCGACACTATTGCTGTTGTACGGGTCGGAACAATTATTGTCGATGAGACGATCCGTTCTGGCGACGTAGCTAAACACGCGGAAGAGAAATTAAATTTCCAAGGCGAGCCGAAGTTAGGATTAATTGTCGTCCGAAAGAACGACGGCCTCAACCCTTTCTCGCTCGATCGCCGCCTGTCGTTTGCAAGGAACATTTGTCGGAGAAAGTCCCGTCTCGGGGGTGTAAAAGGGGGTCCCTTTGGAATCGGGAAGAAACGGGCGGCGGATCGGGCTGAAAGGGTTTGCATAAATTCATTTCTAAGGGAGTCCTTTCGCGGTACACGCTGGTTTCCCGATTATGTGAAACGGCGACGGATTATGATTGATGAAAGGGAAGCTGCGCGAAACGGGTTACGCGGAGCGAGCGACGGTATGCATAAATTTGTCGGAGTAAGCGTGAGTGGGTGATTTCGCCCGTTTGACGGATACGTATACAATATGAATCATGAAGATGAATTTTCGGCTGTTTGAGATACCGTAATGGAATTAGCAATGCATTGATATTAGCCGTGGCCGACGCGATACCATCGATCCGGTTATTCTCATTTGCATACGTGCAAAAATCCGTGAAAATTCATAAGTAAAAATAGTCTGTATGTGGTCGGACGGATGAGAAAAACTTGGCGGGGAGTAGTGGTTGGATGGGGGTAAGTTTCGACGGGAAAACAGAAAGAAGGGAAGTTCGGCCGAGAGCATTGCAGTCGGTTCGGGTTCGTTGCGTCTAAGAGGGTGCAATAAACGACCAGATTTTCAGCGGAACGACCGACGACTAACGAACCGAGGGGTAGTTTTACGCCAGTCGGCCATTAGCGTCGGTTTTTTCGGTCAGGGTGATAACTTGCGATACGATCGGTGCCCGAGGAAAAACGTTATTGTGGAGCCGCGGTTATTGACACGGCCGTTTACACGCCTCGAACGTGTTGCGGCTCTTTACTCCGTTGATTTGATTCGTCGCAACCTCTTCGAGAAACCTCGCTTCCCTCGTCTGATTGGATGCGGGCCACGCCGATGCGTTTGCACTCGGATACGTTCTCCTTTGTCCGGAGAAACTTCTCTGTGACTAGACCGAGAACTTTATGCAATTTTCAATTTTTGTACACAATGAAGAAAGTGGAATTATTTTTTAAACATTTTTTTAAGCCATAAGTAAATAAAGCGTTTCGCTAAACCGCCGAAGCAATTTCAGTTGCAGTGCCGCCGAAAATAAATAGAACGGAAAGTCTTTATACCGATAATTTTGTCGTACAACTGTAAGGACAATCCGCAGCGCGATTTCGGGTCGAAGTTAGAGAACTTGACAAACTCTTGCTGTTTATCTCCGTTTAATCGGGTGCCGAGTTAGCCTGCCAGCATGGTAGTTCGACAACTTATTCGCTGCGGACCTCCGGTACGCTCTAATGAATTAAATCGTCTCGCAAATTCCGTTCGTCAGGTCTCGGCGTCTCGATAAAACGTGCTTGGGTTCTTTGTCGAGAAAAAAAACATCGAAACAACAAGCGGAGACAAACGTTAGCCAAGTTTCTGCTGGGAAGCCTGGCAACAAATTGTAGAATATACAGAATGACTTACTCGCTTCTGGAAAGGGAGGAGAGATCTGCCGATAGACGCGTTCACGGTTTAATGCCGTCGTTCCCGGGCCATTACGGTATCGAGTTTTATCGCTGGTGTCTCCAAGTTTTCACGATTATGTGTTCCACCGGGCGGAAGATGTTCGGACGGGAACGCCCGGCTGATAGGCTTTACCGTTCGAAAGAGAGCAAGGGAAAAGCGGCCGCGAATACGCGAGAACAGCGTCGTCACTTTTACGATCGACCGGATGAAGTGGTAAAACCGACTGCCGGGCGTTGTCGCGTTGATTTTACGACGATAAACCCTTATCTGATGCAGACGGCGTAACTGCGGTCTGTTACACACCCGCTTCACAGGTGACCCGACGAATCGGCCACGAGATTGCCCACTTTGCATGGCCCTCTATGAAGGGGGCGGAGAGGACCACGCATAAGTAATTATTATACAGTCATTACTACCCCACAATCCTTACATAAAAGTTGTGCCTCTTCCGCGACTTTAATTATTCGTGAACGAAGTCGAGAGCTGTTCGGTCGACCTGAACTCGCGATAAAATATTCGTGGCAATCTCTTCGACTATTGTAAAAATGATTTCTCGTGTCGCGAGCGTTCCCGCTGTCTGCGACGTAACATTCAATTCGGAGTGTCTAGATTCCGGGAATCGACGTAGCGGTTGATTCAGAAACGCGTGGCATTTTCAAATCCGTCCCGTCGTTCGCCCGCTCGCTCGCGAAATCGTGCCATATTTGCATTTCGTTCGGCAGCCCTGATTTCGATCCCCTGTCCCCGCGCTTCTGCCGTCCTCGTCGTCGTTCCTGGCAGCGTCGCTGGTCTAACTTCGGCTTCCGGCACAGTTCGCCACGTGTGAACTCGACAATCAACATACTTCTACAGTTCTTCGTCTCAGATCCGCGACGTGCCCGCTACAATCTGACCCAGAAACCGGAAGATACGATAAAGTTGACACATCCAGCCAGGCTCTCGGGCGCGTGCACCAAGTGGTTAGTTTTTCAGACGAACGAGCACGGGAAATCGTCGTGCTTCCGGCCCCGTAATCAGTTATAACGCTTTGCAAAATCCTGGAAACACACGGCCAGACTTTTCCATAACCGTCTTCTTGATCCAGGTATCGCGATCTCGCCCAGAAACTTCGTTTTATAAATCGCCAGTTTGTTTAGTCGCGTGTAAAATTACGCGAACTTCGTTGTAATTACGTAATCAGGATTTATCGTTAGAGCTGCGACGACGGAGAGAATCTTGTCAAATTAACGTTAGCATCACCGTGCATTCGCAATAACTATAAAAATTAGTCGAACGCGTTTATTAGATCGGTTTATCGTAACGAGAAAATCAGTTCACTTAACGATTCTACTTTCTTTTTTTCTACGAAATGTTTCTACCTTTTCCACTCTGCTGGCGAATTTGAAAAAAATACATTTGAAACTAGAGAAAATTATTTCGCTTAACGCTTTTCTCTAGTTCCAAATGTTTTTTTCAAATTCGCCAGCAGTGTGGAAAAGGTAGAAACGTTTCGTTTCAGTAAGACGTGCTTTTCACGCCGAAAGCACGATGATGTTTCAATAATTTGCCAATTTACGAGGGTGAGTCGACGGAAATACAGGAAACAACGAAAAGTGCTGATGCTGTATGTTACGGTTCTACCCGGGAACGCAATAAAACTGTTTTGCTTGTCGATATTGAATTTTGCGGTATTGTTTCGCACGTATTGCTAAACGTTGTGATCCGTGCGATCCGCAGGAACGTTGGAAAAATTTGTTTATTGCCGCATGGTAGAGTAGGCGCGCAATTTGGCTTATCTTGAAACGTGTAGCGTATCTGACCATGCGCTGTATCTATTCTACCGACGTGCTACAACTCCGGGAAATTGAATAGACTATTGTGTTACGAACCATCCGGCGATCGAGTCTATAATGACTGACAACACAGTGTACACGTTCTACTTGGATGCACTGCGAACGGCTGTCCTCTGCTCTGATAATTATTACATCAACATTATGTCAGTCGAATTCAACTGAAGTTGACATTCGTTCGCAAATTACTAGGGAACATCGCCAGTTGATACGAGCCGATTTTAATGAAACTTACGTGAGATATAGTTCTTCGAAAAATATTTGACACATATTTTTTTTATCGGCAACCACCCACTTTGGAGGGGTGAAAACAGTTCACCATGTTCGGGGTCAGAACCATATTTTTTGAGATACCTCGGAAACCAGAGATCGACAAATTTGAGTTTTCAAAAATTTCTAAGCTGTTGTTCGTGTTGCGCCACCTGGTATATTGTAAATGTTATTTGCAAGCGGTTCGTTGCCAACGACAAGCGAACATCAAGAACGAAACGATCAAGAAGCAGTCTCGTCAGGTCTGTCACCGGAAAAAGAAGTTTAAATAAAGTTGATTCACATTTGCTGTTTTAATCCCGGCCATCTCTTGCAAATTGTGTGTTTTTTAATGGGAAATGTAGTTGCGCAAAAAAGTGTTAACAAAAGATTTTTGTTTATGATTATGTTAAATGATTATTTTCATTCGATCAAATCGAGAAGTTCAGCGAATTAAAAACGAATCGAGCGTTCAATTAGTGCCGCTATGCTCTACTTGCACTCGGAAGGTTAATTAAGGAGGAGCGAGGACGATAAATCCGAATGACCACGGTGAAATCTATAATGTCGGGCTATAAACGATCTTATTCTACTTGCGAGCTTAATGAAATCTTATCTGCCGTCTAAAGTAAAATAGGATTACGATCTGTTCTCTTCTATGGTCTTTCGAGGAGGAAGTTCCGCGTTCTTTATTTATCAAAACCGTGATTTCCAGTGTCTAAAAGATTGCCGAGGAAAAGCGAAAGTTTCGCGAGTGTCCTGGGGGCCAGATACTAAACAAGTTTTCGGAGGCAAACATGCTGAGTGTCCTGCACGGTATTCATCTCGGTCGGATGCAGCCGGGTTAATTGTTCCGTGCATGCAGGCGAGTCACGTGACAACCGCACCGGAAACGCGAGGATCCGTCTTCATAATCCAGCGCGGACACTGGCCGCAAGGTACGGCGGCAGTCGTTTTGTTCTCGCGATTGTGCTAGGGGATGCAACGACTGGCGCACGTTTTGAATGTCAACTAAGCCCTTTCGGCTACCTTTAAGCTGTAGAATCCCCATGCGGGCTCTCCGGGTACCCCGACGAAAACGCATTTTCTCCCGTTACCCCCATTGGCCGGTTCCACCATGGGATCTGAGTTCGGTTCAGCCTGATCCGATTAGATTTGAACCGGACACGAATATTGTCAGTGAGTTAGGTTGCCGGATTTCGCTGCCGCGCCGGATTGCGACGGATTTTCTCGAGTTTGGCCACGCAGGTGAAACAGAAGTCCGATCGTGATAGCTCCGACGAATTAATTGCTTCCGCGTTATGAGGTAGAACTTATCCTTCGCTCTCTCTCGTCTCTGTCAAACTCTGAACACGCGTGTTGCTGTAGAAATTTTCATTTTGGACAACCACGGCGCTTAATAGCTCCTCTTGGAAACAGGAAGCAAATTCGGGCTGCGAGATTCAATAATAGATGTACATATTGTGTATTATAGTGGGCAATTACTTGTGCATCAACGGGTACAATAGACTGGTTATTTTAGATTGCATTCAAACCTCTGGTTTTTCGAACATTTTAATGTGACGTCCAGTCCATCTCGTATTTTACATGAAGCTACAGCACAATATGTTTTCAGTGTGTTTAACCGTTCAGATAAATTTATAGAGCTTCAGACTTGAAGTGGACCATCAATAACGGAATTTTCTCCCAACAGCAATTTTTATTAACCAACTTATAAAAATCTATTCCCGTTATAACGAACCTAGAACACTGTCCGCAACTCGTCTTCGTTCGCGCCCATAATTCCGTAATCCTCGGACTGCTGCGGGTAAATACAAATTGTCTCGAGATTAAATCCACGGCTGGGTCGAACGCGATTCTACTTGATTAAATGGGAGCAATTTTTCGCCTGCTAGACTCTGAGGAATTACTGTCGGTTTTCCGGTGAGCGTTCTGTAACGAACGTACTAGAAAGAATGCATTCGGAGGCGTACGAAACACAATGATTAAAAAACTCACTTCTATTTGAAACTAAACGCTCATTTCTATAGGTTTGCCAGTTCTAGGCTTACTGGAAAAGGAGATCCCACCTTAAGGGAACAACAGTCCGGTTCGTAAGAGCGCATTCCGACTGTTAAGAGTTAATTCACGAGGCAGGCTGAAAACAGGGGTGAAAGTGGCAAGGAACAGCGGGGTTTCAGGTCGAGCTCCTTAAATTAGCGTTCCGACGCCAGACAAATAAATTCGATTCTAAGTTGCAGACTTTCCCCGCGAGCCGATGAATCGAAAACATTTCCAGCTCGGCACGTGGCGGTATGTGCGTGAGAAAGAGTACGAGTGCGCCATTAATCTTCAGAGAGTTCGAATCTCGGTCAGGAATCTCACGTTCCTCTCGATCCACGGAGAAAAATCGTTCCCAAGAAAATTGCTAAGAACTTTTATGCTTCGCGATGTACGATACTTTCAGCTACATTTTCTGTTTGAATTTATGCTTCGATACTCGCCTCCTTGTCTGGCGAGACCGTTGATTAATTGCCTGTATCGGTTCTATTTTTCTCTTCGGACAATGTTGAAACAATACAAAGATTTTTAAACGCGTTTCTAATTTAAATTGTACGATAATCGTATTCGCACTACAATTAGATTCGTGAAACAAATTGGAATCATGTAACAATTTGATTAGGTTTCAACTATTGGTTTCGTATAGCAGCTCAATTAAGTTTACACGATAATTGAATTCTATTAGATAGTTATATTCTGGGATTTTCTATTTCCAATTGAATTTGTTCACAGAATAGTGCGTTTATATTTTCGCAGATTCCACGGCGAAATAACGGGGACGTTATCTTTTTAACATCAACGGAATTCGGTGACAAACTGTCTGCGGAATAGCAGCGACTGCGATAAGGAGTTCACCCTTGGGCTCTGGCTCGCTAATCCGAGTTCCCGTGCGAATTTTCCAACGTCAAACTTCCCTAACGGCCAAAGTCAATGACGATTGAATCTCCCCTGGCCAAGGATGAAAGCTTCTTATCGGGGATTTGTCTGATTTTAATGCGCGCCAAAGGCAGCTCCGCAATATTTCAACGTACCCCGTCGTAACCCGCAAAAAATCGCGCAAACTTTCGCGCCCTTTTCTTCCGCACCTGAAGAAACTATATCTCACGGTCCTTTCACTTGGCAGTTACGAGTGCGAGGGGAGGAACTAATTTAATAAACGTTAAACTATCCATTCATCCCGGTGACATATTTATTTAATGCTCTAAACACACATTTTATAACAAGCTTAATAACCCAAGCTTTATAACCCCTTCCTACACCCCTTACCATACCCCCTTCCCTTACTGTAGAATATATTTTCACTAAAACGAGGCATTATGGAAAATGCAGTATAGAACAAAGTACACAAGTTTGTATTTAATATAATATATAATAAATTGTATTTAATATAAAAATTGGGAAAATATTAATGTACAAATGGATCTGAATTCAGAAATTGAACTACTCAATGAGGTGAATGAGTATGTAAGGCCCAGGCATATCGTCCTCAAATATTTTATCTTCACCGCTAAATTCGCTGCTAGCGGATATAAAAATTCTGCGTGAAGTAGATTCGTGATGAGAAAAATAGTGTCGGTCGATCATCGATCGAAGACTATCGTAAATAAATTTCGGAGGGTATTTCCGTCAATTTCCCCACGAAATCGCAAACACGATGAGCGTTCGGAGGCAATGGAACGTGTCCGAGCACGCGTCACGTTATTAAGAAGCGCAACCGGAGCGTTCGTTTCATCGGTCTGCTCGTGCTCCGAAAATTTGCGTGGAATAATTTACGAGTTGATTTTGCATATTTCATGAACCCCTCTATCATTCGGGGAGCCACACAGTCCCGCAGGCCAGACCTGTAAATACAGTCGGGGTCAGGTTGTGTGCGATCCATACTTTGATGTTTAACGCGGGCCGATCAACGGTGAGCGCCGCGTCCGCGAGCATAATCCAATCGTTGAAATTAGATTTCCATTTAAATCCGTATCCCGGGTAATTCTATCGTATCGATAGCTTTCGCGTCCCCCTAACAGCTTCAAACTTCGCTAAATTGGCCAGAAATCCGCGGGCCCAGCCTGCGATCCAGAAACCGGTCGAACGATCGACGCAAACACCAATGCGTTAAAGTGAAATGATCCATCCTCCCCTCCGTCCATAACTTTCATTCACCTGTCTAATCTGTGATGGATATTCCACCAATTTTCGGCGCAGCTATGATCGCCATAATCGTCGCTTTAGCGCAAGGGTTGAAAAGCTTTACCAAACACTTTCGCCGCCTCGAGGATTTAGACGGATATCTCTTCAGGATTTTAAATGATTCGAGGACGAAGTACCAAGTATTTCGTAGGGTTCCTTAATTTAGAGATTCAATTTAGTTACGAGTAGCGGAGTTTTATGCTGGTTTTCATTTTTCCAAGAAATTTTCAAGAAAGTGGGAACAAATCAAACCTTATTTTCAGTGGTAGTCATTTTTTAGACGCCATGAATAGCATCTTTAAATTTTCCATAAAGATTCGCAATCTAGTAGTTGCTTTTCACAAATTTGCACAAAAACCATATAATTTGACGGTCAGTGTTAGCTTTGTTTTCTTTCACGCTAGTTTCCGAGCGGGGAAGAAGCGAGTGCCTGCTTTATCGTTGACTATTTCACTCGACTACCTCCCGGCTCTAATTAACCTGCATTCAATCAACCGCACCGGCAGCTCCGTCGTGCCTAATCGGCAGCAGCCGGGTTCTGCCGCTTTGGTTTCTTTTATTTACAAGTCTAGATAACCTCACTGTCGTATTTTCCCCGAGATAGAAAACGCTTGTCGAACCACGCCAGTTTACACTGCGGAGGCATTGGCCCATCGCCTCCCGTCAGGTACAACGAGATCCAACGCTTTCTTACGACTCCGTCGGGAGAACACGATGGCGTCTGTATTTCTCGGTATCGACGTTGCGTTTCAAATTAAATTCCGAATACTACCGGAATGGGAAAAGCATCAATCAGTCGTCGAAACACGCGGAACACTCGAGATATTCTAATACAAATCTACCCCTTCCTCTTCAAATTATATTGCAACTATTAGACATCGGATTTTACGTATTTATGACAAAAATGAGTAAGATTTGACAGACGCACTGTGATACTATCGAAACAAGGTAAACTAGATTTGATTATAAGGAAAAAATAGTGTTGGTGGCCGAAAGAAAATTTTTTGAAACAAAAATGAGTAGGCGTTATTTAATTATTCTAGCCCGGAAGAAATTCAATTTTCAAGTTAATTGGATCAAACTTTATATTTATTCAAAAAATTAGTGAAAATTACCTGCTGTACGTGTATCGTGAAGAATGCAAGAAAATGCTTGGAATTAACCAACGAAGGCCGGCATTCGAGAAGGCGGTTCTCCGTTGGCGTCGGCGAGAGCCCGGCGGGAATTTCGAAAGTGGATGGGCCAGGCCGTAAAAAAAATTCCAATTTTCCACGGCAGCCAAGAGGAACGGGACGAGCGTGCTCGAGGCTCGTTCTATTTACAAAAAACGCGCGTTCGTGGACCGCGTTGTCTCCGTGCGACGGGAACAAGTATCAATATCTTTTACGGCGAGACACTAAAGCGTCGAATCACCGGTAACAGACGTTGTCTCCTATTTTATGCGTGAACTCGTCCGCCATATTTCTTGATAGCTGGCGTAACGAAACGCCCAAGGTTTCTCTGTTTCCCGCAACGACTTACGGTGAACCGACCAGAAGTGTGTGACCACTCCGAATTCTTTCTTCGTCGTCATTTAAACGGCACGCGAGAGGGCGCCGACGCGCCGCGTTGGTGATTTATCTCGCACGCATCACAAAGCGACAATGGGAAACCCGCGAACCTGTCCCGGTGATATACTTTTATTATTTCACGGTTTAGGAAGCCTGCACACCGCGTCGAGCCACCGGCTTCTCGACCGACGCCCTTCCGCAGCCCTCCACCGGGCCAGATTTATTACCCCGATGGTTTTCGATGGCAAAAATTGCCCGACCTTACTCAGCGCCGTTGCTGGACAGTGTTACGCGCTTTTCCAGGTCAGTTCGATACACGAGGGCTGCCCTGGGCCTCCCAAATTTGTTCATGCTAAACCTACCGGCCATCAAAAGCGGCTTATTTACATTTCGTGCCATATCTTTCATAATATACAGTGGGTGATCATTGAGGGAAAGAAATATGTCCTTCGCTCCTGTATCTCGCAATGAACGCATAAAAACCAATGCTTCTAATTGATAAGAACTCAGGTCGTTTGGTACAAACTATAAAAAAGTTATTCCATTTTGAAAGACCACTTTGTACACCCTCTGTATAAAGCATCTTTACTGTTCCAGTAATTGTGAAACAAAAATTCAGAAAGCGGTTATTCTTCCGAAAGTGGTGGGTTTAGCTTTAACGTGTTGGGATTCGTTCTTTCCAGCGATTCGCGGGATGCTTTATTGTCCATTAATTCCGATCTGTCGCGGGCACACCGGTGATAATTCGCGAAGGTGTCCGGAGTCTTAACAAGACCGCGATCTCCGTAGTGGCCGGCAACATTCGAAAAAGCAGCTTAGGACCGCCGATAAATATTTAACGAGCGTCTTGGACCGAGTCCAAGCGCGAAAGGGAAGGCAAACTGCCACTATCCAGCCTCCATTGATCATCGTAGAAGCGTGTGTGTATCGAGGGGAAATTTTCGTGTGGAGGCTGGACTCGCGAAAGAAACCAGACGGTGGATCGAGAGTCTTTTTCCTCCTCTTCTTCGATCTCGTTGCTTCTCATTCTTCGACGGTTCGAGGATCCACGTGTCCCTGAACGGGAACGGGGAACGCTCTCCAGGCGCCACTTCATCTCTTAGTGGCAATACGCTCGAAAAGTTGGACGCGATCGGCGAAGCGGCCGCCCTTGTCACAATCGATCCCATTTACTTAACTGCCACTCGAAGCGAGGCGGCGCGGCGCACCGTCGGCGTCGGCGTCTACGAGAGGAAACCGTTTTCCGCCCGTGTCGTCGACGTCGTCTGAGAGTAGGTACCGCGCCAGGGAAATAGCGTCGCAACGCTCCCGAGACACTCGATCCGCGAACTTTCCAGAGCGATATTTGCCGACGCAGTGTGACGAGGAGCTGACAGAGCACGCCGGAACGTTTTGATGCATCGGGATTTTTTGATAAAGAATGTTTGCGCTATGCTCTTCCCTCCTCCTCTTCACCCTCCACCTCCGTGTGCACTGTGTCACTCAGCAGGAAAACAAATTGTCTGCGAATTGCCGCCTCCCGGAAGCCGTAAACTGACGTTTCATGTACACAGAAAGCCAGAAAAAATTTATTTCACTACGTTACTGTTGCTCCAGCCCACTCTCGTTATAAGAGCACAAAGTGCGCAGTCTAATTAAGTGTTTAGCACCCACGTAAAAGTCCGTGCTACGTAACCGACGCACAGTCTTTTTCATTCATGTTTTCCTCTCTCAATTTTGGTCCTTCTTATTCAGAAAGTATTCAAAAGTGTTTGGTAATCATTACGATAGGGTCGCTGTACTCCGAGACCTTGGTTCGAGTCTTATTTCATACTGATGAGTCCTCTAGCGGGTCTAGGACGAAACACCACCTTTCTTTTCTACTGTTAAAAATTTAAATAGCAAACGTGGTCTTTTAGACGAAAATTATTCAAATCCGAATCGCCACGTTTGAATATTCTCACAAAAATTGCTATATAGTTGTAGAATTTGATCGAACCGTAGCGTCGATGACATTATTCTGGTTATCTAAAAAGAATTTAAGAATACTTTTATATTATTTTCGACGGTAGGGGTGCGGTTGCGTTGCCGGTAATCCATGTATTCATCATAGAATATTTCTTCTGGAAATAGCGGATCTCAGTGATTTGAGGGATGGTCCAAGCGGTGAGTTTTCAAGCGAAATCTTGGACGAACGGTCCGGTCTCGTCGTTCTGAGTAACGATCGGACAGCACGCTCGAGGAAGGAGGGTTTCCGGCGTCGTTACGGCGCTTTCGTACACGGCTGCCAGGTCGGGTAGAATCGAAGACCCCGCTTCCAATGCAAAAAACCAACCCGCCTCGACCGTTTAACACCTTCTAGCCGCGGTGAATTTTCTTGGCCAAGCGGATAATGGTGTTTCTTGTTTACGCGGATCCGCGGGGCTGGCATCCATTTCCGTGGAACAGAGAGCCGGCCGCGACGCTCGGCCATTCGAACGCGTTATTTTCGGTCCCAGAATATCTCGCGGTGATAAATTTGTTTGGCTAAATGGCGCGCTCAACCCTCCCCGTCCCCACCCTTCGGACATTCACAGACGATCCGATTGGATTTCAGCTTTTGCAGAGTTGATCGTTACCGGTTCACATTTTCACGGTGTCACGGTTCTCTTTGCTGATGCGTCCATCAATTTTTCTTATCGGTAAGTGCAGCGTGCTCGGTGGAAATGTAACCATGCTTTTCAGTAGTTATCATACCATTTATTATACAATTTATTCAAATGGCGAGTAGTTGCAATTTCAAACGGTGGAAGGGGTCGAAGAATTCAAGAATGTCCATGTATCATTATTAACATATTACAAGTATCATTGAGGGAAATAAGTATGTCTATGAAATTCTAATTAAATCCCTGTCAAAATGATTACTCTGTCGAAAGAGATTCTAATTTCATTACAACGAAGCCTCTTACAATATTCACGCTATTTAGTCCTATTCACCTTTTTCTATTCAAAAGAGAAACGACATTTAAGTTATTTTCAACTTTCCTTTAACAATTCTTTTAATATATCTCTTTGATTTGCTCTGCTCTTTTTCTCTGCCTTCTGCACACGTGGCCATCTTCTCGACATATTCAATTGAAGAAAATAAATTGGTTATTATATAGAAAAGCTCTGCGTACTCCGATTTTGATGAAATTTTAATATGTTATGCAGCAACACATTCTGAACAACTTTTTCCTTTTCCAATATAGGAGGGTCGCTTTTAGTTTTCGAGATATTCGCAAAATACTTTTGTTAATACTGTATTGTAATCTCCGTTTTGCTCCTGGTTGTAATCGATGCACAAGATTTTTGCAGAAAGAATTAGTTACTTATAATTCATTCGACCAAAGAAAATACATACTGATCGAACCGAGTAATCTCCTTCTCCAAATCGGTAGAAGAAAACCGACCCTCGACGAAATGACGCAGCAATCGGACTGAAACGAACGTTGTTTCAACGTCCGAGAATTCACGCTGATCCTCCGCTTCTGATCGTGGTTTTTCAATTTCCGGTTTCTCGGTCCGTGTCATTAACCCGACTACTCTGGTACGCCACCGGGGCAAATATTCCAAGGAACAAGCGCGGCGATGCGAGAATTTAATGAAGCAACACGTAACGTCGTCCCGCTTCGTTCTATTAAATACCCTCTCTGCTCCGCGATGCGAGACTGGGCCGACTTTTTCCCTATCCCACAAACTGTTCCCAGCCACCGTGACCGCTTGTCGCTGTTTCAATTCAATTTGAAGAGCACTCGGGCCCGCGCTCGAATTTGCCCGCCACGCGAAAATCCGTTCGATTTTACGCGCAGTGCCGGACGCGCCTCTTCGTCTATCCGGGAATATTACGCCGGTTTCCGGTGACAAACGAATCGGAATAACACTTCGCGCCGACTGCCTGATCAACCGAAATCATCCGGTCAGACACCCGTATCGCTTTTCCTTTGAACACCTCTTGTATGCTTTTACCTCCATCTGTTGAAACACTTGTCCGAATCGCTGTGCTAGTGAGCTGACTAATTCGTGATTTAATTAATGTTACGTTATTTCAATACTATAAATGATTTGCTCTTGATTTTTTCTTTTAGAAATATGAAAATTAGAAATGTATTTTCGGAAAAATTCTTTTAGCGAACTTCTCGATTGAAGTACATATTTAAACGAAACTGGTACGAAGTTCGAGTAAATGCAATTTTGCTATCTCAAGATATTTATTAAATTACAGAGACTATAATTTAAATTAAAAACTGGACCGTCACAGTTTTCTCTTGATTTTCGCGAGAAAGGCGGCAAGGTTCAGCGTATTAATTACCGAATGGGTAATTATCCGGTCCCTGTTAATTAGAGTGGAAGGAGGTTGAAATTTCATTGATTCGAGAATTAATTAATATTTCAGAATACTGTAATTCTGTTTTCTCTTCATTCTCGCGAGGAACGCGGCAGGGTTCAGCGTATTAATTACCGAATGGGCAATTAACCGGCCCCGTTAATCCGAAAGGGCGGAGAGCACCGATCCGAAGAAGAGACAATGCTGTTCGTGGTGTTCCTAGGGTGACACCTAGAGAATCGCGAAACGCGAAACGCTCGCCTTCGCAATTACACGGTTGTTGGACGCGTTGAACGCTTGCGAAACTGTCCGCTATGCTTCGAGCTTAAAAACTTCCCTCCATTCTATCTCTCTTTCCCTCTTTCTCTCGCTGTACGCGAAGGGGAATAGTTGTACTCGCGGATCGGCGAATCAGATTAACAAATGAATCCCGTGGTACGCACTTCGAGCAAAGCGTTCTCCTTTCTGTTTGGTTACACCGCGAAATGCGGCGGAATAGTGGTGCCACTCGCTTTTGGTGGCCCGACACGAAAATCCATTCGAGTCGCGGTCCGCTAAATCATATCCGACCAGCGGAACCGTCGTCGTGATTTCGTTTGTCCCACCCGCCGACCATTATTTCAGATTGTATCGGGGCGCTCTAAACGTCATCACGCAAATTGCGAGCATAGATTTCAGCTGGACCGTGAGCGGCACGCTATGCCCGCTCTAACGTGGCTAATAAATACGCTCAGCCATTTTCTATACCACCTTTTGTTCCAGTTAATGGTACACCTTTCAGAATTGCCCCCCGTAACGCTCCGTATTTTAATAATTATAGTTACAACTCGGGTGGCTATGTAATTTCCAATTTTTGTAGACGAACTTTGAGAATTATGGCAAATTTTGTATTCTAGAATAAATTGAAAATTTAATAATTACATCTTGTGTCTTAAGTTGACTAAATAAAATAATCTCCTTGCATAAATACTTATAAATTAACTGTGTATGTTAAATTCGAAATTTTTATGTATACCTAGGTTGTTCAGGAGAAAGTGCAGTTCATTGTTCGTTTCCAGAGGTAACGCGATCTTCCGGGGGTTCGTCGGAGAAATGAAGCAGACAGGTCAGTTCTCGTGTCCCGATAAAGGGGCTGTCTCAGTAGCAGAAGACTAGTTTCCTCGGCGGGCAAAGAAAATGGGTCATTTTGTTCGCGGCCCCAGCGAACGTGGGTGGTTTACTTCCAGTTCCTCATAGGAGAATGAAAGCTTGTTGCTCCGTTCTTTGTGCGACCGGGAGAAACGGAGAAAGAGAGTTACTTTGTTCTTTGTGAAATTGAAAAGGATTACATTGTTCCCCGGTGGGCGGACAGAGTGCGAGAAAGAGGGAGAGAGAGAGAAGAGAATGGAACAAGCCAGCGTGTTCTACGGTGGAATGGGGGTTACTTCATCCCTTAGTGACCTGGAAATAGATCACACTGTTTTCCTACGTGTTCCTGGAAACGGAGACGCTTACCTGAGTCTACGAGTGCTGCTCCGGAATCCTAATTTTTGTGCAGAACCGCAGCTAATGCAAACTGTGCTCCAGTGTTCTCGAAGTACGAGGACATTGCATCGCGAATCGTGACAAGTCCGGTTTTAGGATCTTGGATTCTGCGAGAGAATTGCTATAACAATGAAACGAACAAATCGATTTAGAAGTTCTAGATTTCAAATTGAACGTGGAATTGATTGTTAACGAAGACACGAGTGTATTAGGTGACGCAATTCTATAATCGATAGTTAACTGACCCATCATTTGAAATAATGAGATAATGAATGCACGTCACTAGTGGATTGTATCATTATCAGCTGTTCAAATGGCTGATGAGTTCGAAACAATAAAATAATTCCGTAAACGACTCTGCGACCGCAATCAAGTGCATTATTTTACGGAAAACAGTCGATAAATTCAATTGCCGCCGTAATGAACGTAACACAATACAATCCTCCCTTACAAAAGAAACGAATATATTTAGCAAATGATAACAGTCGTTGCCACATTAATTAATACAGACCTAGAAATTAAAAATGAATTTTCAGAAAATGAAAATATTCGGGTTTTTAATTCATTTGAATTCAGTATTTATTAAAGATTTGATTGAGGATAATTTGCCACTTTCTCGGTGCTTAAAGAACGTCGTGTGTCCGGTACGGCGTGCCAATGTAATTTACAACGTGACCCTCTCGGAATGACTTTCAGATATGCTTTACTGCAGTCACGCTCTGCCTGCACATTTTAAGGTGTCGTAAAAAAAATCGAGTTTCCGCATCGCTCGAGGGCGTTCTCTCCTCTATAGCTGTGCGAAACACGCGCCAGGACCTCTCGACAGCAACTGCATCCTTTTCAAGGAATCGCAGGTCCTTCGAAAGTATCTGCAAATACGACGGAAAATGTTGATCGATCCAACTGGACCTTAAAAAATTTTGAACAACCTGCAAACCACTTTAATCGATCGAAATACTTAAAAATATACCACAAAAGCCAGATAATTAAAACATTTTCATTTATCAAATTACTCACGTTCTGATAAAAGTTTGCAAAAGCTAATTGTTTCACAAGTAGTTACAGCTATGGACAAAATTATAAGACACCCTGAAAATTATTGGTTCAGGTACTTGATGATATAGTTATATTAAAATACATTTCATCACAAGAAAATGTTTTATTTTCTAATAAGATTTTAATAACATGTCCACGGCATTCCGGGATTGCTCTCGCCGAAATGGCGGCAGGAAGGAACACAAAATGGCGGTCGATCCGCGGATATTCTAACGGGTCGCCGGGTCAAGCCTGCTCTTTCATCAATTTCTTTATGGTGAAAGGATCGCGGACTTTACAGTGGTCGCTCGAGGGAACGATAGGAAAGCAGTCCACTGTGGAAAATAACGGCAACCGGGGAACGATGCGATGGTACGCCGGGCGCGCGGAAAAATTCTTTTGCTCGAGATCCTGTCTCCAGGAAACTCGTCCACTTCCGGTATTCTCTTGGTCGCCTGAACAATCCCTGGACAATCGGCAGTTGCCCGAAATTGAAAAATCTTTGATTAATATTTGTTCGCTTCCGGACATCGTCGCCGAGGTAATCGAAGTTAATCTTCAAACTTTCGAAGGAAATCGGAAAATTCTTCATTGGTTTTCTCAGTCCCTTGCGAAAGTTGGGAATTAGTTAACCGAATCGTACTACTAAAACAACAACAATTAATTACAGCAAGTACTTTGCAGTTCATAAAAATCGTCAATACTCGAGAGCGGCGTCATCGAAGTATAATTTCAGAGCCGCCAGCGAAATGGCGGCGGCAAAGAGGATGCTCTTTCACTGATTTCGAACTGAAAGCCACTGCAATTCCCATAGGCGTCGCGTCGACCGACTCTGCACCCATTTAAATCGTTTTACGTACTCGGCGCTTGCGAAACACGCATATTTACTGTTTTCTAGCATCGTGTCGGTAAGTCTGTCTTTTTTCTTCTGTTCGAAGGGATTCCCTTGTATCCCCGCAGGTACACCTTTTGTCCATGGGACTATTGTTCTGGAAGAAGTTCCAGCGCGACTGTGTGCGCGATATTCTTGCGCTGTGTCTGGAAATAAAAATAATAAGAACAATGCGGCTCTTATTTCCTGCAACGGCCAGAACGTTGGTAACAGAAGGCAAAGATCCGAAAGAATAAAATAAGAATGAAGGGGGAACGTACATCGCGAGATAAGAAGTATAACGTGCCGCGGGAAGAAGAGTATAAATCGATTGCTGGTAGGTGCATCGAGAGCAATAAACTTGCTTCTTCCTGGAGAAGGATGAATAAACGGGTAAATGAATGTAAAAGCAAGAAGGGACCGAGAAATCGATATTTCGTTTGATTTTTGAAAAAATGAAATTAATTATCAAATAGTGACTTACTATATAAACTAATATACAGAGTGGTTCACGTAAATGTAGCCACCTAAATATCCCCTTCATTTGTAATGACCAGACTGCGAATTTTTATGCATTTATGAAGAAATCGATTGGGTGAAATATAAAACAGTAAAAGATTAGATAAATTTCAGAATGCGCTAACAAAGTAATTAAGGGATAAAGTCAATTTTTATTTCACTCCTGCTGGTCACAATCAATGCGGAACATTGTGCGGGACAAATGGTTTTCATGCAATGTAAATGGTATCATAATATGTATAATTGTATTCTGATTCCGCAGCTAATTTATATCGCGTTAAAAGTGGAAAGAAGTCGAATCGGTTGATCACAGAGGTTTTGCGTGGCGCGGGTGTCAGGGTAAAAACTGTGGCGAGGTCGAATTGGAAAGGTTCCAGTCGATTGGATGACCGGTCGAATGTTTCGTCGAAGTTGGAATGACATGGGGATGCATAATCTCTGTCCGATACCGAGGTATTAACAGGCCAGTGATATCATAATATTTATTGCTCGGCTGATTGGCAACGGGCTCGTTCTCATTACCGATCCCGGCTGCGTGTTTACTCATAATTATTCCGTCAGTGAGATCTCTTTATTTTTTAAAATCAATGCACCGGCCGATAGCCCCTCTTTCCGAATTATTGACCGGAGCCCGGGAAACAACTCGTTAATCAGAATCGTGCTACCAGGGTGCCTCGATCTACCGGGTGTCAAGGAAATAGCGAACTTTGGCACTTCGTAATAAAAAAACAGTTCAATTCACTGAATTTATTCGCGATAGGACGGGTTCCGAATTTTCTGATTTATTATTATTTATTTATTGATGCCGTAAACCATGTTTGGTTTGTATAGAATACATTATAACATACATTATAGCTTACAGTATACCACTTTTCAAAAAAAATAATGAAGTATATAACGTGTTCTCGATCTGAATCATACTCTGGACATTACCAGATAATATGATTAAGGTCTTGACTTATTTATTATTATTTAAATTGCAAGGATAGGGAATTTGGGATCAAAGGTTTTCAATTTATTATTATGGAGACTGCAAAGGTGCATTTGAGGATCTGTGGTTCTCATAAGTTTCTTATTTCTCATTTTTGGCAGCGGTAGGGTGCACTGTTGAACGCAACACCCTGTACGTTTATGCGCACCCGACTTTCGCAATGTTTATGCATTAATTAATGCCGTGCGGCAGGATTGCCGGTACACCCGGCAAAAGAAACCCTTCGTTAACTGCTTTTATTTGCGCTTACTTTGTGTCATTTCTGTTGACCGACACAGTTCCCGGCCGGAGGACGGCGATTGCATTGAATTTTCCAGCGTTTTCATTGATGGCACACCTTGTTCGGAGAACAGCATATGCGGGATAACTAGATTCGTCTTGCAAAAGAACGAACCTCCCATTTGAATCTCCGATGGCGCCAACAAACTTCTCTGTTTACCGAAAACCCAAGCGAAAACCACGATATTCTTCTCTCGCTGTGTTTCTCTGCTTAGAAATTTTCTTAGTCCGGAATTGATTAAATCAAATTTACATTGTTACCGTTTGAAACGACGGAACAATTTATCTTCCAGTTCCTTGCGACGATGAAACAAATAATTCAATCTGCTCCGAGTCCATCTGCAAAATTAAATACAACTTGCGAATTTCGAGTTGTTCGCGAGAAGCTTGCATTCAGTTGTGTAACTGAAATAATTTTTCAAGGGAAACTAATTTTAGTGGCTGGCAGTCCGTGAACTAGGCAAAAGTTGTTAATTTTGTCGAAGTTAGACGGGGCAGGGGAGCATGATCGAAGAGAGCGAGTCGACGGACGTGTTGGAGAAGTGAGCAGAGGCAGTACGAACATTATTATTCGAGCTCAAACGTCGAGGTGTCGCGTAACAACCGTCGAAACGTTCTATAAAGTGGCTCATAAATATTCACGGGAAGCAGCGGGCCACTTGTCATTGTTATTCCCCCGTAACGAATCCGGGCCGAAGTAAGGCCAGAGAAATCCAGAAAGTTCCACGGTGTTCGCCGATAATGGCGGCGATACGTACAAACCGTGGGAGAGCCCCTCTCCGTTTCTCGGGGAAATCCCAGATCAGCTGTAACACCGTCTCTCTTGGTGTGCCCGCGCCGATCGGAGAAACAGAGCAGGAGTTCTGCTGTTACAATGGCCGAGAGCTGATGCGATATCTCGTAACTCGATTTTCCGATGGCACCAGCCAGTACCAGCGTATCCGTGAAATTTGTATCGTTCTCCTTTCGAAGAGAAACCCACCTGAACGTAGACAAACCTGAACGTCTTCCACGAAAGTAATTCTCAGGATCAGCGAACAACAGGATGAACATCAAAATTTCATACGAGCCAGGCTAGGGTATGTCTGATGACTAGATAACGGATTTTATGCATTAATGACAAAAATTAGTCGATTATTTGACAATCAGCAAAATTGCTTCATAATCACTATTACGCGATCGAACCGTCGCACCGAAAACATTCAACATTAGATATTAACAACAAATACGATCGACGAAAGAAACATATTTAATAAAAATTGTACTTGGCAAAGTTTTCATCAGACTCGGAGAACGTCCAATACAAATCCAGCAAACACTAGAGAAAACAGAAGTTCCGACAGAAGTGAATGTCGAATAAAAATCAAAGAAAGTACACTTCCGCTAGGGGGACAGTAGATCGGCATTGAGTTTGCCGAAGAAACTCAAAATATTTGCGGACTATTGGTTCGGAAGATTTGTTTGACGACCGTGCTGATGGTGTGTGTCCACTTGAGAATACCATTTTATTTCTGCAGTTTCCAATTACTAGAATTATTTCCACGATAAAGATCAAAAGCTCCAAGCAAAGATTCAGCCTACAGCCAGAGGTAGATCACTAGAATTCCCGAGCAAAAGAATAGGAAAACTTCACGTACCATCATACGTCATATCCTGTATCCTAAGCGCGTTTGGAGCTTCAACAATCATTCTGTGCCATTGATCACGGGGCTCTGCGAGGATTTCCCGACTGCCGGTTAAGCGGGCGTCCCTTTTCGCTGACTATTGCGAAATACAAAAAAAGCCACGCGAAATAAAGAAACGCAACGCGTGTTTGACCGGCTGGTGAATCGGTCAGGATCGAAGAGAATTTCGGATTTAGCTGGTTGGAATATTTTTTTCCACAAGCCCGCGACTAGTCGGTTTTTCCGCGTCCACCTCCCTCGAGCGCCATTGTGCTCATTATCGAGACTCGCATGCGTTAACGGATGCGACCTGAAAATCGACTGTCGCGCGAGCTACGCCGGTTCCGACGCAATTAATCGACGATTCAATTCGAAATGCTTCGGGACTTTTTACCGGAAACTGGCCCGCGTGCTAACACGTGTTCAGCCTGCGCTTTTTTTCCAAAGGAAATCGCTTGCGCCGTAGATAACTCACGCCTCGTCATTTTCACGTGACGAAGAGAAATTTATTTTGCTTATTAAAAATTAATTAGCAGCTTGCAGTCTTTGCATATGGCTTGGTTGTCAACCATAATAACGTCCCAGGGTACGATCGAGTTGTAACAGAAAAGTTACAAAAGTTTTTCTTTGATCCTCGAGCCAGGCGATTTAAATGCGTCCCAGTGATTCAATTCGTATCTTCCAAAAGAAATTAGTGACACACAGAAATATGTTTTATAATAACATAATTTGCAGGAGCCCGTCGGCTGGATTCAATGGATGAATGCACTCTTTCACGTAACCTAACTTCAGTTTACGAGTGCTCTGAAGAGGGGCGAACGTTTGCTACCATTGGGAATTGTGTGCGTCGTTCTCTCTGTGTTCCCGCACTTTCAGGGGAATTATATGAGAGGGGTATAAACGAGTTTGAATGATTATGACGTGTACACGGTCGCTACCTCGTAATGATAATTCTCGTGAAACGAGGAACGGAACCGTGATATTCATCCTGCATCTTCATTCCCATATAGTTTCACTCAATTCTCTGGCATCGTTTGTGGCTTTCGAAAAGAGACGACATTGTTGGAAGCAAGAATATTCTCTTGAGCACTTCGCTATATGCACCTTGATAAATCCATTAACGTGACGGACACAAGGACTCCGAGGGATAAGTGATCATCTTAGCTTCCTGGCAGAACCGTTTAGCTTGACGTTATAAGCCACTCTCAGCTCTCAGCCGCGGTAGAATGACATAATGCTACGGATCCCCAGTGAGTAGACGAGCTAACTCTGGGAATCGCTACAAAATAGGACAAAAACAAGATCTAGATCTATGTCAAGGTCACAGCATCTCTGGTCAGGTCTAGGTTAGACCGATTACCTGAGAAATAGGCTGAATTCGAGTAAAGCACCAGTCGAGTGGTCCTAGAGTACTGAAGTGGCTCACGTCAGTCGCCATTGTCTGCCACCTAGTTTAACAACTGGGGCTGTTACCGGCCCACGCATTCGTCAAACCATTCCCAAACCTCGCGTCTATCAATATTAACCCTCATACCTTACTCAGGGTGACAATTCACCCATTTACTATTTCTACATGCTATAAAATGATTGGTCCCTCCTTATCATTATGTTGTAACAAGTCTTACAAGAGGCTTCCCAATAAAAAATAAAATAATTCAACCATAAGGGACGAAATTCCTCTAAAATTCATTAAAAAATTATTCCTATCTACTGTATCAGCGGAAAACGTGTTTCAATTAAAAATTTAATGGAAAAAATGTTGACGCTTTATTTCATACGTCTGTAAAACCAACAATTTTGTCAGCTTTGGAGAAATCCTTTGAGATACGTTCATGTATCATTACAGATTGCAAAATATTTAATTTTATGGGATAACGAAACGATGGAGAGGAGATCCCGCCTTTACCCTGAAGACCTGTCCTCCTCGCAGCGTGTTGCCCCGCAGATGTTCGTCTATTTGTTCTTGTAGAGAGGGAGTGTTAATTAACTCGAAAATCAAATTAAGATCGGTGTCGTCTTCCTGTTCGTTCGAACGTCGGGAGGTTTCGCGTTTCCGTCGGCCCCACAAAGACGACGTCAAAACGAGCCATTTGTCTGGCGCGCCGGACGAAGAAGTAGCTTACCGGCCGCCTCGCCGCTGCTCGCGCTCGTTAGCTTGCCCGTTTAATTTGTCGTTGTTAATTCCCGGCTTAATTTGCGAGCACGGGATCCACGGTCCCGTGAAATTCCGCTCCCGCGGATCGAGCCTCGCGTCAAGATTATCGCCACGCTCCCTCTCTCTGTCTGTCTCTCGCCAGGACGTCTGTTTTCCGATGCGATGGAGTCGCCAAGTTTTCCGGAGCGCCGTGCGCCGTCAGTTTAATTAGAGCTTAGCGGCCGCTCCCCCGCTGTTCAACCCTCTTCACCCTGTACTACTATCCCCACGTTATCTTCGTTAATTGGAGCACGATCAAACTCGAAATTAGAATGCCACGTTACATTCCTGCCGACCGCAAATCGCCGGCGATTAGTTTGTTCAACGCACGGGTCACTTCTCAACGCTGACCTTGAACTCTCAAATATTCGCGCAGTCCTTGGACACTTCCTGCGAGCAGCTGGTTCAGTCGTGGGAATTTTATTTCCTGATACCGTGTGGCCTAGTTCTGTAATTAAGTACTTGTAATAATGTAGTAATTAAGGGTTTGTACGCAGTCCAATGGTCCAAAAATCAATTTTCAAGTTGTGAACTATGTTGAATCGACGATTCGGTGTTGACGAATAAATTTTTTTAGAATCATCTCCTAGAAATTGGAATTGAAACGAAGATATGGCAGACTTAAAAGCGTCCCTAGTATCACGTGGAACATTTTGGAGCCCGAATTTCCGAGCAATCCTGTCACAGCCCTAACTGCATTAAACGCACGATCTAATTTTCGGTAGCTCTAGACTGCGGTGTCGGAAGAGCACGTTACGATCGAACACGTTAAATTGGGATCCTGCTCTCGGTTAGCTCCCCGGAATCAACGGACACGGGGAAGGGGTAAGAAACTCTTCAGGAATCCACGATCCGCGACTGGTATCGATTGTGCGCTATTGCGTCGCACCGCTGTTTTCTCTCGGCTGGCGCGAAGCAAGCTAGTTCTCATCGACTGCGGTTGATAGAGTTTGTCGGCGATAAAAGAGGAGGCAAGGTGTCTAAAGAGACAAAGAAGAAACCAGGAAGGAGAAGAAGGGTGGAATCAATTTATAAATGGACGAGGATCCGTGTGAACTTTTTGCCCCCGTCGGAGTTATTACCTGTTCCTTTTGTAAGAAGATGAATCGATGGCATTTAATTGACTGAACCAAAATCCTGCAACCAGAATCCATCTAACTTCGGCTCCTGTTTCGTGTGAAACATGGACAGATAAGCGCGTCGTTGCTCTTTGACCCGGCTTCCGGATTTTCGCTGCCAGCTAACGTTCCAGAAGACTCGCCCGCACAAAGAAATCCTGATTCAGGTATACTCATTGTGTCGGAAAGAATTTTCTTCTTGACAAGCGCGTCCGCGACCCTCGAACCGCAAATTCTTTGCGAATGCTCCCTTTGCTACCCTTTCACAGCGAGCTCTGACCCCGTGATAAGCTGCATGCTGAACTACTTTTGCAATGCAACGCTGTGAAACTCGATCGATCCGCTTGCTGCTCGGAATAGTTTATCATCAAACAAATGAAAGGGAAAGTCCCTGGAGATTTTTCTTTGCTTGCAACACATTTTTAGAAAACCATTCAGAAAAGGTGTTCTCGAATGAAGCCTCTACGAAAGTCTAGTAACATCTTTGATTAATTAACCTGATTCTAAATAATGTCCCACCTCAAGAGTAGAGTCTCGAAACATCTCTAATTAATTCATTCTAAATGATGGATGGAAATGATGGAAACATAACATCTAAAATAATGGATTCTTGCGAATCGTTAATGATTCCGTAAGTACCAGTCTCGTTACGATAATTGTTGTCTGTTAATTGCAGATTTTCCACCGATTTCCAGCACTCCTCTTAATTTCACTCCTCGTAATAAATTGCGAGAAGGATTGTTTAACACAATGTACACACTTTTAAAGGGCAAGCTACGATTTTCGCTCCGTGTAAAACACTTTTAGTTTACCAAGCAGCAGCAGCAGTAGCGGCAACCTTTGTTCTCAAACGATTCCCGGTTTAATCGCGTGGCTCGACCTCCTCTCTCTCTCCGCAAGTTCTGTCGTACGCTTGTCCCATCAAACCCCTTTCCCTCGCGAACTCAAACTCCTTATCTATCTCTCCTCGAAGTCAGCCGGTCATTTTAATTCCCGAACAATCGTTAGGAACCCCTTCATATCTCGGCGGAAAGTTCGGTGGAACCGTGCGCGTCGATCGCGCTCTCTTTAACCCGAATTGATTGCGACTGTAATTAATTAATCGCGAAAACTTGCGCCGGTCGATCGAACTTCCGAAAATCCTTGTTGCCCGCCGGAAGTGCGAGTGTCTCTAAACCAGCCGGTGCTCGAAATAAATTGCGATTTCCACGACGACTTGCCAACCTGCAATTAGGACGAACCCGTTCACAGTGGGCCGGTTCGAAGAATTTAAGGACATTTGTGCATAACTACTGAACCGTTTGAGATAGTGAAACGAGCTTCCAACTAAAAAATATTATAAAATTAATTTCTTTCTAACAACCCATGTTAGAATATTTGTTGTTCAGTTAATTGTTATCCTTCTTCAAAATAAATAGCAATGCGTAGAATATTTTCATTTTGCATAAATATTCGCAGTGAATTGCCAAAAAGTCGACCTTTTGGTGAAATGCCTCTAAACTCTGCGATCGAAAAAGCACAAAAACACTTACGAACAAAGTGAAAACCAACGAGAAAACGCCGAAAACCAACCAGCGTGAAAAACTCTAATTAAAAGCACTCTCGAAGTTCTCGAGAAAAGTTGCCGGGCCAGGGTTTCTTCGAAAATAATTATTATTTCAAAGTCTTCCCGGGGCAGTTTCCCCATCAGGAACGCCGCAAGAAAAGAGTTACTACAAGAGGAGAGCGATCCACCGGTTGAAAGCTCGCGATCCTTGAAAAACCTCTCTCTTCCCTTATCAAATTAAAAGTGTTAAGTCGCGCGTAAAGTTTCGTTCGAGCGTGGTTGATCTTCGTGATGGCTACAAAACACCGACAGGTTGATTCTAATTTGTATTAATACCGCGGGAGAAGCGAAGCTACTCCGCGGGACACTGTTCGGGCAACTTTCTTCCACTTTGCCGGAACTGATAACTCGGTTAGAGTCCATCTTCGCTCTCCTCCCCACTCTTCCACGTTCCCGCCGTCCTAGTTCAAAGTTCATATTATTGACTTTGTAAATTAACGAAGGACACTTCGTTACGAGCACTCCTCGTTGTCCCCGAGTGCATGTACTCGGCGAAGTTTAACCGTGGCTCGGCGCATGCACTCGTTCCGACGGAAATTTACAGATTTCTCGGTTCCCGATAAATATTGTTGAATCGATCCATCGGGCTGATCGCCAATGAATTTGTGTAGTGGTTTCAGACGCGAAAATCTTCTCAATTTTCTGGTGTGCTCCAATTATCGAAACGCATTGATCGAATTTTTATCCCTCTGCAGTCGAGTGGTGCTTTCCATTTTCAAAACATTTGTTGCATTATTAAATTTGTATCCAATAAATTACTGACATTAAATTACTTGAAAAGTCCACATCAAATGGAAATATTTCAGGTCAAAAGAAAAATTTGGTTTTCGAATTGGAATAGCTCGAATTAAATACATTTATTTTATCGCAGTATACATACAGTGGGTGTACAATGTGTTCGTACATCTTTTAAAATTGAATAACACTTATAATTGTACCAAACGACATGATTTTTTGATCATCGATTAGAAGCATTGATTTAGTAAAATAGCTGCAAAATAGATTTTCCAAAAATTTCAATTTACAAGGTTACATGCAAACATAAACAAAGCGTTTTTTTGAATTTTTTTATTAGGGCTCATAATGAAAATTTCAAATATATGTATTGTAGATATACGTTTGTAACAAACATCAATCACTATCGATGGTCAGTGGGTTTAATGCAAAGAAATCGAATATTCTATTGTTAACTGTTAATAACTACCGATAAACAGTCGGAGGGTCTGTTAACCGCCTCGGGACAGGTCTGTCGCGAAAAGGGACGTCGTCGAAGCGGGTCGGACTGCTTCGTATTCAGCGCAAACCCGTCCCGGAACCTCTTCGGAGAATTCTGTAACGAAAAGCAGCCTGCTATTTGGTCGCCGCTTCGTTTCGTCTCCTTCCCTCGATTCCGAGGTGTGTCCACGCCAGCCGGCGTGGAAATAAAATAACGAAAAAGAAAATAAACAGTCGGTATCGGGGCGGGATGGCTACAACGAAATTGCCGCTTTCCTCCGGTAGAAACGACCGGAAAGGTGCGAGGGAAACGAACGAACGGACCAACGAAAAAAAAAAAGGGGAAAAAAGAAACTCGGCCAAGAACCACGAGGAATCAACGGTTATAGGACGCCCAGCGCAGATGTGGCAAGCTGGAGGTCCACCAGCTTTTTCCGGCTGATAAAGTCCCGCCAATTAACGTCCACGACGATAACTTGCTTCGCTGACTACTATAAAGCAGCGGGTGCCGCGAAATTCAACGTTGTCGCGCTGCGATGTGCTCCGAATTCAACATTTGCCAGAAATCGTGTAACTCCGTTGATCTCGATGAAAAATACAAAGTATTTTCTCCAAGTCGACTGTTAGGAACTAAACCTGTGCGAACGGAGTCGTGAAATTCTTTTCATGTCCCTTCAGTTTGATACGTGATCAATTAATTTGGAAAGAGATACCGCTTCTACATCTTGGAATTAACGTAGACGGTTCGTTAACATTTTACGAGTCGAATATCGCTGAATATAATGTTGATCAATTTATTCATTAGTGGCCCAGTTACATATCTTGAATATATCCGCCGCTTCGAAAAGAAGAGGTTCGAAAATGAATTGGGTCGTAGTTTAATTATGTTTAAAAACCACACAGGCAATGCCGCGGAAGAGAACGAAGCTCTATCTGATTTTTATCTCGTTAAATATTTTTACGAGACCATGAATTTCCATAAAGTTTCGCTGTGTAGTAATTACGCGGCAAGGAAATTTTCATAATTTCGCCGGTGTCCCCGATTATCTGAATACCAATTTTTCTGACCCGATTGTCCCGCGATTACGGCACAATAATCGTGTCCCAGACGGCTATTAAAGGCCAATTACCTCACTGCTCTGCACCAAGCAGAAGCAAAAGCAGCGTTTCTATTGACTTCCCACTGTACCCTTCTTGGCACTTTCAAGAAAAATTAAAAAGACGATTGCGACGGTGTTGGAGTTAGTTTCAACGATTTTAACGTACACTTTTCGCGAACGATTCGAATGTATTTCCATTCTGAATGGTCTCAATTTTCTTTTTTCCTGAACGAGTTTGAATGTACATGCTTTCCGAATCGTTTTAATTTTCTTCTTTTCGGAACGATTTTAGTTCTCCGCTTTCCTGAACGATGTCCCGAGACGCCCCGCGGGGGAGTACCTCCTTTATTCCGCAACGAACACCGCCAGTAACAAAGCGTCGGGCAATTCGTATATTCTTTTCTCTTCGGATGTATTAACTGTTGATATCAACCGCGGAGTGGCGTTGCAGCGGTCGTAAACCTTAAAACGTGGCCGGTAGACCGAAACAAAAAGCCAGACGTGTTTCCCGGCCGCTGTTTCGTTATCCAGATGGCCAAATCGAGGTGGCAGCGAGTTCAGTCGATTAAAAAAGCTTCGAGATATTCGCGCAGCAGTCAGCGGTTCCGCCGCAACAATTCGGCGGACGTTTTAGTCAAACCTCCGTCAAACCCTGTCAAACTGTCTGTATTTCGGTAGCGCGCACGCGGCCATCTATCTGCGTATCAATTACGGACGACTGCGTCGAGTACAAGAGAAAAGGGAGTAAAGAACCGGAACGGTTCCGGGCAGGCCGACCCGAATTCGCCGCGAGATTTGGCCCCGTCACATTTCCAGCCGGTCGGGCACAGTCGATTCGCGATTCGATTTGCAGGATCTTCGGAGGAAAAGTCGGTTATCGTCGGCCGGTGACCAACAATGCCCACGACCCAGATTCCCGCGGATTCCTCGACCGTTGCAACGCCGAATCCGGACCGGAAACGGGACACGCCGTCGAACGCCAGCCGGGAGGAAATTGGCTGGCTGGCGGACGAAAATGTTTGTCTGAGGAATTTTCGATGAAACAACGCCTTCCAACCTTCCTCCCTGCTCACCCCTCCCCAAACCGGAAATTGTAACAATAAACTTCGCGAGGAACGCTCCGCTCGTTCGCCTCTGCAGTCTCTTACCCAGTGTTTCCGCCATCTTTTTGGTTGGCCGTGTCAGAACTGTGGAAATGATTAACCAAATATTTCCCTTTTGGCGAAAGCTGCCAGGGTGAAGTTACGTTGCTGATTTTCTAGGAAATTAATATTTCCACCGGTCAGTCCCTTCCATTTTTCCGCGATTTGTTACGACAACGAAGTTATTTTATTTTCGGTAGACGCCATTTGCATTTCACGCTTTTTTAATCGAAGTGAAAGCTGATTAAAGACTCGGGGAAACTATGGAAATTGAATATTCGCGCGACGGATGCGGCTAACGACTTTACGCGATTTTCAATCGACAATTCGGAAGAGCGTTCGTTCGTATCGAATATTTTCCGCGAGAGTCGGAATAAAAGTTGTCTCGTCGAGAATTATAAATACCCTTCCCGCGACGGTGAACGTTTTTAAAAAACAATGATTCCCGAGCTATGAATAGTCGTCCCCATTAGATCCGGCGCGCCTATATATAAAATGCAATATACTTTACGAGAAATAAATGCGTCCGATAAACGGGGGGATGATTCCCCGTGGAGCGCAGGAAATTTTCGATTGCATAAATTGCTGTGGGAAATAGCGCGCTTGGAAACGTAACATTATGTCGTCGCTTGTTATAATTTACGGACGCGTTCGTCAAAATTATGCGACGGGCAACGCTCGCGGGTTCCGCGTCCGAAGATTGAACGGTGGAAATTTATGCCGGCCGTGTACCACCAATAAAATCAGGTTTATTTTAGCGAGCATCAGGCGGAACCCGGTCGCATTAATTCCCCGTTTTGATAATTTTTGTATTTATTGCTCGGTTAAGGGCGCAATCTGCAATCACGATTTCGCTGCGAGAAATTATACTCCGGGCGCGGCGTCGTTTTTATCTGTGAAACACACGATCGATCACTACTAAATCGTCCATCCCTTATTCCGAATCATCATTTCCCCATTTTCTTCCTATCATTTCCGGTTTTCGAAACTTATTAAATTATATTCGATTCGGTTCGCATTTGCTAATCGATTTCCGCTCTATTTTATATGCAGACAGTCTCGTGTATAGTAGATTTAGGGAGTTTCAGAAGCTAATACTTTCGTTTCACGTCTTTTCTCTAGTCCGGCAAGTGGCTGACTTATACCACTTGCTCCGCAATAGCTGTGAGCTGTTGTACCCGTCTGCCAAGTCAATTTTTTTTATGAAAGCTTAATTGCAACTTCCCATAGGGGTTATAAGCCTTACATTGGTAGTATACATCATATAGTTAAACATTAATAATGTAAACACAGTAGAACACATTTCTAATGCATAGAAAATTATTTCTTCTAAAATGTAGAACAAACAACGTAATACCAAATTTCATTAGAAATAATGTAATTAAAAATTGCAAATTTATTACCTCTTCAATGGACACATATAACAAATTATTGAAATTACAAGCTAGATACACGAGGAAATTATCGAATATTGCCATTAAAGATGCACATAATTTACTTTACTAGAAGTTCGCTCATTAAAATGATCGAACCTGTGCGCCGATAGCATTAACTATTATGTAACATTCGCCTGTACGTTTGACCGCATTCAATGCTGTGCTACTGGCTGTCCTCACAGTCTCCTATTAACAACGTGCCTAATAAACTATCTACCGTACGCAGTCCAGCATCCAGCACAGAATCTCCAGGGTCAATAAAACGCGGAACCAAGTAGCGGATCGCTGCGGAAGGCAGGGGTTCATAAACCGGTTGGTCAAATAGGGGGTAACTTTCGGATCGGGAGTGCTCTCGAGGCTCGCGTTAAGGGCGAAACACAATCCGGATCGTCCCGGGGCGAACTCGGTCGAAAGTTCGACACTCTCTTTTTCTTCTTCCGTTTCCTTCTCCGCGGCTTTTTTTATTGTTTCCGCGGGCGGAAGTTCCCGGTGCTGGTTCCGGACCGAGGTCCGCGGCGAAATTAAATCCGGCATGGGGAATTGAAACGGGGCGGGCGCGGCCCCGGAAACTTCCTAATTGATATTCACCTGGACCCCCGTAAAAATCCTGCGGAACACCGGGATTCGGTAGCCGGGGATCGGCTAATTCCGCGGGTCGAATCATCGGCCCGCGGGATGGAAAATTACTGTTTAATTCGCGGGCCACGCTATCAGAATCGCGAGATGGCCAACGGAACTCTCATTACCTTAATACCGAAACCCGAACCCCGGAATAGACCCCGAGCGAAATTACTACGAGGCTTACGGATAACACCCTGCTGAAGCTACCTGGAGTGTTTCTCTCTCTCTCTTTCTCTCTCTTCGTTCTACCATCTACGTTCTACTCTCATCCTCTTGCTCTATCATTCGACGAATCTAAGACCGGAGTTGGATCGTCGGACGACCGGGTATCGCGCCAGCTTATTGGATGTTTCTTCTATCCTCTCGGATGTTCAACCTCTCTGTTTTCTTTCCGGAGAGATTGACTCCGTGAATTCTGTTATGGAGTCGTCGGAAATTAGGTGGAGCCGCCTCTGAACCTCTTTGCTGGTAGTTTGAACGGCCTGGAATATTTAAAGGAGCAACGCTGCTGCCGCGGAGAGAGATAAGAGACTTGGAAATGCTGGCGCATCGGGACGGGGCTAATATGTAGAAGAAACGCATTAGGTATTCCTTTTTCCTTTCCCGGTTTTCGGTGTTTTAGGGGAGACACTGGTTTCGAGTGTTCCGACAGATTTTCAGGGAACGGGCATTGTCGAGCATGATTGAGATTTAAGCGATACTTTGGAGGCGCATCGATTCGACGAAAAATTGTACACACCGTAGACTCTAGACAGAGTTAAGGAGCTCAGCTGAAAATATGCTCGTCCGAGGACGTGATATGTTCCCGCGCGATTTATGAAGGCAGAGTCCAGAGCAAGTCTAGAACCAATCTTAGTTCAGCTATTTAAACGAGATGGCGAATAGTCAGGTGAACTGTCAACGTAGATTAGTAACAACAAAAATATAATAGGCTTGAAGCCACTCGGATCCATTAATAGCAATAAAGATATCGATAAAAAGAAAAAACCTGCATTGATAGCGAAACTGAAGCGTTAGATTGATACAAATGTATGTTCATCACTGTTGCCAAACTGTTTTTCCGCGCAGAGGTTGGTAACAATGATTAATGCCTAGCTAAGGAGTACCATACCCCCTTAAGATATCCTCAACGATACTCGGGTCTCGTCATAGTCAAAACAATATTCCCCGGGTGTTTTCACTGACTCGGGGGAGTGTGCGTGTGCCTGGAGGGAAACAAGGTGGCAGCCGGGAAGCGAATGGCACCGCAAGAAGGGGAGGCGAGTGCCAGGAGCGAGGAAAGAAAAATGCGAGGCCCCCTCGCTAGAATAGGAAAGTGAACAGCCCCGGATGGAATATCTCGCGAGAAAGAGTTGAACGCGTTCACGATCGCGGCAAGCGAGACAGACACGTGTCGTTTCACGTAATCTCGCAACGGCCGGGATTCTCTTTGTGCTAGGCACAAAGCTGCCGGTCCAACCGCGTCCCAAAACCCCCTCTTCAGCCCCGCCGCCACGAACCTTCTAGTCACCCCGAATGTTTCACCGAATGCTCGACTTTGCATGCGCCGTCTGCTTTCCCGAATGCGTCGTTACGGAACCGGAAATGTTTGTTCGAGGCTCATTGAATTTCCTGCACGGCAAAGGTCCCGGCTCCTCTGTGCTGGGGACATGCCGCCCCTCCAATCCCAACCCCTATGGATCCGCGTAAATATTCTTTCGGTTCCGGTTACTGCGAATCGGACTTGCGATCTACGTTGCCAACTTCCTCTTCGACCTCAGGTGTGTATATTCTCAGTCGATAGCGATCGTTTGATTACTTCGTAGGAGCCGAACGATTTTCAGCTTTTTCTATTCGGAACGATTTTCATTTCCTTCTTGTCTGAACGATTTCAATGTGCTTCTTCTCTCAAGTATTTTAACGTACTTCTTTCCTGCACAATTTGAATGTACTTCTTTTCTGAATGGTATCAATAGTCTTCTTTTCTGCACGATTTTAATGTGCTTCTTTTCTCAAGTATTTCAATGCACTTCTTTTCTGAACTATTTGAATGTGTTTATTTTCTGAATGGTTTTAATTTTTTTCTTTTCCGAATGATTGTAATGTACTTCTTTTACCGAGGATTTGAATGTGCTCCCTTCCTGAACGATTTTAATTTTCTTCTCTTCTCAACTATTCCCCAAGATTCCTCGCGGGAAGAGTGCCTTCCGCTGCGGCAGGATAATGGAATTTTATTCCGCAACGAACGCGTCAATAACAAAGCGTCGGCCAATTCAGCGACCCAGGATATGACTCGGCCGGGAAAGCCATAATCGTCCGAGCCTCGGGAAAATTTGTAATATCAGAAACGCGTGGAGCAGCTTGTCCATAGCGTTGTCCCGTGCGGTGTCTCGTTATTCCGTGTGTTTACGTTCAATAGCGTAAAACGTCCCGCGACCTGGGGAATTCTTTATTCAATCGTAAAATTCCTAGCTTGTCGCGGGATAAAATGAACGTGCGCTAAGCGGCTCGCTTACTATGCAAGCGAACGAGCCGTATGGGTGTTTCTTGAGGTCAGCATAATACTGAATATTTGAATCCGGAAGCACAGACGCAGAAATAATTATTCCAATTTCGTAATAACTAGCTGCGTTACAGGAGAATCGCGGAAACGTTTATTTTGTCAATGAATATTCACTTTCAACGACTGTATTTTCAATTTTTTAGGAGCGGGACTACGTTTCTATTTCAAGTCTGTTGGAACTGAGCAGGGCCGGCGCAAGGCAGGTTCAGCGCGTTCAAAATTACTCAATCCAAATTTTCATCAATTTTCATCTCTGATTATTCTGTCAATAGAAAGTGAAGTAGCAAATTCAATCGATTTTGATGATGTTATCAAAGATTTGACGTCGAAAAAATCGAGAATAATTATTTAATATTATTATTTAATATTCATCTTATAAAAAAATATTGTATAATATGTAACAGCATTGGTAAGTAAATAGTTCCTCGTTGTAAAATTTAAGCGTAGGATTTGAAGGTGCATTCAGGCCCGCAAAAATTTGGAAGCAGGCCCTGCAGAAGGTCACGCCGGCCCTGCAACTGATGTAGACTCTTTTTATTTCGAGTATTTTAATATTACTAGGAGAATGATTCGGAATTGGTGGAATGGTTCTCGGACGTAGCGCGTTAGGTTTTCTTAAAGAATCGGTTGTATATCCGCCGGGATTCTTGAGAAAGTAATTGCGATGGAAAGGAAGAGCGCGGAGGGGATTCGAACAAAGGAATCGAACGGATAAATTCAGTATCCGTTGAGAAAATATACGGCGAATAAGAGGTGCAATGACTAGCGAGGAGCTTGCTGCTGCCTCGACTCCGAGGTAAGGACAGGTTAAGCCACTTCGCGTCTGAATCAAAGGAGGTCACAGATTGCGCTTCTCGTTGCGCCTCTCTTGTATATTAAACCGGGAAGATTTTTGATACCGAGATCTACAGAGGACATTGTTGTTTCGACGTCTGAATGCGTTGCATAACTTCATGCTAATTCCGCGGCAAATAGTACCCCGTTAATACCACATTGTTGCGCGAAAGACACTTGTCGAAGCGAATACATATTTCTTCCCTACTATTTCACCGCAAAATTCGTCTTCGTGTTAGACTTCATGCAAAATCAACACGTTTTCTTTCACCGTTTAATTCAATGAATTTAATGAAACAATCACGAAGACAATTTGATGAATTTCATGAAGATATACCGCCAGCAATAGAATCGTTAGAGTGTTGCACCGTTATTACGTTCAGGCGAATCGACGCGACGCAACGTGGCGAATTATTAGGGATCCCGTTCCTTGAGAGCCAAGGATCAAGCAGACCTCCATCGATATATCATAATTAATTAAGTGCCGAACGGTTCAATGCTTTGGGAGTAATACTGCTGTATAATATCGGAGACCAGGGAAGGTCTATTAATCCTTTTAGAAGAGAAGTGTCTGCTAATCCTGTGCCTGTGGTCGGTAATTGATAAAAAGTGCTACCGGCAGCTGAATCTACCATCCTGCTGCTGGTGCTGCTGTGGCGCTTTTTTTTTATTCCACAGAATATCCCGAACACGTACAACCTTCGCTGAAAAAATATAGAACACGGCCCCGGCTGGAACTGATCTACGTTTTCGATATTTTTCGTTCCATTTTACAGATATACGACCGGATCTACTGTTTTCCCATTTTATTCCATTTTCCATTTGACTATAAAACAAGATCTCAGTCTCACTAGAACTATTGTATTGGATTATCAAAAAAGTAATTTCGGTATTTCAACGTGCAATAATATCCCAATTTTTTCTGTTCGACGATCTTTCGCCATCTTACAGATCATCATCATTAATGAAATAATAGAAAAGAAGTCTCTGATCGGTCTTGACTCTGATTGGTTCCGTTTCTATCAGCCTCGTGTTTCTGTGCCACATTCTTTTTTCTTGAGAACGATCCATATTAGTTATTTTTATATATGAAATTTAATTTTATTGAGGAGGTATAAATTAAACTTTTATAGTAAATTATTTTGTTAATTATATTCGTTAATTTTATATATGAACTAGCAAAATTGCTCGAATGTATATACTTGATCGAACCGTTGCGTCGAGAACATTATTCTATTTTTTGTTTGAAGTTTCGTTTCGCTTTAAAACACCGAAATTACTTTCTTGCCAACTCGGTATTATAATAGCCACAATGAAAAGTCAATGGTGCCAGAAATGCGAGCTCGACCGGTCAAAGACTCTCAGAAAGGAGGGAGAAAAAGAAGATGAAGGCGAACACAGATGAAAGGTAGGAAAACAAGGTTCCGGCTGACGAACGCGAAAAGATATCTGGGTCTAATCGCCAGCACATGACCGGAAACTGTCTCCGAGTACGTGCCCTATAAAAGCGAGATTCGTCAATGGATCAGGGGGCCATTGTGCACGGGACGGTAGCATACTCTCTCTTTCATCCTGGCGGAGAACTGGCGCGTGACCCAAATCCCGAATACCTCCTCGGGGTTTTGTCGCGAGTCCCTGTAGAGAGCCCGGCTCTGCTCCAGGGGATGTTCGCTGTCTGTTGAGGAACGTGCCACCCTCACCTCATTCCTTGTCCTCGTCCTCGTCCAACCCCCGCAGAAAGCACAACAATACAGGGGCCACGGAAACGCCGCGTCTGAGTGTCCTCGTGCATAAAAGACGCTTGGTCTCGTTAAACCTCGTTGTTCGGGATATTGGCCGTCGACACATTACGGATTAGCTCTGACCAACGATCTTTCAATTTCTCCACAAGTGTTGTAGAACACGAGCGACTTTTCCCATCGAAAAAAATATATAAAAAAATTTTTTTAAAACCACACTTATATTAAAATGCACTAAAAAAGAGAAAATAATTTTTGATTACAAGATTTGACGCATACAACAACGTCGACACGGCAAGCTAATATAAGCGTGGTAGTAATCAAATTTACACGAGTTATATGCAGTGGGTGAACAAAGTGTTCGTACACTTGTTAAAATAAAATAACTTTTTTGTAATTGTATCAAACGGCTTGATTTTTTTACCATCAATTAGAAGCATTGGTAAAAGTATTCATTGAAGTGGGCTGGAAAGTTCGTCTTGAAATAATTATATACCGTGCTATTCGAGTTTTTGTCGTGTAGAGGTGCATGCAACGCCCACGCGTTGCGGTCCTTTGTGTCCCTCCTGGTGCACGGTGACCTCGTTATGAATGTAGACACCGTCGCGTCGCGGCAGGAAGATTAGAGCGCGCGAGTAAAGTTCGCTTGTTAAAAATTAAATTTGTAGTTCAATTCCCGGGAGCTTTTGTCGGAGCGGTCCTCAAAAAATACAAGCCGCGATAATCCCGGCGAAATTTTTCCATTATCTCGACTCGAACGAGAACGATCACACGATTCTCTTTAATTTTCATTTATTCCTACTTCGTTCGTTAATTCGATGTTCAAAAAACGAGTCGTATCGTTTGCACAGCGTTTCATTTGAATATTCGTGTTGATATATTCTTTAGATATGCTTTGTATGTTTATATCAATGACTTTGTATAATTTCAATAATCACAAGATACTAGACATTTGGCCGTGTTAGGTTTACCGTTAAAATCACGAATGCAAATTTCACCTCGCGAAGAAAATTTGCGAAACAATAAGGTTGGAATATTCGTAATTTTTGCGAAGGGTGGTTATCGGGGGTCGAAGTGGCGAACGGCAACGAGTGTTTAAACAGAGATTCGTGAATCGTCTCGCGTATTTGCGCCGCGAATTTTCTAGCCGATTACGCGCGATTATACACTAGAAACCCGACACGCGGCCGTATTTTCGCAATCACGCCTACTGTTGCCGGGTATTTCCATTTCAATGAAAATCATCGATATTGTTATTGCGCCGGTGTGACGTATTTTCGGGATGTCGCTTATGAAAATGGATTAAATGCACTTTCCACGGAGCTAGAATTATTATGTGCGCGCCGTTCCACGCCGACTACGGAACGAACCACCATCGCCAGCGCTACCAACGCTCTGCCATTCGTTGCCGGATATCGGTCCTGCAAAAAAAAAAATAAAAAAACGGCCGCTACGTGGAAAATTTCCTTGATGCTCCACCGAATATTGGCGACCATCCACAAACTTTACCGTTCTGTTTATTTTATCGTGCATTTGCACATCCGCGTCGCCTCGTAAATTCATTAAATTTCTAACCGTGGCCATCGCCCTGGCAGAATCGTCTAAATATCTCAAGAGTACTTTGCCCGGATCGCCGTTGTTTATGCGCTTGTACAAATACCCGGAGCTGCCAAGCATAATAATCACGTCTCTTTCAACCGAGGGCGACAAGTCGATCTGTTATTATAATTCCGCGCGGAGGCGACAAAGTATGAACGTGATTAAATGTTGAGGAACGCCCGGATGCTTCGGTAATTGGTTGCCGAGCCGTCGCGTCGTCGTTGCTCGTTTGTTGCGAATTCGAAACTCTCTGTGCGGTGCTGTGGTCGCAATTTACTGCCGGTTTTTCAAACACCGAATGTTTCAATACCTTTCTCGTCGATCGTGGACGTTTCTCGTTCGTTCGGGTGATTTGCACGGGACGATCGTCTCTTGTTGGTGTTTAATTCATTATTCGTCGAGGTGTAATTAGTGCTGATTAAACAACCGATACTCGTACGATTTTCAATTTTTGTAGACGATTTTTAAGAAAGTGGGATAAAATAGAATCTTGTTCTCCGTGGTGGGAGCCTTTTCGGATCTTAAATAAATTAAATTTGTATTAAATGCTGTCGTTCTTTATAACCCAGCATTCTTTGGAAATTTTCAAAAACCAATTTCAAAGAGGAAGTGCATCGATTAAAAGTTGGCAGGTGAACAACGAACAATGCAGTGCTCCGCGGTTACAAGAATAATTCTCGATCGCTCGGCAGAAAGATCGATCAGCCATCAACAGCTCTGGAAACATCGCGAGCCGGCCGCATTTGAAAATTGCTCGGCACCCTCATTTCGTATTCGCGAATAAAAAGGCTCGGCGCCCGGGGGGTGTCGATCAAAATCGAAATCAGATAATTCGAAGCGATCCCTCGTCAGTGTCTGGCCATGTGGGAGCAATGTGAAAAGGTAATGTTCATCGAGCACGTGCTCGTTTAAATCGATATCCTTTGGCCAAAGTGAAAATTTCTTGCGCCCGGTCCTCCCTGCTCCTCTCCGCCTCTCTCCCTCGATTAAACGTCGATACGTAATCGCAATTGACCGAAGTTCGGAGTAATGTAATGTTCGCTGACCGTCGTAATCCCCATCCCGACAATACGTCAAACATCGATAACGTTAATCGCGCGCTCTTCGAAACGTAATCGCCAGTACACCCGATAACTGCTGCGAACGTTTCGATAGTCTAATTTTACGGTCGGCCCCGATCTCGTTAGAATAATGCCCGGCAGGCAGGCGGACAGGCTAGGCAGAGAGGCCAGTCCTGTTCCGATAAATTCGCCGGCGCGTATTATAATGGATTAATATAATTCAATAAAATGAACCCCTACCCTTCGACCAAGCGGACGACCGATTAACAAGCCCCGGACCCCCGATGACGTTCCCATGCGTTACGATGACTCCGCCGCCGACCGAATAACGACGAATAACGCCGTACCGCGCCGCGGCCACTCGTTACAATAACTCCATTATGCGACCCGCCAATATACACCCGTTATTCCAGCTCATTCCGACGCGATGCGAATCGACGGACGCCAATGAAGACACACGCTATCCCCGCCGTCGTAATTACACACCCTCTGTTGCATTCGGCACGTCCCAGCCATTTTTTCATTGCAGCCAAAGTACCATCGATTTCATAATACGGCAAGGAATACTTTCGTTATTATTGGACAGCGTTTTATGCGTTTCTCTGTGTAATGTAAAACAGTAACAACGTTAAAAGAATTTGAAAATTATGTCATATTATTTTAATATCGAATAGTTACTATACGAACCGATTATTCAGGCTCGTCATCTTCTTTGATATTCTTTCAAGCGATGCAACTCGAAGATTGAAAGTCATGTACAGGGTATATAAAAATTATGTCACGACCACCATAGCGTGATTCTACACTTTATGATCGATGAAGATCTGTTAAAGAAGCTTCCCGAAAAATTGTCCTTGACTGACTTTTTTAAGGTTTTCATTGTGTTCTACACATCGAGAGGATAAAAAGTATCAAAGGACGTGCCTATGGTTCCTTTGACAGTTTTTATCCTCTCGATGAGTAGAACAAGTTTTTTTAACAGATCTTCGTCGATCACGAGGTGTAGAATCACGCTATGGTGGTCGTGACATGTAATTTTTATACACTCTGCACTTAATGTGGTATATTCTGCTGGACCTACAGTACTGATGTACAACTGTAAGATAGCATGACCGGACGTCACAATACGAAACATATTTTTCCGCCCGATTCGCTGGTCCCCAAGTCCACAGTTATTCTCGCGCCCCGTCATTAGCCCGGAGCCCGCGAAAACAGCAAACTCGCGAAACACCGTGAAAACTGAACCGCTGCTCGTGCACAGCTGGCGTCGATCGATCGGCCGAGATTCCAGCGCTCGTAAAACCGCTCGCTCCCCCATCGAAATTATTTACCGTTCTTGTTTACGATTAAATTCATTTTGTTTGGTTAATGTAGCGCGGCGGGAGCACGCTGGAAAAACATGGGGCCGAACAGTACCTAAATCGCGATTCGAAACGCGCGTGTTTGATTTCACCGATCGAGCTCCCAGAGCTCTCTGTGTTTATTCCCGTGCAGATAGTGAATAAATATTAATTATCCGCTATTGGTCGACGGTTCCGGAAGTATGGCTCGTTCGCGTGCTCCCCGGGCTTTATGAAAATAATGCTCGGCAGTAATTTTCACGGGCCTCGGTCACGTTCCATTCCGAACTGTGCCGTTCTCTTGGAATTGTTTTGCCGTATTGTTCCTGCCACCTGAAAAATCAAACTAATTGGTTCGGCGGGAAACAGTGAATTCAACGAACTCGTATGATTTCTCTCGACTCGTGAAAACCTTGATTTTTTCCTTTGTATTGTGCAGTTTTTTCCGTTTTAAACGATTCATTTTCTCATTTGGTTAGAGGCTTCTTTTGTCGCATTCTACCCGTACACTTGCGTCGTTCTGTTTTCGTTCTTTTGTCTGCGGGTTTAATCAGGAGACTAAACAGCGAGGTCACATCAAAGACAATTGTGCCGTAGGTTAAAGTGGTACTTTACAGCTTAAAAATTGGACTTTGTATTTTCTAGTTGTTGTATAAATGCTTTAACAAATAACTTGCACAATAAAATCTATCGTCCACCTACCGGTAAACTCACCGTACCGCTCGGAATAATCTTGGAAAACCATCGAACTACTCACGGTCGAGTAAAAATCCCCACTAACAAGAACAAACTCTATCGAAGCGAGGATGACGATAAAACCGTGCGGCATTCTTTACTTACAAATCGTCGCGGGCATTCCGTGGAAGCCAATAGAAGGTCTCCAATTATCGGACGTGTGCGTCGGCTATTTACACGTACACACGTTGCTTGCTTTTCAGCAAGAAAATTGAGGAAACAGTGGTAGCTGGGAGTAGATGGTCGAAAGGGAGGCAGGAGCCGTGGGAAGATGAGAAAAAGGAGAAGACTCGTGGAAAGATAGCAGTGGAGAAAGAGAAAGATGATACTGTAGGTCGTCCCGTGCGGCGAGACGTGGATACGGAGTCTAATACAATTGCTTCTGTAGCAAGTTCCTGCTTCACGAGAGAGACAGAGAGAGAGAGAGAGAGAAAGAGAGGGAGAGAATGCAGCTTTATAGACTGCACACGGAGACTGCGCCTTTTCTCTGCACCGGGAGCAGCGTGTGCACGAGAGCCCGTTGCACGCCGGTGTGGTCGGGTATCTTGCTAGGAGTGCAGTTACGCTGCACGGTCTAACGGCGTGCTGCGCTCCTTATTAATAGGTGCACTTGGAAACTGCACCGCGGCTGGCCCGGTCCACGGAGCGAAAGGTTAACAATGGGCCGTACGGGGGCGGCTGCTCGAGCCTCCGGAACCACCGAGAGGGCTCAATGGCCGCGACCATTATTTATAACGCGTCGTTTCAACCGAGAAATGGCCAACGGCCGCAAGTAAATCGTTCTATCGTTTATTAACGCCCCGCGACAGACGAACCCTCCGCACCTACCACCCCGCAGCCCCTGTCACCCCTCTTTGCAAATTCTTTACTCGTGTCCGCCACCTCTGAAAGGCTCTCTATAATTTTTTTTTTATTGTAGAAAATTTCATATAAGATTGATTTCAACATAGTTATAATGCAGACGAATACATACACAATAGGGAGATTATGGTACGAATGTTTTTTAACCTTGAAAAAATAAGAGTGGACAGCGAGCGTTAGTTTTAATCAGTTTAAATATAGTATTTTCAACGAAAGCGTCGATCTCCCCGTTCCTCTGAAATCTTACGGAATTGAAAATTTTGGAACGCCCTATAGAGGATCAGTGTGTCGAGTCGGAAGAAAATTTGTCGCATAAACGAGCGATTTGAAACCTTTATCTTGTATCGCCAAGCTTGAATTTGCTCTAGTATTGTAAATGGGCAAGGTTCAATTGAAGGCACACTGGGTGTCCAGGCGAACGCCATGCACAGGACGAGTTGTAAATTACCCAGCAAGAGTTTCGCCAGCCTTTCCCGACCAAAGAGCATCGAGACCCCCTGGCCTTCTCATTATACTACTCCATTCTATTGTTAACCCCGGCAAGGTACAAGGTGCTACAAGGGACCTGCGGATTTTAAGTACAGCTATTAGTAAGAAGCTACCCCCTGGGTCGAAGTAGTAAGCGCAGCCATGAACGGTCTCTACGTGTGTTCAAATAAATGGGATCCCCGCGGGGGTAAACTGCATTACACCGTGGCTGGAAAGGATTTGCTGCTGGCGGAGCAACGTCTGACAGAAATTAGTGTCTCTCTTTTTGTTCGTCTTATCATTATTTCTCGAACACGCTTCTTACCTAGGAGATACGCGGCTGCTCGAGATGCGGATGTAACAAAAGGATTTCGCTGTCTCGGGAAATAATTGCTCGACATTGTACGTCGTTTGCAACAGGATTTTATGTTTAGAAATATTACACGTTTCATCTCATTCCAGTATTTGTTCACCAATTCATCTAAATTTATCATGAACTTTATATATTTGCATTTTGACTGATGATGAATTTTCCCATTGCAATGTAGTGTTCCATAAAATTTTCTCGGTGAATCTGCTGTGTATTTTCACTGATACTTCAAGCACCGTTAACCAAGTCATAATTTACGGCGTTCGATTCATACTTCGATCGTATGCGTTCCCACCGAAGTTTCGAATTATTTTCGTACCGTCCACAATGAAACAATTGTAATAATTATTTTCTATGTATCCCATTGATCGGTCAGAACGTTGAACAAGAGTCATTACAGAGCTCCGACAAACTGCCACGCATTTTTAAAACTTCCCAAAGAAATAGTAAACGAGCACTTCTACCGCAAAACAGTATTTAACGCTGCCTCGGTGGGTCTAAAACCACAGGGAAGGGGTTCTGTTTTGTTCCCTGCAGCTCGTCATTTCCATAAATAACCACAGCCCTCGGTTGCAGCGATAAATCCGCAAAGTGACTTCCTTTAAAAAATACTAACACGCAAATCTTTTAAAGTGGAGTATCATTATTCTTCCACAGAAATAAAGAAACAACATATGTACAGTGGGTGTACAAAGTGTTCGTAAACTTTTTAAAATAGAGTAACTCTTTTATAATTGTACCAAACGACCTGATTTTTTTATTATCAATTAGAAGCATTCGTTCACTATATGATCTGCAAAAAAGATTTTCCAAAAATTACAATTCACTATGTTCCATGCAAAAATAAAAAATCATTTCATTTAATTTTTTTATTAGGACCCTTAATGAAAATATAAAATATATGTAAAATTGTGTTCAAAACATCAATTTTTAATTGTCATTAAGGACTCAAATAAATATACGATTTGAATTTTTTCGAGAAGCAATTTTTTGGAATTGCAATTATTGGAAAAATTTCGCATGAAGTAGTAAACTAATTGCTCTAACTTAAAAATAAAAAATACCTATTTTATTTCTGCACGTAACCGTGTAAATAATAATTTTGTGGTAAATCTTTTTTGCATATCATTTCATAAACCAATGCTTCTAATTAATTATAAAAAATCAGGCGGTTTGGTACGATTATAGAAAAGTTATTACGAAGGCGACGGCCACGTCTTGCCGGAGAACACATGGTAATCATGAACAAGGAGACTATAACTTTATTAATTGAGCAACAAAGGGGTACAATCGTTGACGCGTGCTCTTTTATCAAAGACTCAAGAGGATCCAACGTCTTTCTTCTTCTTATCTACAGCCTCGTTGTTCGGATAATATCGATTTGACAGGCGACTTCACTCGATCTCTGCGATATCTTCAGAATATCATAGAGAAAGGCAACTTCATCTCGTGCCGTCGTAACACTATTTTATTTTAAAAAGTAAACGAACACTTTGTACACCCACTGTATATCTGAGAAGCTGGCACCGTTAAGCTGCCTGCAATTTACAGTAAGCAATTCATCCACGAAATAATGCCCTGGCAAAAATGGTTTTGTACGGAACCACGAGGGCCTAGCGCGCCGTTTGAAAGCGCTTTAATTATGAACATGTCATCGTGCGCTTAGCTGCGCTTTTAATTTGCGGTTGGCCGTTACGGTGGGGTTCGATGATGACGAAAATTTCACGTGATTTTCAGCGCGCCTCCGCTCCGGTTCGCAGAGAACGATACGTCCGCCAGATGTTATTTCAATCGGCGATAGTCGTAGGTGGCGGCCGATGTATGGCAGCTGGCCGAACTCCCGGAGTTAATTACGGTGGGTAATTGCGAGCCGAGCTCGCTCCGGGCGCTATTAATGTACGGGTTTTGCCAGGATCTTTTCTCATGGGCTTCCAACCAACATTGTAGCCGACGCTCTGTTTCCATGGAACAGGTAATCCAAACATTTGCGGAAATAAGTTATAATTAGATCTATTCGCCGGCTTTTCCACCAATCGGAGACTCCCGACGCAGCTCCACACGTAGTTAATCGCGTTTGTTAAATAAATAACGGATAACTGATAGCGTCCTCAAACAGTCAGTCGGTGCATCGACCATTGTCACATCGGTTGCATTTGTTAAGCAAACAGTAGACGGTCAATAGTGTCTTCAAACAATCTGTCAAAAAATACTTTTTCAAGTTTGTCAATGATTTTACTAAGTGACACACGTTTTAACGTTTTCGTGCATCTGGTCCTCCGCTCAAATTTCATAAAAAATTCACGGAGACAAGAATTTTCTTCAAACAATCTGTTATAAACTATTTTTTCAAGTTTTCCAATTATTTTACTAAGTTAAACATGTTATAACGTTTTCGAGGATTTGGTCCACCGCTCCAATTTCATACAAATTCACAGAGACACGAATTTCCTCTTCCCACGTATTTGCCGTTCCCATATTCATGCTAATTTTATATGTATATTAACTGACATTGCTATTACTCCTTTGACGTGGCTCGTGGATAATTCATTTCGACAATACCTCGACCACCCCTTTCGAAAACGCCAATCAGAAACTTTCGATACGGACGGATTGTAGACGACGGACAATGGGAACTCCGGAAAAATTTTGCAAGTGTGCTCGGACCAGCGTTAACGAGAAAGAATACGCTGTCAGTAATTGATGGTAATTCTATCACGGACGATTCATGACCCATTCCATTGCTTTTCAAAACTGTTAGAAACATTCTTTTTTTGCTATTCGCTCGTTCTCAATTCGACAGGAAATTGTTTTCCGAAACTGTTGCTGCACCGAGAACAGCGGGAAACCATATTACATTGTTGCGCCATATTGATGAGAATCTGACTAATGTTAGCGATGGGATGTAATTATATAGTCTATTGAATTTTGTTGGTGGTCATTAGAGAATGCAATTTGCACTGACACAGAAATTAAATAGGATAAAATCGTGTTATAATCAAATCCACTGAAAATTGTATCGCGTTGAGTTAATCTTGCGCGATTCAATTTTCTTCTTGACTGACCAGTGATTTTTTCTGCTGAAGGATTTTGAAGCATCTTTCTGCTTATTTTTCTTTTAATAATAATAATGTCTGAAACTGTGTTACATTGTTCCCGCTATGTTGATGAGAATCTAATCAGTCTCAGCGATGGGATGTAATTATACAGCCTATTGAATTTTGTTTGCAGTCATTAGAGAATGCAATTTCCACTGACACAGAAAGTAAATACGACAAAATCGTGTTATAATCAATTCTAGTGAAAATTATGTTTGCGTTTAGTTAATTTTGAGCAATTTCCATTTACTCTTGACTAACCAGGGATTTTTTCAATGTTTCAAAAAATTTGGGTAATTGTAACGAGATCTGCTGAAGGATTTTGAAGCATTATTCTACATATTCTTCTGAAGCTGTATTACATTGTTCCCGCCATATTGATGAGAATCTAATCAGTGTCAGCGATGGGATGTAATTATACAGCCTATTGAATTTTGTTTGTAGTCATTAGAGAATGCAATTTGCACCGGCACAGAAAGTAAATACGACAAAATCGTGTTATAATCAATTCTAGTGAAAATTGTGTTTGCGTTGTGTTAATCTTGCGTGATTTCATTTTCTCCTTGACTTAACCTGTGTTTTTTAATGTTACAAAAAATTTGAAAAATTGCAACAGGAGCTGCTGGAGTATTTTGAGGCAATTTTCTGTTTATTTCCCTCTTTTCCTCGGTCTAATGGCGATCGTAAACATGTCGGTTCTTTCCGTGTGCAATTTTAATAACAGGAGCCGTGCGTTTCACAATGCTGCGGCGGATTTGTATCGTTTCGCATAGGATCGTTGCGGAGGCCCGAGTACGCATTCAGGCGAGCATTATTGGAGAGAGCAATTCGATATATCCCCGAAGCGGGTTGTTTTGGTTTCGACGTGCGAGATCAGAACTGATTGACGCTCTGGGATATACCCCACGCGACCCGGAGTTAATTACGGAACCTAAGCGAGCCGCAAGCTCGCACTAAGCAGCTTGGACCGAGTCGCCATTACAATTAATTAATTAATCGTACCAGATCTGACGTAATGGATCGTCAATGATACGCGTTCAGATATATCTATCGCACCACGGAATACACTGACCGACTGCCTCTATTCAGAAAATCGATCCAACTTTCTCATTTAGACTCACCTGATTCCTTCTCGTTTTTCTTCGTTCAGTTGTGGCACTGGAAATTCCAGAATGTACAGCTTGCTTCAAATCTGGTGGTCCCCACTCATTATATTGATATAAACAAGCATTTAAGACTGTGAATAATTTGGGTTCCATGGAAATCACCGACACGAATTTTCTCGACACGGTTTTCACAGACTCCAGAATGGCCGACAACGATTTTTACATTTTTACATTTTACCGACAATTATTTTAGATTCGTTGTCGATCAAAATCGTTGTCGGCCATTCTGGAGTCGGTGAAAACCGTGTCGGTGATTTCCACGGGACCCGCATAATTTATTGCTTAAGCTGAGTCCACAAATTTTGAAGTACCCTACACAATTTTATTTGCTCAACGAAGTGTTTGAAGTTTTGTGGTCGAAATCTTCAATTTTAAGTCCTCCAAGCGTAGTAACGATTTATTCCCGGAACGTGGACCACCAACTTCGAAGGCCTCAACTCCCAAACACATAATCATCTGGGGAAAGGAACTGGCGTTCACAGGTAGCTTTGGTGTATTTTTATTAACCGAAAACCTAGGCTATAATAAAGAATGCTATGTGTATACATATCCTCTATCTATATACAATAAATCCATCTTCCGCAACGTCACCGTTAACATTTGGCAACTCGAATCCGATATCCCCTGTTCTCGTTTACTTGGCAGGAGTTCACGCGCGTTAAACGTCAGTCGCATGTCCGAGAAGATCCGCGGTACGATCGTCGTTTTCGAAACAAGAAAACAGCCATCCGAACGCAAGACGACGATCGATGACCATCAGTTCTCAGCATCCGGGTCTCAGCGTCGCTTACAGATTGGTTGGCTAGAGTATCAAAGAAAACCTGGTCCTCTAGAAGACCTTAGTTTTTTAAACGTTTCATCGATTTTTTCGACTTCCCCCTTCTTTTCGTTCCCTCTCTCGGTCTACCGATTACGAGTAAATTGAAATATTGCTAGCGCAGCCTCGTGGGATTAAGGGACAGGTAAGTACACCGTTCGTTTCATCCGGCTGTTTATTCAGTAGTCGATGACGTATGACGTGCTTAAGTCGCGGCAGTTATTCGTCCCGTGCGCCACTATATTTACAAAAATCTGTCCTCCCCGCGTTACATAGAATACGAACGTCGAAACGATGAACTGGAAGAGAAGAGTGTGGCGGTCAGATAGGTCTGAGGAGGTGTAAAAGTGTAGGGGATGAGAAGAGAACGGTCGTTAAAAAATCAGTCTTCGTAGGAGAGATTCGAAAGTTCCAAAAATCGGGGTCGCTTGCGTCGTTGTTCGGTTTTCTCGTGGCTGGTCGGAGGGTCCTTAGTAAAAGTCTACGATTCAGACGATAATTCGTCGAATGTCGCTCCGTCCCTACTGTCAGTGAGCAATACCACGCTCCAGTTTTTCCCTAAGCAGTAACTAGCGCGCGTCGTTGTTGCCACATCTTGGTCGCACACCGTTACCAGGTCTCTCGTGAATTTTGGCACTTGTCTTAATTGAACGCTCGGAGACGGCCAGCCTCGAATCGTCCTAGCTACTTCAACAAACGGAAAAGACAGTCCTTTTTTCGATCGGGAGCAAACACGCGTCACGTGGCCAGCTTGGATGATTCTCCCGTGAGCTAACCGAAGATCCCCTCGCAATTGGGGACGCTGTTCATCTCGATGCCGCAGCGATCAGTCTCTTTGCGGAACTCCTTCGGCCTGTGCTACGAGTTCAGGGGCGTGGTGCCGATGTTGCTGATGAAGCTCGGACAGGCGTTGTCCGCCCTGTCACCGCTCTGCAGCGAGAAATGCCTGTAGGTCATGTACGCCTGCGGGTTCGAGGACAGCGGCTGGTCCCGTTTCTCCGTCGATCGCTGCTTCTTTATCTTCATGTAGCCCAGCACGGAGATCAGCACCACGAACACCACGAAGCCCATGCAGGTACCAACTATCAGACCCAACCGCCTCGTCAGGATCGTCGCCAGCCCTCCTCTGTCGCTCAATGTACCATCCCCTACGATAGAGTCCGGAGCGTACAGGGTTTTGACCTCTGTACACAGACCAGTTCTGGAACTAGCCATTCGGGGCAGGGGCGAACCCTCGATCACGTCGTCGTGGGACTCGTTCGATTGCCAGGAACCAATGTCCTCCGGGATTGGCGTGCTCCAACTACCCAGACCCAGCACGCAAATCAGGTACAGCGTGTCCGACGCCAACTTCGTCAGCTTCACCGAACGAGCCTTCGGGTCCAACCTCGTCCATCGAACCTGCGAATCAATCGATCGTCCCAGTCAATGAAATAGTCGACGAACGCCGACAACTATAGGGTATAAATGCAATTTTTCAATCGTAGAAATTTGATAATATTTCTGTGGTGATGTCGGCGCACAGGTTCGACCAATAATATAAAACGAGCAATTTTGCAATTAATAAACTCCCAACGTTTCGATCCCGATGTGGATCATTTTCAAGAGAAGAACATTTTTGCGTTTGCTATAAAAGAAAAAAGTTACATTTGGAAAATTACAAAACGAACTGATTTCATGCCGGTAGACACTGTACTGGTCAGTACATGGAATCAGTTTGTTTCGTAATTTTGCAAAATTGCTTGTTCTATATTATTGATCGAACCTGTGCGCCGACACCACCACACAATTATTATTGGACGTTTACCTTGATTTTCTGAGAATAACGAAGGAGGGCCATCGTCGTTAGGGTGTTAATCATGCTATTGCACTTTTGTGAACAACCGGTGGTCATGATTAACGAGCTAACGATGATCTAAGGTCGAGCGTTGGTTCATACTTTCATTAGAGGCTACCCACCTGGTCGACAGTGCCCAAAGAGTGATAGGCCACTTGATAGCCGTGTAGACCGGAATGGTTTCTGCTCTGCCAAGAAACCAGGACGGAGAACGGCTGGATGTCTTGGATCGCGAGCTTCAGCACCAGCGGGGTCGAGCAGAAAGCGTGTGGATCCAGATCGACGAAAACCTGACCTTTAAGCTCCTGCGGTTGTTCGCATCTCAGCAGGCCACTCTCGACATTCTCGACCCCAACGCCGTTTCTTCGGCGACCACGGCCACCACCCACTCCGCTAACTAGCTTCTGATGGTCTCTCAACCATTCCCAAAGTTCTTGCGACTCGCAGTCGCAGTGCAACGGATTCTCTGCGAACAGGAACCGAATCGGTGCGCTTCATAATACAGCATGTGCTAGAATATGTTCAGAAATGATAAAACATGCACGTGATGCAAGGTTACGAAGATTAGATTTGACCTTGCATGACAAAGGTCAAACCTGGTAGATGATAAGTCCCTTGGGCAGGTGGGTTTTTGATGGGTATGGGTAGGGACTCAGTCCCGTTTCCCCAACTGTCAACTTAGGGGTCCCGAGTCAATGACTTTGGCCGACAACGCCTTTAACCCACAACGAATTTGACCGACAACAAATTTCGCTAACTTTAAACAAACAAAAGCCGCGATCGCCCTCAGAAGTCCTATTTTTACGTTTATAAGGGTACGCGCACAATGGATCCGTTTTCACTGTCTCTTTTTCAAGCGTGCGGAAAAGAGACACAACGTCGGACGTCGGCCGAATCGGACGAAAACGGATCCACTGTGCGCGTACCCTAAGGCGTAGCACCTTAACAGCACCTAGCAGAGTTAGTTTGAAGTTCCGCGACGAAGACTCGCAACGTCGGCTAATAAATTGGCAGAGGGACCAGGAATATCAGTTCGAAGCGGTGCAAAACGCAGCGAAAAGGGGGCTAGGGCGGTTTGATTGATGCAGTATCAATGTTTCATTGCGCGGCTTTTATTCAAGGGGCACGCGAGCCAGAGAGAATAACAGTATACGTATCGGAGCTATCGATCCAAATGGAGTTACTACTGCTGGAAATCCAATCATATCGCTGGTCACGTACAATCGTCCCGAATCGATACTCAACATCGGGACAATCAAACACGTTCCGCCATTCCGTCTCATCCTCTCTCTGTAACCCTCTCTCCTCTCCGCTCTCAAGTCTACAAACTAGCCCACCCCCGAACGGAAACGTAACTCCGGTCCAACAGCTGCCGCTGCTCCTAATCGGCCCTAAAAGATTTTCAAATTTAATGGAAACCATGCAGGAACCCGTCCACCCATGTTTCGACGAATTTTCCGGTGAAACAGACTCTCGTGACAGCGGTACAATTTGCGAACATCGTGCAGCACGTTCGTGCTAAACGCTCTGGCAGCTGGATTTCGGATTTCCCACCGTTCCGGCAGTTTTTAATCAAACATTCGCTGCTGGAACTGCTGGCATAATGATTGTGTGCACTGTGGAAATTGAAGTATTCTACTCGAAGAGACAGACTCGGAATTATCGCTGCAAATTTCTTCATTTAGCCAACGTTTAAGTTCAGCGAACGACCAAAGTTCGGTTACAATGTGTGAAATATTCTTAATGCTTTTGTTATTAATGTCACGCGAACGTTCCACGCGAATCATCAAAGGAAATATTCGATCGGATTCCAATTTCCGTGAATTACTTCGCACACAATTTGTGTCCCCGTGACCATTCACGTTTTGTTAATTACGCTATTCGAGCGGGGAAAATTTGAACGCAAGTGTTACCGAATCAAGTAAATACTACAATAATTTATACATTATTTTGCTGAAATGTTAGAATCTATAAATTGGGTGCACTGAAATAGTCAATTTAGCTACTCGAGTGGGGAAAATTGGAAAGCAAGGGTGTTACTGAATCAAGTAAATTCTAATTTTGCTGAAAAACTATAATCTATGAATTCGGTGCATTAAAATAGCACCTCTAAGTTTGGCTACTTTCTAGAAAGATCATCCCCAAATTCCTACCTTCAGCGCGCAGGCTCCGTATCTGTGTCTCCAGGGGTCGAAACACGTTCAGCGGTAGGTTCTCCAGATAGTTCCTGCTGAGATCCAGCACGCGTAGTTTCTTCAGGGACTTGAATGCGTCGCTGAAGATGGCCTTGATAAAATTCCCGTAGAGATGCAGCTCCACCAAGCTGACCAGGTTCTTGAACGTGACCTTGTCCACGATGCCTATTTGATTGTACGATAGATCGAGAATCTGCAAACTCTTTAGATCTTCAGGGAATTCTTCGAGTTCCTTCAACCGGTTATGCGTAAGATTTAGGATCCTGAGATGAATCATGCCTTGGAGCCTTTCCTTCGGCAAGCTGTTCTCCAGAATGTTCATCCCTAGATGAAGGGTCAGCAGGTTGGGTAGGTCCCTGAATGCACTTGGCGAGACCCTGACGATTTTGTTCTGGTCCAGGTACAAGTGCAACAGAGCCGGGAAAGCCTCGAAGTCCTGGGAGGTAACGATGCTAAGATTTGTCCCGGAAATGTGAACCTCCTGCAGGATAGGGTACGTGTCAACCGAAGGAGGATCTCGGATCCTGTTCAGCGGGTTCTTGGTCAGGTACAGCCAGGTCAGACTAGGTAGATTCTTGCCTGACAATCCGTCAGCTGGGATCTGTCTGAATTTGTTCTCGGAAAGGTCTACTTTGCGCAACATGGACGAATGAACGAAGAAGTTCGCCGGCAGGACGTTGAGGTGGTTGTGGCTGAGATCCACAGACACCAAACGGGAAAGATTAGCCGTGGCGAAGCCGGACATCTTTTCGATGCGATTATGGCTCAAGTCCAGCTCTTTCAAGTACATCAAACTAGCGAAACTGGCCACGTCCACGTTTACGATCTCGTTATTGGACAGCGTGAGGATCTCTAGATTAAGAGCTTCGGCCAACGCCGAGTAGCAGATGTTCTGGAACCTGTTGTGGTCCATCCTGATCTCCCTCAACGACTTCAGCCTCTCGAATATCTCCGGAGGAAGGGTCCTCAGCCGATTCCGGGTGAGATTCAGCTTCGCCAGGTTCAAGTTTAAGAGAAATATGTCCTTGGGCAGTTGGTCGATCTGAACATCGTCCAACAGAAGCTCCTGCAGCGACCGCAGCCCCTCCAGACTGTTCTCCGTGATCTCGCTGAAGTTGTTGCCGGATGCTGCCAGCTTGCGAAGTCCGGGAATAGACAAAGCGCGCAAGGCAGAAGCTGTCAAAAGATTATCATCGAGATTGAGGTCAGTTAAGTTGCTGAGGCCTCGGAAAGTGCCGCTCTCTATGCTCCTGATGGAACAGTTCTTCAGGTTGAGGATCCTGATGGGTAGGCTCTCCTGGAAGATCGAGTTCTGCAGGACTGTCAGGTGATTGTTAGCCAGATCGAGGACTCTCAGCTTCCTGAGAGCGGTTAGAGCATAAGGGTCTAGCCTCTTCAGCCCGTTGTCTTGGAGATAGAGCTCCTCCAGCTCGTGCAGCTCGGAGAAGGTCCTAGCGGTGATGTGGCTCAGCTTGTTCATGCTGAGCTCGAGGAACTTGAGAGCCTGCATCGGCTGGAAAGCTCCTTCCTCTATCCTGGAAATCGTGTTGTTGGTCAAGTACAATCGTTCCACCAGCAACAGGTCTCTGAACAACGGTGCCTGGAGGTAGGTCAGTCTGTTGTGTCCTAGCCACATGATCCTGACAGAAGCTTGACCCCTCAAGGAATCGTTATGCAACACCGCTAAGCCGTTGCTGTCGAGTTGGATGGACACCAGAGAGCTTCCTCCGGAAGAGGACTCGGAGGTGGATAGCTGGAAGACGTCGCCCAGCATCGTCAGCTGGTTGCCTTGGAGGTTGACGTGTTGGAGGCTGTTCAAGGTCTTCAGGGCGCCAGTCTCCATGTTCGTGATCGCATTATTCTGCAGGTGCAGCTCCAACAATGACGGCAGCGGCGAGAACACTCCGCGTTTCACCTCGCTGATGCGATTGTCCTGCAACCTGAGCTCCCTCAGTTGTTGCAGCTTGGAGAAGGTGCCGGGTTCCAGCTGGCGGATCTTGTTGCCGTCCAGAGACAGCGAGGATAGATTCACGCAGTGTTCCAGGAACTCCTTGGGCACCTTCTCGATGTAATTGTTGCTAAGGTGCAACTGCGCCAGTTGCGTCAGGCTAGCCAGACCCTTTCCATCGATTCTTCTGATAGCGTTCTGATGCAGATGGACCACAGCCAAGCTTCTGCTGCCGATGAACGCTTCGCTCGGGATCTCGAGGATGTTGTTCTCGGCCAGGTAGAGGTCCCGGAGCTTCGGCAGCCTGGCGAACACGCCGCCGATGTTGTGGATGTGGTTATGGCTGAGCTCGATGTTGCTCAAAGCTTTGTTCGTCCGGAATGTCGCCACGTCCAGGAACACGATCTTGTTCCGGCTGAGGTCGATGTACTCTAGATCCTTCAGGGAGACGAACGCGTCCTTGTGGATGGTCTCGATCGAATTGTAATAAAGAGACAACGTTCGTAGAACTGGACAGGGTCTGAAGCAATCCTCGGGCAGCTTCTCGAAGTTGTTGCTGCTCAGGTCCAGTATCATCAACGAGCTCAGCTGGCTGTACCTGTCATCTGGTAGCTCTGAAATCTCGTTCCAAGCTAGCGTCAGAGTACTTAGACTCTCTAGCCTTCGCAGAGGGGTCATGGGGAACATGTTCAGCTTGTTCTCAGCCAAGTTCAAGTCGCTCAACATGTTCTCCAACCCGGCGAACGCGTACTCGGAGATCTTCGAAATCTGGTTGCCTTTCAGGGTCAGTTGCAGCAGTTTCAGCCCGTAGAAGCAGTAGGACGTTAGTTCCTGTATCAAATTCGCTTCTAGGTCCAATGCGCCCAATCTCGGCAAGTTCGCTAATGATTTCTGCGGAACGTGAGGCAGCCGCCCGGACACCAATGCCAACGATTCTAAACTGTCGTTCAGATTGCGGAACGCGTTCTCGTTGATCTCGCGCAAAGACGAATGCGAGATTTGCAGGTGTCTGATCTGCGAGTCCGGCGGGAAGCTACTGTCTTTCAATATCTCCACGGTCTTGTCCAGCTCGTAAACGTTCAACGACTGCACCATGGTGTCCGCTCCTGGAAAACGATCGTAAAGGTCGTAGCCATTCATTTCATTAGGCTACGATAACGCGGAGTTTGGATTTCGCTGCGTCGACCCGCGGTACGACGAGCCACGTCGCCTTCTTTACGACCACCATAAAACATTATGCATTCGACAGAAGCTTTCTTAACCTTCAGCCACTCGCTTTCTGTTTAATTGGTTGCGTGGAACTTTATACGACTCCGACGTAAATCAAGTTTTATTCGATGAAGTAACTACTTTAATACTAAACGAAACACTAAGACTTAAGGTTCGCGATTTGTATGTGCACTTTCTCAGTAATTGAAAGTTAATGCTAACTGCCGTGCACGATTTCCGATGAGTGAAGAGCGAAAACCGAACGAACCGGTTTTTACTGGAAATTGGGATCGCTTGGGATAGCGAGAAATGGCAAGCCTCTGCATTGAATTTCAAGTTGCAAAATAACAGCGAAAGACACGTTCGTTAGTCGAAATGTGAGCGGCCAAGTGGAAACGTTTATTCAGCTACGCTTTAAAGTCCTCTCATTAAATGCTAATTAATTCTCCGTTTTACGCGTCTCTACAACAACGACACTGTTATCCCGTTTATAATAACAATCTCGCCGATATTATCGTGGAGCGTAGTCGCAGTCGCGTTTCCGGGCTGGGTCGTTCGGTTAATAAATGAAGATTGGACTCGTCCGCGTGTATCCCATCGAAAAACTTCGTTGGACGAGGTTAACCCTTTGAACCCGACAAAAATGTAATTCGAAAATCAAGATATTTCTTTCAACCCAGATCATTTTTTTTGTATGTAATCTTTTGGCATTGTGCAAGTCCAATTGAACCTGTTTGCAGACGATACAGACGGAATGAAATGATCGCGATATTTTGCAAATAGTGTGAAATTTAACAACCGACATAGTTAATATTAATATTAACGAACTTTTAATGATTTGAAAAAGGATTTTGTGGTCGAATTGATTTGAATGAGAAACATATTGAAAGAAGTGTGGAGGATATATTTATCAAGTGCGATGGAAAAGCGCGTTCAGTATGACCGCAGCGTTACTTTGGCCTGGTTGCATCGCTGGTTGCACTCACCGCCCACGCTTATGACTCGTTGCAGCGTGGTCCTCAGGGTCTCTTCCGTGGCGCCAGCGCATTCTAGGAAAAGACCGTCCTTGAAATTGTAACAGGGACAGTCGGGAATGGTCTCCGGGGGTGGGCACTCGGCTATCTGAGCAACGGCGAAATTCTGTATCAGTAGAATCTGCAGGATCAGCCGGAGGGCGTGTTGCGTCGGGGCGCGAGACCGTCTCCTCCATAGTTCCGGCGTCATCGTTGCTCTGCGTTCGTTATTCGTGCCCTCCGCGTCACTGCGACACGACGCTGCAACAATACAATGCAGACGAAAGTTCGTTAGTCGGCTGAACGACGAAATTTATTTTTCGCAGCGTGCATCCAGTTGAATGTACAGGGTGTAAAAAAGTACTGGTCATCCGTCCTAGAGGTGAATCTACACCTCTGGATCGGTGGACATTTGTAACAGAAACTTTCCGCAAAATTGTACAATTTAAAATTGTTTACAAAATGTCGATGAGACTGATCATAATCGTGTGCGTACGATGACTTGGCCGAGCGAAGAATGTCCCTTTAAATTTTGTTTGCTCGAGGCACGCACACGATCATGTTCTGTCTCATCGACAGACGCGATTCAAATTAATCTTGAAAATGGTCCAAATTAGGTTCGAAACGTCGATTATTTGATAATTAGCAAAATTGCTTATTAATTTATTTGTATTAAACATCAATTCAGCATTTGTTATTAACAATAATCCGATCGATATAAGAAACTTATTTAAATTGTCACCCATTTAAACTCATCACACAATTATTCTCAAAATTACGATCGAAAAAAAATTGAAGTTTTGAATGGAGGCTCCGTTGATCGTACGGAACGAATGAAACAAAGTCAACCGAGACGGTCCGGACAAAAATACAGCGGCCATACAGAAGAGAGCTCGCGATGAAGGAAAATATGGCGCGCGGATGGACGGCGAATAGAAGAACTGTTTTTCCTATATAATTCCAGCGCGATGGAAGAGTTAATGGAGACATTTCCGAGAACACAGCTGAAGAAAAATTTTCATGAATGAAATATCCTACGAAAATAGCCGGCGCAGGAATGCGAGGCAGCCTCGCGAGCAATTCTCGCGTGCGTTCGCGAGCGCGAGCATATTTTGCTTTAATAGAACTTTCAAATGAAAAAGTCTGCATTTTAATTTGAATTTAATTACGCAACGCGCGGTCCGAGGGTGTGTATTTTTCGTGAAGAAAAAAGAGAGAGAGAGTGAGAGCTTGGACCAGGGGTTGGCCGCATTCAATTATCGCGATCGATACGACGATTCAAACGGTAATGAACCTGTCCCCGTAAGAAGAGCACTGTCTACTTCTTTTAAAAGGTATTTTCCTTTTTCTTCTCTGCCTCCCGTTCCGGCTGTTCTCGTCCCCCGTGTTCGCTTCATTCTTATCTGCCTTCGTTATCGTCATCGAAGCGGGAAATATTAAGGAGAGCCGAGGAAACTGTCATTACGATGTCCTAGCTCTCAGTCTTTTAATTATAACGAGACGAAACGCCGCCGTCGGAACACAGCTGCGATTTAATAATCTTCCTGTTATCTTAATGATAACGTCAATCCTTATCTGTCCCCTTGCATCTTCGGCGAACACGGATCTCGAAGGCAACGTCCCACTTTCGCCGTGCTGCTCTTGCGAAAATTAAGAAGTCGTTTCCATCTACGTTGTCCCCTTTTTAATGCTTCTTTTCCGCGATGTACTTTTAAAAAATGGGCCGATCTTCTTTCGAGATTTTTTACGCGTTCACATAGTACTAATTTATTTGCAGAATCATGAAAATATTCTACATTCGGGACCTCGAAATACTGAAAATTACGCGAGCAAAACTTTCAAACTTAGAAGAGGGCTAAAAGTGCTCGCGCTCCGAGCGGATAAATAATTAAACTTGGGGGAGAAACGTCGCGTTTCCAACTTATTAGCGATTATAACGGTGTGAGAAGAGGGACAGGGGTAAGTGGCTGATATTTTCAGCTGTCGCGTTACGCTTCAGCCTCCCATAATTAAAACGTTAATTAGTCGACGGTCGTCGGGGACGATCGCCTTCGATGCCGGAAGAGAACGGGAGAGGCTGGCAGCGCTGTTTTAACACGCGCTTCCGGTCGCCGAACGGGCAACAGCACCGATCCGCTGCTAATAATTTCGCAAGGAAACATCCTATCAAGAGGATCAGTTAAATAGTCACCCGCGGCGACACGCTGTCGATGATTCCAGGGCGAGCTCCCGTCTGCGCGGCGTCCGGCTTTCATATACCGGAAACGCGCGATTCACCATGCTCGCGTTCCTCGGTTCTTTGTCGCTCGACGCCATCGTCGTCCGTTCTGCTCGATCTCCTTGTATACGTATCTGATTCGTATTCTACAGCGTATCGTAGACACTATAGGTTGTTCCAAAATACTTTTATCTCGCTTCCACGAAGAAACCATGCTACGGACAATATTGATGCTGTGGTATCTTTATTACTGGTACGAAGAGTTTTTTTTCCTTATTTAACATCGCTCTCAATTCTTAGCTAAGGTTATTTCGCGACGGGACCTACAGTTTATAAGGTGGGCTCCGAACCACCTAGGGAGGCAGTGCAGCTGGGACTCGAAGCCGGACCACCGATTAGCAGTCGCGCGCTCTACCCACCGAGCCAAATACAGTGACTCTTATTAATATTCGGACACTCTTAAAAAGACGATCATATTTTTAATGTTGTACTATACGATTTTTGGGAAGCTCGAGCAATTAGTTTGACACAGGATGAGAAAAAAAATTTTGTCAAAAATTGCAATTTGTCGGAATTGTAGCAAAAATACTAAAAGTTGCATTTTACAACTTTTTTATAGAACGAGACAATGTGTTTTTTCCTCCAGTCAACGTCGTCGTTCGAATTTGTAGACTTCCTACATTTTTGCAAAGGAAAATGTTGCTTCGCAGAACCTCAAGAATCTGCCATTTCCGGATGTTGAAGGAATTTTGAGACACCCTGACTTAGATCACTTTTGTAATTATAGTCGCTAATGGAAAGCGATATGAAATATTTCAACAAATCCATTGTCAAAGTCGTCGCGATAATTTCGCGTTGACAAATTGCTAAGATCACGGCTAACGCGAAAAAGAATCGTGTGGACGGGATTTCCTCGGGCTGTCACGAAGTCAGCGAGAAACATTGTCCGCGTTTCGCGGATCAGGTAGCAGATGTAGATGGCCGAGCGCTGTTAACGGCTCGCATAAATAGCAACCTTCCGGCGTGCAGCGTGCCCGGGGACACCCGGGGTTTCCGTGCGAGACACATTCTGAATACAGCGATTTCCTGCAATAACAATCGCGGAATTATGTATGCCGGCTGCGTTGGTCGCGGATTCGAGCCTCGGCGAGCTGCATCTGCTGCACCGTGTCGGCCGGATCATCGTTAGGCCGAGCAGAGCCGCGCGACGCGTGCACCCCGGGTGCATCCGCAAAACCTTTCCTGACGGGAACAGGAACACGGTCGTGGAATAAACGTGCCAGTGGCTCGGAGATCTTATAATTCGATTACGTTCGCTGGAAAAATTCCGATACATGTTTTTAATTCAATAAAGAAATTCAGCCTTTAATTTTTAGAAAATACTAGACGATTGCAGAAGTTCACACTCCACTTGAAAGTAACATGCGGACTATTTTCTACAATTGTCTCCGAACATTTTAAAACGTGATTTTCTTCTTCGTAGAAGTTACATGTTTATTCTTGAAACAGGTCACGAGGTAAATTGGCCACGAACTTTTGCAATCATCCAAGAAAAATAAAATAGTGTCTGGTCGCTAACAACGAATCGAGACATCGGATACCACCGACACCGCGTTCCGCACTCAACGAAGTTTAAGATAATTGTGAGTCGAAACTTACTAATTGGTAACTTCGGGCTCGAAGGTGTTTGTTAGTTGGATCAGACCGTAATGCACCTATTAATAAGTTTAATCTCTTCCGTTGCCGATTAAGAAACTTGTGTCTTAGACCAGTCTGAGCTACTATTAATAAGTTTCAACCGGGAACTCCGTAATATTCGGAAACGCCACTCTGTAAAACACGCCAAAAACAGGCGGGGGTGGTAAAGGTTGGTGAACAGGGGACAGTGACGCGACCAATTCTCCGCAATCTCCATAGCGTGTACCGCGTTTTCGACACACCGCCAACCCCCAACCACTTAGCGAGCTAAATGGCCTACCCGTGTTCCGCGTAGGTAACTGCGGTTGAAATCCAGAAACCGGTGGCCACGCGACACTTTTCCGCGAAAAACGCTGATTTCGCGGTCTGGACGCAGCGAAAATCTCGGACGGCCAAAGAATATCGGTAATTTCCGATAAAATTGATTAAAAAATTATTCCTACCCACTAATAATTATCGTGATAAATATATTTTTGTAATAATTCTTTAATTAAACTGTGTTTTCTTAAAATAAAATTAAATATTGTGCGTTTGTTACTCTAGCAGTTAAAATATCTCCGACTGCAAAGGGTTAAGATGGGCCAAAATATTTGTATAACCTCCCCGAAAAGAAGAAAAATAAGAAATTGTCAGCTTCGTGTCTCGTCGATAACATCATCAAGTTATTATTCTCTTCAGCGATTCAGAGGCGACTTCATTTGCAAGTTCTCGTTTGAAGACATTTCTTGAGCAAGCTGGTTAATTTTAGCTGGGTTAGTTTTTCGAAGAGAAATTCTGGAAAAATTATTTACCGTTCCTTATACCTTCAGATTACTTTCAAGTTTGCTTCGCGGGACGGTAAATAATTTCGCAGCATTTTTATAAGGGTTGAGCCACCCTTTGGTTAAGAAGTTAAGAAGTTTGAAGTGTACCTTCCAGGTGAAGTTGCCAGTTTAATGAATCTCTGTGGGAATTAGTAACGCAACGTTGCTGACGGTCTTCTGTGTTTTGTTTTTTCGAAATTATACATTTCTTTTTATTCGTTTCATAATGTCGAAATTCAGGAAGGGGAGAAACTAATTATCGAAGTAAGGTAAAAGAAAGAATACACGTGAAACAGTTGACAGATCAAATAGTCGGTTTTTCGATTACTTCGGCGCCTCTCGCGCGAAGTCGACGACGCACGAGGGGTAATCGTTCAAGTTAACGGACATCTATTACAGCGGACACGTTCCCTCCATTTCCGGGAGGTCTGTTATAACTCCACGAATTCCCCATGCGGATTATATTCTATTCCACGGACGGTTTTTTCGGCGCGGTAGACGCTCAGGTCCCCGAGCATAGGTGAACGACGGACAGTGATCCGGATTGGAAAATCGAGTGACATCTTTTATTTTGAAAATTATACATTTCATCTTATGCATTCAATTATACATTCAAGATTGGTATAAACAATACCTCAATTTTTATTAATTGATTAGATATCGACAAATATTCATCACATCATTAATTCATATTCATTCATATTCACCATATCACTTACCAACTTACAATCGCAACAACAAAAATAGGGCTTGAAGCCACTCGGATCCATTAATAGCAATAAAGATATCGATAAAAAGAAAAAAACCTGTAATGATAGCGAAAGCTGCTTTTCAGCGTGGAGGTTGGTTACACTGATAAATACCCAGAATCAGGGGGTATCGTACCCCCTTAAGATGGTACCAGAAAGGTTGCAAATAAAGCAAATCCGAGTAAAATCCGAAACGATGCGGACCACCCAGTGGATCGGTCGATCGAGAGGAGTCCACGGACACCAATCGCCATTACGTTCTTCCTTCGCCCCATCGTTTTCCCGGATAAAAACGATACGGTGCCCGGTTAAATGGTTCCGGCGCGTCCCCCCACCCTCAACCCTCTCTGTTCTCTTCTGGCTTTGGTCGAATCGAAATCGCACGGTGGCCGGGGTCTCCCATTGTTTCCCAATATTTTCCAGTCCATTGAATCGCGTTCACGCCTTCATTTTTGACCCGAGGCGGGCTTTAATCCGCTCGCCACAGTTCGTCAAAACTCCGAATAATGCGGCCCCGTAAGATCGAGGGCTCGCACAATACCCTCCCGGCTCCCGATTGAAAATTTCCAACGCAGCGGCGCCGATGAATGCCCGTCAGCCGGATGCACGAGCTGTCACGCGACGAATCGACATCCACCCCCGCAAAACGCAAGCGGAAAACGCGCGATTCGAGCCAGTGTGTAAACCTCGGATGATTTTCTGTTTACCAACACGATCGAACGATTCACCCTCTCTTTTTCCCTTTCTATTTCTTTTTACCTTTTCCGATAATGTGGAGAGTGGGTAGAGGGAAAGGGTCGGCCGATTAAAGAACGATTCGACTTGGCCATTCGAGAAACGTTATCAATTTCAACATTAATCGTCCTACGATTGCCCGTTGGGTTTCGACCTCGCTCGGCCTTTTCGTGCATCCTGTTTTCCACGTTTTCTGAATTCCGCTCGGGTATTGATAGACACGATACCACCCCCGGATGAAGCTATTGTTTTGATTTTTGCACGAACACATGTTAGACACGCTTTCGAAATATCGAGAGATGTCTATTTGGCGGTTGTTTTGTTATCCAGTCGAGCCGAGTTATTGGATTCTTTCGGGCCCGTGTGCGAGAGCGTAATTCCGAAAGGCATTTGACACCATCATCGATCGGTTGTGGAATTGTTCGAATTCCCCGAACATTGTGTTCGTTTTTTATTTTTGTAGCGATAAATCTACACGATTGTTCTACAATTATTCAGATACTGTAGCGGATTGCAATTTTGAGAAATAATTTGACACCCTGACCAATCGGTTTTGGAATTGTTCCATCTTAAGAGTTATTTTGTTTTCCGCATTTCCGCGACAGTTGAAGACCGAGAGACAGACAGGTTCCAGCTGATTTATAATTGTTCGCTGACGGGATATCTTCTGTAACGAAGTCTCGTGAGGCAAAACCGTGTAAAACCGTAGAAAAGCGTTCCACGTCGCTCCATATACACCTCAAGTTCGGAACAATTTAGCTCGTTCTGTTTTTGCTGCGTTGCGCCTGTGCGGATGTTGTCCTTCAAACAATACCGCGCTATATGAAACAATACTTTTATCTGATATTCGTTTTGTCGGCTACAATCAGCGTGCCGGGTTCGTCTCAATGAAAAAAGACATGAACGCGGGACGAGCGTATTGAATCGAACGCGACGAAGACGTCGAAACGCCGCCGTCGCGCCGGTTGAAAAAAACCTGTTCCTCTCCTCTCTTTCTCTCTCTCGCTCTCGCTCTTTTCACCACAGTTGGAAAAAGTGTTTGCGCGGAGCATTACTTCCGGTGGAAATAGCTTTTCACTTGAATGCCAGCGTGTTCGTTGTGGCAGAATTTATTGATCTGTCTTCGAAATTTCAGACGCGCAATAAAACCGACGTTTTCTCGTTTGCGAGCTCCCGTCCGCTTTCAAGCACACCGCTTCCGCTTCTGAGAGAAATTCTGCGCATTCTTTTCTTCATTCTGTACTCTTTAAAACGCCTGCGCGACTGAATTTATTTCCGCTTTAAGCGCGAACGGTAATGGTTTTTCTCGCCGAGGAGATTTTCCTCAGCTGCTCGATGAGAGTAAATTGGTGCGTCACGCACACTCATACGTTGATACTGAATCTTTATAATAATGATCGGTATACACTGAGGATCTACAGTCCCGTCCATAAATGCATAAATTATTATTCTTCTAACCTTGAAAAAACCAGGACATTTTGTCAGATTTAATTTACATGTTCTCCACATTCGAAAAAATTAGTAAATACCATTTTTATATCATAACATATTGGTCGTTTAATAACAAACGTAAATGCAAAATAAAAATTGTCTGCTCCGAAATTCTTTAAATTTTTCCGTTAAATGCATACATTTTCCTATACGAATATTGCAACTTGATTTTAACGAGATCGAGTCGCGTCGACACGCGGGCATTTATTATTATTTTTACGTACGGTTATTGTGGATATTAATGCAGTCGCGAATTAATCAAATAACGACATTCCAGAAAATGCTGTTCATAGTGCTCGCTTTAATGATTGATATAACTCATTTTTACCGGGCGTGCACAGTAACTAGAGCATGCTGCTCGAAATGCACTCCTCCGTTGAGCGAGTGCGATTATTTATTTAATATCGTGTTTGACCGTGTACTTTATCACTCAATGAACACGCTAATATTTAGTTATACGAGTTTAAGAGTAATGTATTGCTAATGCAGTAATTCTATCTCATCAAAAATTTAGCAGAAATTATGCAATTAGCGTAGAATATTAATAGCATGTTCGAATTAATGTCGCGATTCTTCCAGCTACAAAACAACGTTAGAATTGATTTTCAACACGATTTCGACCAAATTTTATTATACATTCTACAGAACTGATCTACATAAATCGTTGAGGAAAACGACATTTAGTATTTTCTAAAGTTTCTTTGTCGCGTAATAATTGTTCTATATGGTTTGAAAGCAGTTCAAGTCGGTTGGAGTTTCCCTTCGGTGCGAGACGAGTAAATCAAACGGGGGCGATTGTCGTTTGCGAGGCTCGTCGCTCGTCGGCGCGTAGTTTATTAATTTTCCGGGTACGCAGGCCGTGCAGGTGGGAATTGGACAACTTAACAAGGTTTTTACGGGCGCGCGATGCCTATTGCATCGCTCGTCGTAAACTGCACGCAATTCCCGGGATACGGGATCCTATGCACGTGATATGCAGATAGAATGGTATCGTAAAACCACAGCCGACGTTCGTGATACGTCTTTCCTTTTACAAGGCATTTCATGAATGATTCTTTATCCCCTGGCCACCGTCGCTATTTACTCCACTTCTTTTTATCGCGAACTGGCTGTTCTTTCATCGTTATACTTATACCGCTATAATAATCAGTGCTCCTATGAGGTTTAACGGGTACACGTTAATAGGTAATTGATTAAACTCTTGATTGGAAATTCACGTCGTTACCTGCTGCTCAATATTTCAAGATAATTAATTTCTCTTTGGTTACGTCAGAATTCTATCCGTCCCAGCAGAGTGTTATGTTACCAGTTCGAAATAAATATTGCTCGCTGGAGAAACAATATTCCATTTAATGAAGCATTCGAGTGTAGATGCTCTTGGTTCCTATGTAATGCTGTTGCATTTCTATTGGATCGAACAAATTATGAAATGTATTGTTAAACGTTAGAATTGTATAACTACGTAAACTGTAGATCAAATATAAAATAATATTCGCTGGCCTTAATAATTATATTGCACTGTATAGAATAAAAATGATCAAGCGATGAAACACGCTTCTATGTATACATATGATACCTCGTTCCAGGGAATCGAAGCACAAGGCTTTTGTTCGAAAAATCCGCAGACCGTTAATGAGGATAGGTCGACATTCACCGTGTTCCAGTGAAAACCGTTGGCCCTAATTAAACCTAACCGTGAAAATTCGGAAAACCGGGACACCACTGCCGTGTGGAAATGGCGGATAGGTGACGAGAGCGGGTTAAAGCAGAGCAGTCGAGCGAATCCCGAGAAGTTCGCCGCACGCGCTGTAAACGATCAATCCTCTTACGAGCGATGCAATCGGACGTATCCCGTTAAAGGGAAACATTGGATTAGGTAAAAGCTTAAGCTCCAGGGAACGACCGGTTGCCCGAACAATCTCGTCTGTTTCGTTTTCCCCCTCGCCACGGTTTTATCCTGGCTTCCCTTTTTTCTCGCCGCATCCCGGAGAGCGACAAACGTGGACAGAATTCGGATTAGCCGCCGTCGTTTACAATAATGTTGTTAAAAAAATTGTTGCACTTCGAAGAGTTTCTACCGAGAAATATTCTTTCATAAAAATTTACAGCAACGAGCAATTATTAGACTGCTGGATGTTCATACAATTTTCACCGAGTTATGTTAAATTGGATGCTTCAGAATTTCTTGAATCTCTGTATAAACCACAAATGCATAAAGATTCGGAGTTTAGCAATGATCATTGATCGAAGTATAATGTTACTGGAAGTAAAGTAGAAGGCAGTGCTATAAATTTCAGTGACGTCTCCAATGGCGTCGGAGCAAGCAGCTCTGGATTCGACGAGAGGCTCTCGTCGGGATCTCGAGTTCTGCCGCGGATATTGCATCTCGGTGCATCGGCTTTTAACCGGTTTACCTTGTTCTCGTGGAAGGTCGAAAGTCGCCGGCCTTGCAGACCCCCGAAGGAGCTTCCAATTTCCGCCTATCCTCTTTCAAACGTTCTCGCGACTGCCGAACGATCCCTGCGAGTGAATTCGAGCCTCGGCTCTCCCGGATTATCCAGAAACGCCTTCCCGAAACGGGGACAAGAATTCGAGACCCCGAATCCCGGGTTACGATCAGCCCTGTCCCCGAGCTTTTTAAAGGATCCCGCGATCCTTTTCGATATCGCGATCTCACGATCCCAGGCTAACCCGAAAAAGAAACGGCCGCGATATCGAGAGCAGATCATTTCGACGATGAGAGGAGCAGCATTTGGGACGAGTGTTTGGTTCGGTGGACCTGGGACAAAGGTTTTCAGACTTCTCCCTGGCCAATTAATGATCTGCTGATAACTGGTTTCCTTCGAAGACTCGTCGTTGTCTTTTAGATGACACTTTTAAACCGATGTGGATTTATATTTTCGAAGAAATCACTATATTTAATTTAAATTTAATTTGACTATCTTATTTTCTGGTTCTGGTTCCAAATGTAATTTTTTCTTTTATAGCACGCCCGACAAAGTGTTTTAATCGTTACTACCATATTATTCTCGTTGTTAACACGCATTATAGTTACATTATTTTTCAGACGTAAACATTTTTTTTTCTTGAAAGTGATTCACATCTGGATCGAAACGTTGGGAGTTTATTAATTGCAAAATTGCTTGTTTTATATTATTAATCGAACCTGTGCACCGACACCACTACACAATTATTACCTTTGTCTTATTATTTGCCTGTATTACTTCTCGATGCATGTTTGCTCCCTCCACTCGAAAATTGAAATCGACAAAGGATTCTCGTTCTTTATTCCGGTAATTCAATTTTCCTGTGCTGCTTGTACGCAATTTTTCCCGTGGCGTACCATTTTATTCGAGTCGCGTTTATTTTGTGCATCGTGCGCGATTTAAAAGCGTCCCTTTCAAACCTGAATACGAGAAAATACTGACAAGTTTGTCTTTAAAATTCAGAGTTGACCAAGTAGCGAAACGCAATTTCTCTTGCGATAGAATCGAGAAATAGATCGGACGTTTTACGGGAGCCTAACAATTTCGAAAGTGCACCGGCAGTTCGAAAAAGCGGAATCGTGAAATCGAACAATTCATCGAGCGCAGTGTCAGAGTGCGCCGGACGTGTTCACGCGTCCGTGGCATTGTGTTAATTAACTTTTCGACAGGGAAAAGTGTCCAGTACCGATCGGATTGATAGAGTTATCGATGGAGATAAGTAAAACGTTCGTTTCAGCGACGATTAATAATTTTCTAAACATTTTAATAAGTGCCCGTACGTTTTTGAGGACCTATTGTGAAAAATTAGTTAACTTCTGTTCAAATTCGTCGATTGGACGACCAGAGCGTGACTCGTCTTTCACATAAAAATTACCAGGTTTTTATGCATTTATAGCTCCTTTATTAAGGTGATTCAGGGAAGAAATAATGCATACTATTTTTATTTTGCATAAAGAAACGCAGTCTACATTAGTAACCAAATTTAGAGACTTGGTGAAACGAGAAAAATCGCGCACTAGCCTGGAATAGAGGTTGAAGGAGGATTGTGAGAGAGGAGGGGACGTCTGACCAGGAATGGAATTAAACCCCGTGAACTCTAATTATAAAAGCGTCGATAATAACATTATACCGGGCCGGATTTCCGATAGCGCCGCCTGGCGCGGATTAAGGAAGCTATGGAAACGATGCCCATCGCCGATGGAGACGGTTAATTAAAAATAATACTCTCTCCGCCTCTTGCGTGCACTTTTATTAGCGAATGGAGCAATCGCGCGCCTTGCCCTTCGACCAACCGGAAGTAATCCTCGGATCGATACGAAATGCATTAAAATATTATATTCTCGCCGTGGAAATGCAGTACTGTCCTCTACGAATCGAAGGTTAATCACGACAAGCCTAGCAAACGTTCTTAATCCTTAAGTGACACAATAATTAACACGGACCAGTGTGGGTAACGTGATTTCCATCGATCCGTAAAAATAACGACGCGGATGATAATTACCAGCATCAAATCTCGCCGACAACAAAAATATTTCCGACCCACAATGGCGCCGGATAAACGAAATTGGAAAGTCATATTTGGCATTAAATTTATCGGTTCAAACGAATACGTGTATGTATAGAACACGTGTAATCCGTGTGATAAGCGGCTTCCGATATAGCTGCTGCCGATTTAAATATGTGTTCGTCATTTTTCCGGCGTGGTTAGTTATCCAGGATTAATTAACGAACCTGGTGAGCTTATTGGCCCGCTAAACCGTTCTACTAAAGCAAGAACCGTGTTTATCGGGGTTAATCCCGCAGCGATAAATTTATAATAAAAAAATCTAATTAATTACACCAGAGGCAGCAACTATATCTGGCCTAGAAAATGGTGGATTATAATCCATGTATAAAATTATATATAAAAAAACCGTTCTACTAAAGAAAGAACCGTGTTCATCGGGGTTAATCCCTTGGCGATCAATCCATAATAAAAGGTCTAATTAATTACACCACGGGCAGCAACTATATCTGGCTTAAAAAATGATGGATTATAAAGCGGTTGATAAATAGAAAGAACGAGAAGATTCCTTTGCAAGAGGCGGGCTTCGCAGCAAGATTTCTCAAGTTGAAAGTAATGTATTGAGTTATTTAAAGTTTTCGCAGTATCCTCTCTCGCCGCCAGTTTAAACGCGTAGCAACAGAGAAATTTCGCGAGGATCCTCGCGGCGACGGTCCGGGGCGCAATTAGATCCCGAAAACGGCTAGCAAGCAGATAAATTCGCAACCTTTCGCCGTGTCAAGGCTGCGCGCTTACTACCAGCCAACGGGGTTGTTGTTTTCGGTGCATTGTCTCCGCATTCCTGTCCGTACCCCGTTTATCTGGGGAAACGCGCGGAAATGGCTTGTTAATCCTGCGAAAACCGCCCTGTCGCGCTTCTGTCGTCGTCGTCGCTTTAATACATTCCCTCGAAGAGGTCGTCGGCCCTTTTCCAAATTGAAACGCGTAAGAGAAGAGCTCCCGACGAAATGGCGTAGAAACAAGTCTCCCAATCTTGCCTCGCGGGACGCATCCGACTTTAAGAAAAATTGATCGCGCCGCCCTTTTACCGCCGCCGCCTCGGTCAGTTTGCATTCGCAGATCCCCGAGAAAAATGCGTCGGAAAATCTCTTAAACGCCGGCTCGGACGTGCAATGGATCACCGGAGGCTCACTCTATTTTTTTCACTTGGCAGCTCGCATTGAAAATGCTGAGACGCAGCCAGTTTTTGAACGAAGAGGATTTTCTCCGTAGAATTTTCTCCTGGAACGGGTCTTCTTCGACTGTAATTCCTAGGCTGAACTAAATTTTGATTTTCCACAGAAATCCGCAACTTACACGCGAGCATGATCCACCGTTTTCAAGAGATCGACATTTGATTTCTAATTTACTGCAATGAGTAGTGCCACGTAATAATTGATAAATAGTCATGAATACAAATATTTCTTAATTTCGTCTAATACTTTCTGTAATAATAATATTGATATCATCGTCATCATAGTAGAACGAAACCGTGCCAAGGTAACTGCGATTTTATAAAAACAATTTATAATAACTACGGACGTAACAGTAGCAATGTAGGACCAAAATCATTGATTTTAATCTTCCCCAGATTTGTCCCTAAAACTGCGACGTTGCAGGAATCTCTTCGATCGACGGTAATGGAGGCTTCTAAATTCGAGGAGCGGAGTTTAAACACCTGCCGGCTAAGATTGAGCTCGGCGAAAGAGCTGTAAATCTCGTTGCGCGAAGTAATGCGTGTTAAACAAACCGGGAACGCGTAGAGGTAACTAGCTGTATAAATTAGTAGCGGGCCGCGAAACTTTTCGGTGGGAGGACCATAATGGACGATGACGCGAGGGTGGGGGTTGCGGCGAAGTTCCCTAATAAATTAGGCCGTTGGGCACGCCCGTAAATAAGATGCAACTGGCTTTTCCGCGGAAAACAATCGGCCCGTGGAAACACAAACGATTTATCGTTCGGTGTTGGCCGAACAGTGTCGATCGGGATATCGTCGGTCACGCACACCGAGAGTCCTTTATGGGATTTTTGTTGCGCGTCGGCCGAGAGCCAGGAAACCGATGAACCCGGGAAACGAACGATTTCGCTTAGCTCGGAACTCTTACGTATTGCTGATCAAACAGTCGTATACTTTGTCGCTGCCTCCTCGTGCCGCGCGGCCCTTATTCCGACCCATTTCCCACGGAACGATCGTCAGATTCTCGAACTCGAAACCCCTCGATCACAGATACGCTCGAACAGGATCATCTGCCAGTATCTCCGCGATCTAAACACTTTTTTCACTTTGATCGCGTTCCTCCTTCCGCGGAAAAGACTGCGACGTATAATTCGCAGGACTCTGGCAAGATCGCTCGATCCATTGAATCACGCAATACACCAAAGATTTTTACGCGAATTTTTATTCTCCTTTGGAAAACTTTGCTCGCGTCGCGCGCTACATTTCTACTCCTTAAGTAATGTTTCATCGCGAGATTTTAGCATGCCGCTTTCTAAACCAGCGCTCGACGCATTCATAATTACTCTCATCTTCTAAAAGTGGGATTTCATTAAAATATCTCAAAAAGTTTAATGGAATTTTTATTGCCTTTGCAGCGCGAGATAGAGCCTCCAATAGGGTAAACCAATTTTCCTCCGATTTGCATCTTTGCGTAAATTATTAACCTCTCTAAACTAACACTTCGCGCATCGAAAAATTCGGCGTAATGAACCGTGTTAGAAAGTTTGATGGGATTCTGAAGTGGAACAACATATTTTCTCAGAATTGTACAAAATCACGTAGATTTGAGAAAACAGCATTCAAAAATGATGTCTATCATTCACTGTAAAAATATCGACGGCGAGACACGATTGGCGGAATCCTTTAAAAAGTTAAGCACAAAGGCGCCGGAGATAATTTCTCCTGTGTCTCTCCATCTCTCCAGCACGCTCTGTCTGTGCATAATAAATTTACATTAGATTCCTTTTTTTACAGTCTACGAGTCGTTCCACTTTTTCTTCGACTATTTCGCAGCGGCGCAACACCTGAAAGTGCATGCAGATCGGGCCGTGTCGGTCCATCTGCCCGCGCATTACGATTCAACAATCACTCCGTGAATTTTAATAAAATTTTCTGTTCGAAGTGAAGCTACCAGCTTCGCTTTGCACCTCTCGCGCACTGATTTAATAAAAAAACTTTCCGGTTCCCGCGTTCACGAGATCCTCCGATCCGTTCCAACCCCTTTCGCAAACCGATGTGAAATCCTGCATTTCAAGATGGCTCGCTTTCTCTCTGGAATACCGTTCGTGTTCCACTAGTGCTATTAATTATTTAAGCGCGGAGAAAGAACGAAATTCTACTTGTTCAATTTATGTAACGGACACTGAGGGTGTCCGTAAATATTCGATAACGTTCCAAGCCGAGCGATCCTCAAAATCTTTCGTCACACTTTCTAGAATATTTTCAGGCATCGTTCGATCACAAACATTAATCTTCTCTATCAAACTTTTAATGATTTCAGCGCACTGGTTGGATCAATTGTTAATTAAACACTGCTTCCAAAATATCTCAAAATCCTTTTTCAACGTTTCGATCTTACTTCAGATCATTCTCAAGAAAATGAGAAAAGTTGCGTAATGCTCATGTATCTTAGGAGTGTTTACTCATATGCATAGTGTCCACTGATGTAGATTTGCTTCATGGTCAATAACTTTTGCGTTTTCAATTTTTCATTAATCTTCTCTACTTGTAGAAAAGATCATCTGATATGTTAGCAACGTTAATCCACTTCAACCATGATTAAAAATCTCCTCCACCCACGATCGGAACAAAACAATCGGCAATCGATTACCGAAAGCTGACGCGAAGCCCGAAAAATGTAAAATCGTTTCGAAGATGAAGGAAATGGTTGGTTCCCGGCTCGTCAGCCGTCCCGAAGTAGAAATCGTCGGGTCGTCGGCGGGAATAAACAACGGGGCACCGATTAAAACCATGGGGAATCGATTAAACTGTCCGCAGAGGATAAACGAGCAACGGAATTGCGCCTGGTGCGAGTATAGCAGAGCCAGCGACAGAGTGGGAACAGAGGGGTTTTGCGAAGGGCGCAAGCGAAAAGACTTAAAACGGGTTAGGCGTGGATGCGCGCACCCGAATCGATATTCAGTCATTCTTTTATTCGCATCCGGCCACTGGTACACGCGTTCCCTATCTCCCTTTTATCGATGTTTCTCCTTCGCTGAGTTTTCTCTCTCTCTCGGTCTCTACGCTCGGCCCTTCCTATCTCACGGACGATATTTCTTTTGAAAGTGCTGAGCTGCCCTGGCTCTTTGTACTATACGCCATACTTTAACCCGTCCGCGGGGATTCTTTATCCACCGGGCGCACCCCCGCGGACCAGGAAGAACGGAAAAACCGAACCTGACCTGCCACTCGCGACACATAGCTCAGAGTTTCTGGGAAACCGAGCGTGTCGTAGTCGGTGCTATTAGATATTCAATAATAATGAGCGGAAATAGGGTGCAACGATGAAAATGTCCGGTTTAACCCCTTGCCGTATCAATTTTTTTACAATTACAGCGATTAGAAAGATCCTCTCGTTAATTTGCATTTTGCTAGATGGAATGAACTACGATTATTGGAAGAATTGAAGAACGACACCGATACAGAGTAAGAGAGAGAGACAGATATATTCATTATGTAACAGAGCATATGTGCAAAATATAAAAAAGTAAAATTTGAGAATAAGAAAGATATTGTAACCAAATTGGTTAGGGTAAATGGAGAAGTGATTGTAAACTGTAATTGTCGTTTCTTCGTCTACAGGTGAGAGTGTTAATAATGTAAATAATTGTAAAATAGCGAATAAAATTTTAATCTTTGTTTACAGAGAAACATATTTCAGTTTATGTATGCACCTTTTATAATAATTTTCTCTCGAAGATTTTTATAACGTTGCAGCTAACCTAGAACGTCTCCCTTCCTGCTCGTGCCATAATAATTGACCTTTCCTCTCGACATCTCCTTTCCCATTGCAGTTAATTCTTTATAATTAACCTTCGTCGGAAAGGTTGAACGTTTTCCACGATGACTTTTCGCAAGACAGAAAACTATTATACGCGAAGACGTATTCCTCGAAAGTAAAATTACATTTCGCAGTGTTAACGTTGATTAAACGATTAAAAGTAAGATAGTCGAGTGGGTGTAATTCCTACGGAACATTTTTACGTCGCCAATAATAAAGCGGGGCTTGGACAAAGAGAGAAATTAGCGTTTAATATAACTTTCTACTCGACTTAACCTGGACAGTATGAAAAGTCCGGTGCTTTTCGCAGAACTTCTTGATTTAAACGTAATTTCACCGACGAAACTTGAGTCGATTCCATTTTATAATTGCACTCTTGGAAGCGCTTAAGATTGAGAAATTATTTACCTTACGAATACCTGTTATCCAAGATAGATCATCGAGACGGAATTTCTACATGTCCCTTTGGTATACCACGGTACACGAATCGAGAGATAAACAACTCGGTTATTTTATCAAATTTTTGTTCATTTCTCGAGGGATCAAGAGGTACAGGATGATCCAATAAATAATTCAAGCGGTATTATCAAATTTATGTTCATCCCTCAAGGGACGAATACTTGACTACCCTAACCAAATTTCGTGCGTCTGACACTCTCCACCATTTTCTTCAAAAATGTCTTGCATAAGATGGTGCTCCAACTAAACCTCGAAAAATGTACATTTCTCAAACGTATAAAATCGAGAAACGTTCTTACAGACGGTTGAGAATAATTTTCGCAGCAGTACCGCGTCGCACATCCTCCAGAAAATTCTGTCGTTCTCCAAACATCATCCCCGCGCTGTCCCCTCAATTTCCTGCAATACCGTCCGCGTCTCTCGGAAAAAGAACCCTTCAATTCTCCGGCTCGTAAACTCCGGAGCGGCAAGATAATCGCGAGGGATCGATCGATCGAGCGAACGCCGGGGGGGAGGCTCGCAAAAATTTTTCGATCGCTCGAAATATCCGGCCCGGGGAAATCGGTCGTGGCTCCGGCGAACAACCGCTGTCTCGGAGAGATATATAGCTGGAATCCATTACGGCATCCTTTAAACTTCTCAGGATTTATCACGGACCGATAGTCCACGGCAACACACGGGTCAACCGAGTTTACCCCTGTGTTCACCTGCCGATTTCTAGGCGAATGCCCCCTTAATATACTGCCGTCCTCGCGAACCAATTAGAAAGACGCGGCTCCTAATCAATTCTGATAGCAGAGGTTCTACTACATCGTGTTGCGTGTCATTCTAACCAGAAGAGAACGAGAAAAATGTGGAAAATGGACTCCTTCGGGTACATAGCCTTACTTGTGAGTCCTCTAGCGGGTCTAGGACGAAACACCACCTTTTTCCCTCCACTGTTAAACAATTTTAATAGCAACCGTGGTCTTTGAAGAATACACGCATACGTACTATCTAACAAGTTCTATTAATTTATTCGATGAACACCAGTGGGAAGGGGTCAAGAAGCATCGTGGTGTGAGTGACATTTCGGTGCGGATTTTTTGGCATACAATCAAGCCATCGCTGTACACCGCGTATATTCCAAGCTCCGCGAACAATCGAACACTCGATCACTATTCGCCTGGCACACAGGACTCGGCATCCCGTTGCCAGATTCGTTGGGAGTCATGGTTCCCATCTCGCGATGGATATCAAACCGGTCGTCAAAGGCGAGGCAGCGTATCCGTGAGAATCGTGAGCCGGAAGAGTCGGAGGGAACGGAGTGACTCGAAATCGTCGGGGGCAGTGAGTGTGTTCGCTGCAAGCCTGGTCGTCCTAACCCTTAAGTTACTGCACGTACGACGGGGGTAGTAAATTTCTGAGAGCTATCGCACGGCGAAACTATTCCACGTAAGAAGTGTGCGAGAGAGAATTGGGGGATGGGGCGAAGGGAATGGGTGCGTTCGACCGAAGATCAGCGATTTCCGGAAACGAGACCGAAAGGGGGTTACGTATGTGTCAATACCCGCGGAATCCGGCGGACATAGTGGGACCGAACGACCTGACACCGATCAAAAATCTGTAGCTTTGCTTCTGCTTCATGTACAGGGTGTCACGAAATTATACGTCACGGCCACTATAGCGTGATTCTACACCTACTATTAACCATGACCTTGAAAATCAAGGAGCAAACACAAAATTTAAAACTAATTGTGGACTAGCTGAAGGACTAACTTAGCACTAAATTTATGAATAAAATTATATACAAAAATTATATTATATGATTGTTCAAACATGTTTATTGCACATCACTGGATTCAGAAAAGTCTAGAGAATTTTTTGCTGTAAAGAACAATAAAAAATCTTTTATAATAACATCACAATATTCGTTCAAAGATCTGCAAATCTGGCATTTGTTTCCGGCGAGGGTTTCCCCGGAAGTTAGGCTACCCGGTTTGACGAACGTATTCAATATTCAACCCCTCCCCGTGTTTTTTCGTGACGAAGTCCTCGCCCCTTATGGAGCGAGGGATGTTTGAAGAGGGCACACGTTTCTTCCGGATGATCCCGACGCCCGGATGGGGCCGTTTGCGAGAGGAAACGCTGAATGAATTCTGATGGTTCGACGCCGGATTCGCAGCCGAGTAGCTCCTCGAAATGAGAATAGGTAATTAGGGGGAGGAGGGCCAGCCTGGGTGGTTGGGAGTTCGGTTCCGCGGTGATTGGGTAAAGATCATTGTTAAATTGGACGAGGTAATTAGCGGGCTGAGATTGGAGCAGCCGGGGCTGAGTGTGGCTCTTGGATAAAGAGTGCATAGTTGATGTTAGACGCCGTGTGTTCCAGCTGGCTGTTCAGAGCAAGAGGGATCTGATATCTTGGATGAAAAACAGTTAGGTTAGAGGATAACGAGTTAGAAAAGGTGGTGGATCGTTTAAACGTCAATGAGAAATTTAAGTCAGGCAAATACACACGATGCCCAGCGATAGATTTCAAACAGAGGATTCACGAGGAGATCGTTGAATCAACGTAAAATAGATCCGTATTGAATGACCAGTGCGTATCCGGTACTCAGAAGACCGCGGAACAGGTTTCAAATTCGAATTACACGATCGTGTAACAATGCCAAGTAAAACGAACACACCGATGTGCAGTTTGAACCGAATTGGACACCTGCACGTGCAGTTACGTAGACACGAGAGCTGCGTCAACCTGCACTGTTTTCGAAAACTTCTGCAAACTACAAAGTGGAGTTCTGCGGGACACTTGTCGTCTGTACCTATTAACGAGTTCAACAGTTTTTTAAAAACAGAGGGAACGTATAGAAGACTGGAGAACCTTGTGAAACTAGAATTATCCTATCGAGCAGCAGAGGGAACAAACGCGTCGTCGTGTTCCAATGAAACTGGACACCTGTACCTTGCAGTCCCGTCAACGCTGGAGTCATGTCCTCGGAAATATCACGCGTCGGACGAAGATGAAAAGCGAGAGGAGCAGGGTGGAAAGAAAAAAGAGAAAATATATACAGAGAAACCAGCAGGAAGAACCGAGGAAATAATTCATGGCATGTCAGCCACGCTGAAAACTGTCCCGCCCCCAGCTGGCATCGGTGCTTGAAATATTCAAATCACGTTTGCACTCGACTCCGGCTCCCGGCAAATCGAAGCATTCCGAACGAATGTTGGCCCCGGCAACGCCGAGAAGAAACACGGTACGTCCTCTGTCTCGGCTAATTTCCGCTTCAACCGTGGCAGATCCGTGAGCTTGGGTGATGGCTGTCCGGATCGGAACGCAGCTTTAATCTGGCCGTCGACGCCACGGATCAACCGAGTCCGAGGTATTAACCGGGGACGAAAGGATTTCTGATCGTCCGGGATCGGACAAGCGGGATTAATATTGACAGAATCAGCCGGTTCCTCCTGACGGACCATCCTGGAGACTAATAACGGCGACGAAAGCTCCTCCAGAGCGCTTAGAAGCTCTGGAACGAATAAAGGTGTTCGCAACTAGAATTTCTAGGTCTACAATTTCTGCGCTTGTACTTCTGTAACTAGGACTTTTACACCCAAAATTTGTAGGACTAGGACGTCTAGACCCAGAACTTTTAGACCTAGGACTTCTACACCCAAGATTTCTAGTCCTAGGACTTCCACATTCGGAATTTCTACACCTAGCACTACTAGACCCAGAAGCGTCTAAGATTCCTTAGCCGGAAAAAACGTCCACGGATGCGGAGATTCATTTCAATTAGGCGAAACGTATCCGGAGAGATTGCCCCGCGGGAATGGTGATTTATCGAAGTCATTAGCGAGACTTTTATCAGTAGGAGAAGACGAAAATAATTCGGATTGATGAAGGATCCGCGGAGGTCCATCCTCCAGGAAATTCTTTTCTGAATTTCGAATAATTTTTCCCGACGGTGTCCGGTGGCCGACTTTTTCCTTTTCGGACGTGGAAGGAAGTAGTGACGGACGGGTCGTTTCAGTGTCCGGAAAACCTGACTAATTAATCCCACGGTCTCTCTTTCGATCGCGCATGGCCAGCTCCTAGTTTCCCTCTTATTAAGCCTCGGAAACTCTGGAACACGTTCAGAGCCCCTGGGGGTCCTACTTAAAGCGCAACGCGAACTCTGTCAATCTTTCGGCCCGGCTTGCCAGTCCCTCGGACTACTCCCGTAAACAGTCCTCTCCCCGGTTTCGTTTAAACTTCCCCGGAAACGAATTCCGAAAGTTGGCCAGGCTCTCCCCGGTTCTGTATAAACGAGCCTCCAAATAAAACGCTTTTTAATTAACTGTCCCCAGGACCGTGGCAGTCAGCTGCGTTGCACCGGTTCCTAGAACCTGCTCGGCGAATGGTTCTCGTCGAGTTTGATTAGCGTACCGGGACTTCGGATATTGAAATTTTGGACCTGGATTATTCAACGCTGACCGGGAATGAGCTGTCATGCTCGAGACACAAGGAATTCAATACCGATTCTCCGTCTCCAAAACGTTGGTCTAATCGTTGGAAGTCCCGTCGATCAGGAACTTCTTTTCCTAACCCTATCCTGCAAAAATAAACTTAAAAAAAATGTTGTAATTTATGCACAAAATAAGCCTTTAAATTTCTCCGAAAACTGATTGTCGGACCCTGTTCTTTTCTCGCTCGCTCGTTTGCTCGGTCGTTAACCTACCGCGTATTTACATTTACGAATTCTAACTTCGGCGGTCAACCGCTGGCCAGTTAGAACGAGACAATATGATTTTTCCTCGAGTCAACTTTTTTTACAGATATCTGTACACGCGAGGTACCTTGAACTTGTTCGATACAAACTCGCGATGAAGTCACAAATCGGATCACTGTCTCCACCGTTTTCGAAAATCGGTTGCTGTCGTTTCCAGGGCGCAGTTTAAACGACGAAGCTCGAGAGGATTCGAATATAAGATGTTCCCGACACGTCGTGCCTAATATCACGGAATAATCCGTGTATTCGTATGCCGAGACTGCTGTCGAAGTACTAAGACGTCCTCAGCCTCGGCATTTCTCTTCTTCACGAGGAACGCGACATAAAATCTACGACCGCTGCCTCGTGAGAAATCCACGGGGAAACGGAGACATTTTCCTGCGGACCTGCGTCGGAAATTGAACTTGGTCACCGTTATCCACTCCATTCCCATAGTCTCGTTCGCATTTTACTGCTCCGCACCGGCCGGTCCTGGCCTCGACTTCCGACCGACATCATTCGCTAGAATCCGCCGAGGACCCAGGCAAAATCGCACGGACTCCAACTCGGAAATCGAACTCCTGTCCAGCCTCGTCATAAAGATACTGCGAACAGTATTTCCGCCACCGGGAATTTTACTATTTCATCCCCCTTTTATTTCTACCCTGTAGGTCTTCCTCGAGCTGATCCAACCGGGTGAAAATGTCTTCCGAGGGATGACGGTCTCTCTTAAGAGACGGCGTTCCCGGAATCCCGGCTCTGTATCTCTGGTACTCTTCCGCGAGGTGTTATCCTCGATTTGTAACACTTAGCCCTTTGCTGAACAAAGAATATCGATGTTATCAAATTATTACTTAACCCATGTTGATCTTTTTGACCGACGATTTCGTTGTGCACAACTGGCTCAGTAATGTTGCGTAATCAAATCAGCCTCTTTGTCAATCAGCTTTGCATTTTTTAAATCAATGTTTTGTCAGGGCAGTGCGTTGTGTTGGATGTGAAAAGAAGTTACGTTTGTATTTTCTGATACGTGTTTCTAAGTGTCTAGAGGTTTGTCCAATACAATATAATACCTAGTTCGATACTTTCCGTAGCTCATTAGAATGTTAAACAAGTTTAGTTTATTGAATGCAAATTGACAAATAGTTTTAATAATGCTATAAGAATTGTCAGAGTCACCACAGGGCCGTATTTCAAAAATCATTGAAATATCCTAGTGGACGAGTGCGGAAGATTATTAACGGAATTAGGGTTTCATTTTCCAGACTGACAATCCGCGCGGTCGTGCGCGAAATTTACGGGACTGTGGCGCGCTCCCGCAAACAATAAATAACCGGCTGACAAAAGGCATTACGTAATACTATGCAAATGGAGGGCCGAAAAGAACACAAATTCGCGACATCGAACGGGACAGTGGCGTTCGCGAACACATTTTGACGTATTTCATGAGACATTTGCACCGCGACCCGTGCAATTTACTACGAGCGCCGTAGCCCGGGTCCGATCTGATAAATTGAATGATCGGCCACGAATGCCGTTCAATTCATTTATTAAATTCTTCGTGAGTGGCGGTTCGCCCTCGCGTGTGAAAACCTCTGGGCCACACCGAAAAATCCGGACGTTGGTAGCCAGCACAAACGCACAAATTCCGTGTCCGGTAATTTCGTCACCCTTCTACAATTAACGTCCTCGCCATTTTCGACCGGTTCCGAAGGGTTTGATTGTTGCCGACAATCATCCTGAAAAATCGGGAGCATTATTCGCCGGCTCGGCATTGTTTAAAATCCATTCAATGCTCGCATTTGCCCGACAAACCATTCCACATTTTGTCATTTACCTTTCGCGATTACCCGATATGCTCGCACGATTCTTATAAAATACACGGAATTGTTAATAACGGTGCGATCACCCATTATTTACGAGCTCGATATTTTCTTTATTATTATTATTTTACACTCGTCGCACTCCGAACTCGGAATAATCAAATTCCAAATAATAATTACGCAGCTGAATTTATTTTTGTATAATGAACGTTTTCCTGGATCACGACGTATTTTAAAACTCCTAGGAAAACCAAATCATTTTTCAAATATTTATTCTCATCCTTCCTGTATCGTTTTTTAATCTCTCGTGGGTCATACAATTTCGAAATTGTATTCTGCAAGAAAACGTTTGAAAGCTATTTTTAAAGTGACTTCAAACAAGTTCTGCGAACCTCTCCAAAGCGTCGCGATCGTATTTGCGAAAAAGGAAGTAAGAAATAGCCACCGTAGATCATCGAAGAGAAACAGGGAAATCCCTTGAACGGCGAAGCGTCGCGAGTTTCCACGGTTCGCATGGTTTTTGCGAGGGTTCTTGCTGTCCCCGACAGTCGCGGTCGGCTAAACCCGTGGAAAATGGCTGTCTGCTAGTTTGTTTTTTTCCCGGTTGACGACGACGGTGGTGGGCTCGCATCGTAGAAAAGAGTCGACCGGAATTTACACGCGGGGAACGAGACTTGTTTCGATGTTAATGACGCGGTGGCCCGATCCTTTGTGGGATCGTCGATAATGAGGAAGGGTGGAAAGAATGACGACAACGATGGGGTGTGTTCGAGCGATCGATACTTGCCGGCGGGCTCGGTTTACCCTGTCGCATCGTGCCGAATCGTCGAAGTCGCGAATTTCACGGGAATAAAAGCGCGAGAAGCAACGCGGCGCGGCCTGGCGCGCTCGCGATCGATTTCATACGCGACAAGCTTTAATTCCGGGCCCCCTGGAAAACGAACTGCTGAGCTTGGCTGTGTTCTCTGCCGAATTTGGTTGATCGAGCACCGCTCTCTGTTACGTAATTCGACGAAATTGCCCGAACCGATCGGCGATCCGCGAATTTTCATTTAGAAAACCGCCGCCTCCTGCGGACCAATTTATTTCTGTTACTTCGTTTCGCCTTGGTGGGCTTTTTCCCGTTCGAGAAAGAGAGGCGTTGCCAATGGAGAGGAATACTGGGTGTCAACCCTAACTGTTGTTGTTGTTTCATCGATCCTTTACCATTGCGTCGATTTCACGCCGTGGGACAGATCCTCCCGGTTGGAGGTTCCGCGATAATAAGATTATCGGAGATATCGATGCTTGTGGACCAGCACAAGACTGGTCGCGAGACTATTCGTGATTGTGACGTAGAAAAAGTGATTTCGGCTATGTTCTTCTGCGGCGAGTTTCTTTTACGAATGTCCGCCGATCCGGTGTAACCGACCATTACTTTTCATACACCCTGTACAACAAAGGAGCAGAACCAGCAGCTTCCAAACAGAGCGTTCTATCGATTCGCGGAGTACGCAGTATCGCGAAACATCAAACTACGAGAAGAGATACTGCATATGAGGCTTGAATATTTAACATCCGAGAGGTTCTTTTTCGAGGCTCGTTCCGGCAGCTAGATTATCGAAAGATAAGCGGTTCGAGGAGGTTGGGCACCAGAGATCCGAGAGCCGAAGCTGTTCTCGAGATGCGCTTTTAACGTGGCTTATTCTTCCCCTAGTCTATTTTTCGATTTACATTCTTCCCAATCCCTCTCGTTTTCTATCTTCCATTCCCTTTCTCCGAGATAATTTCCCAACCCTCCCCTCCCAACCATCGCTCCGGAAAAAATCGTCTTCGACAAATACTGAATAAAATATGGAACCGTCCGCGCAATTAGTTTTCCCCGCAGAAATCAATTCCGAATGCCAATATTGACGATTCCGGACCCGTGCTCGGTGGAATAGTATCGCAAATCGAAAATAAAAATATTTTCGCGAATTATTTCCTGAGTGATGCCGCTGTTTTCACTCGGAACGGTGATTTATTTCCGCATTAATAGTGTTTCAAATATTTATTTGATTTTACGAGGCCGTGCAATATTCATTTCGTTAATACAGGCTTGAAATGGTTCTTTGAAATGAACATTTCTAATTATTTCGAACAAGTTGCGTTGCTTTTAGTCGAAACAATGATTCGCTGATATATTTGATTTTATATGCACACGCATATGCGTGTCCCACCGAAATTATTATTTCCATTAAATTGTACCTGTTAAAGTGAGAAATAAAGATGTAAAATTGCGAAGACATTGTAACCAACCTAAAGAAAAGTTTGGTTTTTGTTCTAAGGGATGTTCGGCGACTATCGAGTGACTCAACGCACCCCCAAGGAGAAGACACCAGGATGTTCGGCTAGTTTCGCTGAAGGGAGTTGGTAACGCGTCGCGATACGTAACTTTGACCTACAAATCATGCGATGCAGATTTTTCCATTAATTATATCCAGCTCCGGGAGCCGCGGGGTTGCGGTTACCACTACGCTGCCGAACTTCGGAACTGGGTAAACCAATTCGGCAACTATAACTTCCTGCGGCTTGGATATCGGTAACTTCGCAGCAACTTATAATGCTCGAATTAAGATTGAAACGGGGATAACGAAATTACGCCCATCGGAAAATGTTTTCACTCGCGGGAAATTGGGGTGCGAGCGAAAACCAAGAGGACAGAACTTTCAAAAATACCCTTCTGTTCCGTCGAATTTTCGAGGGAAATTTCTCCAGGTCGAAAAACTCCAATTGCACTACGTCGCACGCTTTCCTTTTTTCCCCCAAACAATTTTACCGGGAATCTACAGTCCTGTTTTGTTCCTGCAAACTTCACCAGCGATTAATTGGGTTCGCTAAACATTCAACCGAAGATTTCTCACCGCTTCACTGGAAATTTTGATATTTTCCAGAACGTGGCAGGTTTGTTTCAGTTTTTCATAAAAAAAATTATTCAGCGCATGGACAAGCATTAATTGGAAATATCACGGGACAATGACGTGAGAATTTTTCAAATGAAATTGCAGGTTTTTTGTTTCAGTATATATATTTTTTTTAATAAAGGTGATCCTAATACTTTTTTGATACTGTTGACTTTCGAACGATGTAAAAGTTTAATTATTCGTTCGCGCATTGTTTAAATGTTTCAGCAAGCGGAGCTTGTGCGATAACAAAAATTTGATCAATGCACAAAATCCATTTCATAAAATGCAGACTGCACGGCACAAAGCCAGATTGGATGCAGCAGAAAAATGTATGGTTCAGTTAACAGTACTGGCATGCAAACACGTTCCGTTTAATAATTTTCTAAAAATTCCCACAATCCCACTATTGTAGGAATCGTTAAAGAAATAGAAAAAAGTCGTGTGCGTGGAGTCCACGCGCGGCAGAAGTGAACTTACTGGTTATTAGGTATAGGTACAGATAAATTATTAGTATTTTTATATTGAAAACAAGAGATAAATAACAATTCTGTCGCTGCAGCGTTTTATTCTTTGCGATATATACCAAAATGTTCGCTATGATTCGAAGATCGTCGCTTGACCAAGCGGTTAAGAAGTTGGTCTACTAAGCGGGTGCTAAATCCGGGATTCGAATCCCTTTTGGGTAAGAAAGATTGATTCTCCGTTAAAAATTTTCCGTTACATTCGACTTCCGTAACGCTAGAAAATTGTAACGCTAGAAAATTGTATCCTCCTTAGCAAAGAAGTTTCGCTTCGGAAAAACATAGATTGCTAGCCTCGTTAAGGAAATCGCTGGTTTGCGGCAGGCGGTAGTGAGCCTCGAGTAAACTCATCTCGCATAAATTAAATCCGTGGGTGTATGAATGAAACCCAATCAGCGTCTCGTCGAATCCAAACAGTCTGTGGATTGGGGAGACAGTCGTCAGACCGGGGAGCAATTTTGCGAGAAAATTCCTGGAGGAAGCTGGTCCTGGATCCGTCAGTCTCGACGCGTAGAATGCGCGACGAATCGCAGCTAACCGGAGCGTCTAGGTAGAATGCGATTAGTTGCGTCGTGTGTCTGGCTCCTTCGGCTCGTTACGAGGGTAGAGACACACAGAAAGATACACAGAGAAAGGGAGAGCAAGTAAGAGAGAGAGAGAGAGAGAGAGAGTAAACGGAGAAGTTAATCCGTGCGAGCGCGCGAAACGCACCGCTCCGTATAAATTACATTTACAAGTTTCTTCGCGGGTAAGGACGTTAACGCCCGGCGCGCATCCATGGCTTCAGGATCGGGACTTGCTCACGCAAACGCGAACGCAAACGCAAACGCAAATGCCGCCGGATTCCCCGCAGTTACCAGGGAGAAAATTAACCTGGCTGAAATACAATCTGAAATTAGAGGGGAACGCTGTAAATGATGCGTCACGTCGCGAACTTCCCGCCGAGGAACATCGAGGCCGTCGCGTTATACCTTCCAAGAGCTTAGCAATTTCCCCCGGTGCCGTTCCTGTTAACGGCGGTTGTTTGCTGTTACACCCGGCACCCGACCCCTCGGGAAACGGCCGCGATTTCGGGAGAGAGACCGCCGTTCCGGGAGCAGAATGTCGAATAGCTTCTATCACCCAGCCCGGCGGTCCTCTTTTTCTGATGGCTCTATACAGTTCTCATCGACCACCGCAACTTCGACTAAACAATGATTCGTACCGCGATACAGTTGCGTCTCGATACGCGTGCGATTTTCACAAAAATTTATCGAGACACGTCCCCCGAGACGTCTGGAGGAGCTTCTCCTTCAAGTTTTTGATTCAAAATACGGTTTAGATTCTTCAAAAATATATCGGTATTTAATCAATTACGAAATATTTATGTATTGTATCAGGTATTCTATTAATTTCGTATCCATAAAATTTAAACGATCACAGGAAATGGAGATGTTCCAGATCGGAAGAGTTTTTTCATTTTCGAGTTGAAATATTTCATGCAGAACCGAATCGTCGCACACGATTATTATTGCTCTATGAAGAAAATGAGCTTCTTTCATTTAATTACGCCCGGTGCCTGCGATCTTCCTACGAAATCTACGTGTCCATTTCCAGCGCCTTTTCACAGAAAATTTATCGGCGATACCGTAGCCGTATTATTAATGTTACCTCGTAATTTCGAGCGAAACTGTAGGAATAACAGACGAACTAAGTTCCGCAGAAATAAGTTTCTGCGGTAATGATAATGAATAACGATAAGGCGGGGTCGTAGAGACGGCACTCGTGTACGAGTGTAGCGCGAAACGACTGAAACTTGCGTAATAATTTGTTTCCGCTTCGCGGGAAATGTAAGAAATTATTAACAGCCCTCCATGCGATTACAAAGAAGAAGAAAAAAAGAAGAAGAGCAGAGCGTAATATAAGAGAACCTTTTTTTTCTTCGCAGCTACTCGAGACTGTCGCGACGAAGAAACGTTTGCGAATTATTCGTCAAACGTTAGCCGGGGTAATGTTTAAAAAGTAAATAATTGGGATCATTCTCTTTTCCAATTTGCCGTGCCAATGTTATTCAATTTTGTAAGGGTTTGCGAAGTGTTGTTCGTGAAACAGCAGCTTCCATGGATGGTAGGAGGAGTTCGGAGACGGTTACGAAATTTTCATCTCTTATCGCCTAGTTGCAATTTTGAAAAAAGATGCGCGAATATGTGGTAACGGGTCGCCGGATAGTAGCCATTTCGCGGGCAATGGCTGTTACGTTCAACGACCCGCCATTTTGTCGGCGACTGTGCGGGGACGCGTTCATGCGGCTAAATCAATCGGGCCATAACGTTTCCTCTGGAGCTGTTATTAATCTGTCGCGGAAGATCTTTAGACAAATAATCTCCAGCAGGGCCGGCCTTCTCTATAAAGGGGCCTGGGTGCAAGAAACCATTTGGGGCCCTACATTTTTTTGTTGTAAGAGAAAGCCTTAGACAATATAATGAGCGTCTTCGAATACAATACAACACTACGAAACAAGTTAATATGGGTACAACTTCCTCCGAAACTGTTTAAAGAAGCGACGCTACGGAGCGATCCGTTGATTCTCCGGTGCGGTACCGGTTCTTTAGGGAGCAGAATTACAGCCACCTAAAAATTAGCTCGTCAGGGTAGTGGCCGTGCGACGAAGCGGTTCGCGTCGGTTCGTTTGCAGGGATATCCGTGGAAATAGTTGCAACGATGTGTCCGGCCGTGCGGATCATGTTGAAAAAGCCCCGGCGTAACGGGATTGACACGAGACGAGTCTCTCAACGAGCAGTTCGCCGGCCGATGCTCTCGTTTCCCGGGGTGCGTGTCCATACAACTATTAAAAACATTTATCACGTCCCTGCCGGTTGTTTCGCGCACGGGCTGACGATTCGCGTGTCGCGCGACGGACACGCGCCCGTGTCAACACCGCTCCGGAGCGCAAATATCCGTTTGTTCCGGTGCCGGCCAAATTTTTCTCAAATATCCCCGGAAAATCCGCGCACCCGTGGAAAACAACCAACCCGGGCCCCCTTCGTCCCTCTTTTATTCACCGCCCCATTCCTCTCTGTTTACACGATCCTGTCCGACTGTCTCGGATTCCGGATTCGGGTTACACGTCGGAGAGAGAGAGAGAGAGAAAGGGTTGTTTCCCAGCCGGAGCGTATAAATCGCAACCCTCGAAAAAATACAGAACACGTTATTAAGCTGTGACAGCTCGAAGGTACACTCCCCCAGCGGAATTTTCTCGGGATTTACTCCTCCGGCCCTGCTCTTTGTCCGCGACTATGGCAAAGCCGCGCGCACAATGCGAACCGGAAGTAAATTCGCATCGCGCGTTACTACGCGTCACCGTAAACTGTCGCCCGTTTTCCTGCGCGAGCTCTCTCTTCTATTTCCTCCCACTCTCTCTCTCTCTCTCTCTCTCTCTTTGAACTCGCAAGCTCGCTGTAATCTTTGCGAATAAATTCGCCGGCTCGCTAACGGCGCGCACTGATCTTCGGGATTTCCCGTTTTTCCAGGTAAAACTCTTCTCCTGCGGAGAATATCCGGTGGACGTTTGACGCGGCGGTGTGTGTCGGAGGTGCCTTTCAGTATTTTTCTCAGGAAAGCATTAAAGCTTCTGCATTGGGATTTTGCATACGCATTTATCGGTGGTTGAAGTGCATGTGCGATTTTTGTCACGTAGAAATAATGAAAATTGCACGGGTTACACGTTTTCTTATCCTCGTATCTTTATTCGTCACACGCGTCTTAGCCATTCATCGTTCAGGAAGTTGATACTGGAAATAAGTGCTGTGAGACCGTCATACTAAAGTATGTGCTGCCATAAGCCCTGCGTAGCACTTTAGAGGAACGATTGATCGATGCCGCTGAACCGTCCGATATTTTTCGAAGTGGCACTCAAACGGTTAATAAACAACAACACGGTGAAAACAGGCTCTCGAAAATTTCCCATCAAACATCCACTTACCGTGACCCTATAAAATCGCTATGGGGGGACCAGCCGAACGAAAACGTTTGCCCGGTCCAATTATATTCCAGAGGCGGCGAGTATTCGTGTCAGAAATTCGATTCGAAATCGAGTAGACGCCATTCGAAGTCTGCGGTCTCCACGGATTAGATGTCCCTCTGCTTCGATTCTGCTAGGATCTCAGGTGGCAATAAACGTGCAGCGGTGTACGCGCTTTGCAGCTTGCAACGCGACACCGCTGCATTTGCCTTCACCCGTAAGGGATCCGATTGAAAATGTCGAGGAAGACGGGGAAGTAGAGAGAGAGAGAGAGAGAGAGAGAGAGACCACGTTGTGGAACAGCACACCTTTCGTCGATACGTCGCGTTGACACGAGCCAAGCTAAAACGCATAAGCAGCATGCTGGGTCACATATCTTGACTGCGTCGAGCCTCTGTGCACTTCCGGGCTCTGCATTTCCTGCGCCACTGGCTGAGTGACACGTGTGCATCGTTCCCGAATCATGTTTCCACGGTTGTTCCCATGAAACAAGATAGGAGAGACTCGGTGTCGATGGGAGACGTTACTGTGCATCGGCACATATGACATGTATTTTACATACGATTTTAGAAGGAACGTCTAGCGAGCCGGGTCTCGTTTCCGTAGGCAAAATAATAATTCAACACAACACACTGCCCTGACAAAACGTTCATTGACGAAATAAGTTCAGCAAGTTAAAAAAAAACACATTTTTCGCTAATAAAGTAGATAGGAATAATTTTTTAAGGAATTTTTCTCTCTCGCTTTACTGCCGGACAAGGATAATTTTTCAAAGGTGAGGATAACAGTCTCGAACAATTCGAGCATTTTACTGTCGCGACGCCGATGATGAATGGTGGGTCACTCGACGAAGACTTGGGCGTAAGCTGTTCGATCCCTTCGCGACTGGCCTTGACATCAATTCTTACGACTGCCCAGCTAGATTGCTGCGGAAGAGATCGATTCGGCCACTCGAAACAATTTGTCGGCCGTCGAATAGGTTTCCTGATCAGTCGCCTCGGAGCAGACAGCTGTGGCAACAATTCGTCAAGTAGAGGCGCGCGTGTAATATCCATCAGTGGGCGTAATTGTGTTTGCTCCTTGGGCTACGGTTACCCGAGAGCCTCCACTCCGGAGTGGGCGAAGCAACTGGAGCATGATCTAAGCTCGTAAAATTCACTCGCCTCAATTTCTTTTATTTCACGTCGTGGCTCGTAGCAGTCGACTTAACAAGGAAACGCGTCGATCATTTTTATCGAGGAGCTGCGCTCAGCCAAGAAGTCGGAGAACAGTGATGTTCAAGGATTCTTTTCTCGAGAATTGTTTTTCTACGTGAAAAGGCTTAATTTAAAGAGTAATTCGTGATTGTTTTATTCAATTACACTTGTCAATTACAAAGTTCTGGTTGAGCCGAGCCAATTCGAATGCAGAAAGACTTCGGAGAAGGAAAAACTTCTCAAAGATCGCTTCTAACGGGATTATGGCAAGTAGATTTCGCGATTAACATTATTTCATATCCCAAGCAAACATTTCCAGCGCGTTCACGTCGCAGCCAGCCGAAAAATTCAATTTCATGCTTCGGTCCTTGCGCGCGAAACGAAATTTCACATTTTTTGAACAAACCCCGATTGCCCGCGTAAAACGGGCCGATCGCTGGAACGATATCCGTTCCGCGAAAATAGGGTTTCAAATTTTTAAGCGAATTCCAATCCCCCCTACTGACAGTTTTTCCCGAGGAGAGTGCCTGCCGGCACGAGCTCGGGGAACAGAATTTCCTATTCCTTGAAATATTAACACCGTATTACCCCGCGTCAACAATTTCTGTTTGTCTTTTTCACCTTTATTGTCGCACAATGCGCTGCCCCGGGTAAGAATATTTAATCGCTGATTGGCCGTGACTCGATGCGGTGTCCTGATTTTGCTATCTCGGAAACTAAAAGCGACCTCCTATATTGGAAAAGGAAAAGTTGTTGAAAATGTCGGAATCTATAACATATTTATATTTCATCAAAATCGGAATACATACAGCGACCCTTTCGCAATAATTACTAAAATAACAAACTATTTTGCCATCTAAAAGGGCGAAAAAAGTCTCGAATTTTCATTAAAAGACCGCGTAAGGGTTGAAGAAGGGGGTAAAACGGGAAGAGTGGATTAATTTGCGTGGCCGGTGACGCCGAGATTCGCGAGAAAATAAAACAATGACTTTTAATTAGGAAATTCCGTGTCGAGGATCTGATTTTCCAAGACCTCGGCGACGACGCGACGGGCCACGTAGGAAGGGGTCAAGCTCAATAAATTTTCAATGGCGCGGAGGCCCTTTGGCTGGCGGATGGAACTGGTAAACCAAGGAATCGAAGGAGTCTCGGCGCTGATTACCATCGTATTAGGTTTTCGATGAAACCCTCTTCCATCCCTTGAAAAATTCCCTCTCTCCTCCTCATCCTCCCCCTCGAGACAGTAATGAAACTTTGCCGTCGCGTCGTCGCTGTAAGACCCCTACCTGGCAGACATAGTTCGTTCAGCAACAAGCTGCTACATCTTTCATTCCGCGAATTACCTCGAGATAGAACGGTCCAATCGCTCGACGCCATCTTCCGGATCAAAACGTGTCACGTTCTCGAGAGCCGGTACTCGGATCGAATGCTTTTCTGCTTTATTTTCTACAAAAGTCACTTTTCCACCCTTTACACGAGGCGCCAACGGCGGAGATCGAAATTAACAATTCCCTTACGTGTTTCAACAAAATTTTTTGCACGAATTCTTTCCCAGAGAAATGATTGAACCTCTTCGAGAAGTTGAATATCACCAAAAAGACACCGAACGTGCGGACCCGAAATAGATCGGAAGCAAACCGGAAGCATCGTCGCCGGCTGCAGATCAAATTTGGATACTGTCTGCACATCGAGGGATCCGAGACGTGTTCGGCATACTTTCTTCGGGGCTCGGAGTTTTCCTTTGTAACAACGCCACTCTGGGGTAGACGCAGATGCTTCGAGGTGCTGTAGATAAACGTGACGGGAGCGACGCGCGAACTTTGCCACGCCGTTTACACCGATCCGCCGACAAACTGATACTCCGCGGCGCTATCGCCTGCATTCCATTGTGCCTGAACGTTTCCCGCCGACAATGGCCCTACCCTCTGGCTATAGTGGCCCCACGGATTCACCAAGAAACTCGAGAAATCTCGCGCGCATAGTCCCCGTACATTTAAGATTTTCGAGAATGCGCCACAGTCGCGCGTAACATAGCGGCGGAAACGCTTGCGTCTTCTGAAAGAGCGAATCCGGTGGCCCCGCGATTGTTGCTCATTCCCCAGCGAATTTATTAGTTGCTTTTCATCCTGCTGAATACCTGGAATTGAATACCAGCCGAGTACGAGCAATGAAAATGATTAATATTGCGAAGTCAAGTGATTTTTGTATGGGTGAATTTTTATTGGCTGAAACAGTGTGCAACAAATTAACATCGTATTCACAAAGAATATTGATGTTAACGGCGCAATGGTTCGGATCAAATTGTTACTCAAAAGCAATTTTGTAATTTATTAATATATTTTTATTTTTTTATTGTTTGTTTTAATATTTCACAGACGCAATCATTAATTTTCTTGAAAATGGTCTAAACATAGACCGAAACGTCGAAATTTGAATTTTTATAAATTGCAAAATTGCTTTTGAGTAACAAATTGATCGAACCATTGCGCCGTTAATATCGATATTATTTGTTAAACCATTTTACGATTGATAGAAAATACAAATTTAGTAAGGTCGCATCGTTCTCTCCGAAAACACTGTTATTAAAAGCCGCGATAGCAAAATGATGGGTATAAAGTTTGAGGTTACGAGCCGCCATCTTGAAGCAGACGGAGTCTTCAAGCGACTCGTAAGAAAAATTCATTTCCTCTAGCAGGAAAGTACATTGCACACCATAGAAAATGATTAAAAATTCTGAGGAACACGTCGCGTAATATTTAAGCCGCCTCCTTCTCTTACAATGCATATTTTAATCATCTTACCAACAAATGACTGATCTTCGAGGATCTCCTCGGACGATCCAAGACGTGTACGATCGACAAAAGACTATTTTTGAGCAACGGCAGATTGGATAGCGGTCTGAATGCAGCCATTGACACAGTTCTTCGTCGGTTCGTTTGGAAATCCTTGCCGCGTCGTTTAAGGAGCGAGCTTTGCGGCCGTTGAAACGCTCGCTTGAAAATAATTTCCACTCCAGCGTGGCCGTCCATTATTCAAAGGGAATCGGAGGAGTTTTAAGTAAGTAAAACCCGATTTAAAGATACTTAAGTCCGCCGCCATCCGGTCCGCCGCTCCGCGCCACGCTGGTAACCGTAAAAGGGATTTTCGAGGCGAGGCTCGCGGAAGAAAATTTTTAAGCTTCGCGATAACCGGAAAACGTGGTCTGCCTTTCTGTAAAGCCACTTTACACGTTTAATCCACACACAGAACGAAAGTGCGCGGAAAGAATACTCTGCGACATGAGGTCACCGTTAGAAACAGCGAATTAAATTAGATCGAACGATTAAAGAAATCCTGTCAGGTCCGTCGCGAACAGATAACACTTTATGGCTCTTCTACGGCTACTGACAACATTTCACCGACTCCAGATTTGACCGACAACCAATTTAACGAATCTGAAATCGTTGTCGGTCTAATCTGTAGTCGGTGAAATGTTGTCGGTGAAAACCGTGTCGATGATTTCCATGGGACGCCAGGTGGTGGCGCCACAAAAAATCTAAAAGGAAAAATACGGACCCCCGTAAGACCTTCGAGTGTTCCACGGTTTTCCGCTTGTATCAGTGAATTTTTTAGCATCGCGGTAAAAAAAGATTGACGTGCTCGGTGTACGGGATCGTTTATAATGATATCAGCGTCTCGTGCGCCGCCTCGAGGATCGGGTTTCACTCGGCCAATAAAAATCCTTCGGTTCCCCATAAAACTGGCTGACCAACGTTCAATTCTCCGGCTCGCTAATGGGACGGGACTGTAAAAATTCCAGCTTCCGAGCAGCCAGGATAGGTAGCCGGGGCAAACAGCAATAAAATATCGCGATATACACCCGCGCTGCAACTTACTGCGATTGCTGACGCCGTCGGAATCGCAATGAGGAAGTCGGACGATCGGCGTGACCAGCCTGGCCAACTTCGCCAGGGTCCGTGACGCGACGCAGGCGAAATTGTTCGCGAAATTTATGCTGTTCGCCGCTGCCGACCACGCTCTCTGGTCGAGCGATTCCGCGGACGACGACGGAAAGAATCCCGCCCGGAGATTCCACTTCGGAATTGTTTCATCGATATAAAGCACGAAGTTACTCGGCTGAGATGAATCTTGACTTCCCCGGGAAATCTCGCGAAGACGTTGCCACCCTTTTCGCGATAAGGAGCACGAAATTTTAATCGTAAAGCGGCCTCTGCGGAGGACATGATTTATTCGGCGCTAGTTTCTGCGGGGCTTTTGATTTTCAGGATAGTTCGGAGTTGTAGAAATTTTAATGACGTCCTGCTTTGCGAAGTTTTAAAGGCTTGCGCGAAATGTTCGTTTAATTCGCGAACGCGAATATGTTCCGATAGTAATTGCTGGACTTGAAATTTGATAAGTAGAGCGGTCATCTTTCGCGTGTGATTTTTTAAAAATGGAAATTATTATTTTAAAATGAACTTTGAGTTCCAAATTTTGTGCAGCGTTTTTCCGATCAAATAAATATGCCCGCTGTCCTCGAACTCTCTAGGGAACTAGTAGAATCGAGCCAGCAGCGCGAGAACGTCTGAACTCCATCCCCTAGCAAACTCTCTTTCCCAAAATCAACGGAGGACGCTCGCCTCGCGAGGAAAGAAGACTTTCCAAGGCATCCAGTCTCCATCGAAAGTATCGATACGCAAACGAGCAAGCCGTTTGCATTCCTTCGAACGTCTCGCGGAAGTCTGAAGAGAACCCCGGCGACAATTTTCCCGGGGTTTGGCTCGGTTCGAAAGTTGCGATACGTTGTACGATCTTCGAGAAGTCTCGTTGCCGTTGCCGGAGTCAGCGAGCCTCGGAAACTCGGATATTTTTCGGACCCGGAAACTGCGAAAGCTGTTCGTTTGATCAAATACATCCATATCTCTCCTATCCGTTTTTATTGGATTTATATTACTCTCCGAACGTTCATTTCTGTTTCCTGCGAGAATAATGAAATTTGATAAAAAAGAAGCCAATTGAAATATAAACTTGCTGCTCTTCCGACAAACTTCTTGTTTCAAACATATTTTTCCAAAATGTGACAACACGTGATTCGTTGAACTGGAAATTTATGCAAAGTAGAAACGTTTTGCATTGATCGTCTGAAACAGGAGTAACATAAAAATTGATTTCATCCCTTAAAAACAACGTTACGACATTCTAGAATTTTTGAAATCTGTTACTGTTTTATATTTCGCGCAACCAATTTCTTCATAAAGGCATGAACAAACATTTGGACGTTCTCAATGACACTTCTACCAAACTTTTGAGCAAGTCACTACTATCGATTCCGGTGAATTTTGATGCGGGACTACGGTGCGCCGAAACTGTTTGCGGAAAGAGTGCCCATGCGCCCATTGGCGTGTAGTTTATGGGGAAAGTCTTGATAATACCGCGGACAGAGGAAACTCAGCTTTCGAAACGAGGAGAGAGAGAGAGAGCTGGCGGCCAAGCTAAGAATGGAATGACCCGCAATCTGCGGCGACGTGCACGGCTTCCAGCCATGTATTATACATACGCCGGTGCACGTGGAAATGGAAGGGCTGAATGGAAAAGGATACCCGAGAACCCGACTAACTCTTCGGGAAAAGTAGCTTTTTCCTATCGCTGGGAAATACCCTGCCCGACTACGTTCCCCACCAAGCGATCGAGGACTTCATTGGATGGATGATCATTTCAGAAACGAAGACGCGATGGCTTTATGCGCTTTATGATTTTTACTAGAGATCCCTGTTTCATCCTTATAACACTGACATTCAATATGATGCACGTGTAGTTTACCCTTTACACTCGAAAATTAAATATCTCTTCCGACGTAGAATAATTCCACTCCATATGATTTTATTCTTGTGACCTCCTGTAGTACTGAAACGTTTAGTAATTGATTAGATACCAACATGCTTAATCGTGTAAGCAATATCTTGAATAATGGTGCAGCAATTTTTAATAATAACTCTGATGCACGTTCAAAACCACGGCCTCTAATTTTTACTTCAAGGGGCTGGAAAAAGTTTGATCCTGTCGGAAGTAAATTTTCGAGACCTCTTTGAAGGTTTCAATTTCGAAGTCAGAATTTTTCCAAGAACATAGAATACGAGTGAGTAATTGTGTATAAAAATCGAATGAACATTCGAATACAGTGGACCATTTTGGGATGAGCGAACAGCTCGTTGAAAGGGACTGGACAACATGGTCCACGCGCGGGTAGCAATAATAGAAAACGGAAACGGATAAGCCGCGCAAATATCGCGTGGATATCGCCGGCGTACCGTGTAACCGCGTTTCCGAAATTTTCGCAGTTAATACAGATCTCGGGGCTTCCTAAAGCGGCGTAATGCGGAACTGCATCTGCATAACGCGCGGAACACAATGTGCAATAGCGGGCTGTAGAGCGTAAGGTCGGGCGTCGGTAATGAAATCGCGCGTTGCTCGGCCGTAATGACGACCCCGGGGCGTCGCGACGCTTACCGTTTCCACGATAACGACGCGGAGAAACGAACCGTGGCTCGCGGTCCTTTAAAACGCACAAAACCCGCTTGGCCTGCAATCGCATTCTCGTAAAACGAACCCACCATCGATACTCATTTTTCTATCAAAAAATGAAATTAGTTGATGTACAGGGTGTATAAAAATTACACATCCCGACCACCACAGCGTGATTCTACACCAGCAGTGTCCTGGCTGGAAACAGGAAAACCGGGGCTAAATTAAAATGAAACCGCGATCGATTTCGCCGCGGCGCAACCGACAGAATAATCGCGGCGAATATCGAGTTCTCGTGCATTTTCAGTTTGGTGTGTGCGTGCGAATTTATAGTTGCGCAGGGCTTTTCGGTATTTCGAACGCGCGCGCCGGATTTCCTATGCCCGGCTGCATATTAATTTGTCTTTGCCCGTAGAAATTAAGCCCTGGTGGGGGTGGGTGGGTGGTAGAGGATCCAGTATCACGATTCTGCATAAGATAATAAGGACATCCGGGTTGCCCGGGACTTTTACGGCTGATCCATACGATTCATTACAGCCGGCAGGTATCTCTAAGGTACCTACCCGACGGGACGGAGGTTTCGGGTAGACACGCGGCGTTCAACGGGAATGTAAGCAGCCGAGCACTTTGTGACGAGCGATCGTGCCGGATAAGCCTCGAAGCTAGAGCCCTGGCGCGATACCGTTTGCAAAATTTAACATTCCGCGCTGTTGCAATAATCTAAGGAGCACGGGGAGCATCACGTTTGCCCAAACACCCCTCGTTGCGTTGTTTCGCCGGGAAACTTTACAGGCACCCGTCGCCTGCAGCAGAAATGCATCGTCTTATTCGCGAATTTTGTAATCCCCCACCCTCTCCAATCCTCGTCGCCGTAGCCTAATGCTTCCCACGCGCAGCTCCGATTGTTTCGAGAGGGTTGCAAATGCACGGGGTGAGTGCTGTTGCTGGTCTCCGTTTTTGTACAGGTTGCTCCATAATCTGTGCGTTACTCCGTTGTTTGCATGACACGAGTATAAAATTTGCAGAAGGAATCGTGGGCCTCGAGTCGATCCTTGTCTTAAATAAAAAACAATGATAAAGTGTTTTCATGATGATTTTGTACAAATTTCAAGATCATCTTGCAGACTTAAAATTAATGAAAATTTTACTAAATTCAGTTGGATTTCATATTCTACCATTTTAAGAAAATTTTCGTAAGCCATGAGCGCATGGAGATATGCAGTCTGGTTTATCAGTCGTGTCGTTTAAAAAGGGTAGCGCATGTTATGAAAGACATTGTAGGACATGTACAGGTACAGACACTGTCTAACGTCTCCTGTCGAGGCAGTAAGGGGAGAAATTGAGATAAACTAGGGCAATCAACGGCGACAGAATGGGGGAAGGTCTGAAAGCACCAGGGACGTAACTGTATGGAACCTCCACTCCTTATCAGCACGTTGGAGTTATTAGTATAGAGCTGGTTCCCTTAACATTGAAATCTCACCTTGCCTGGTGTCATCGTCTCCACCCTCGTCGCACCGACACTGTCCATTGTTTGACTATACGTCGATGGAGACCATCTACGTTACCGCATCACCACATATTCGATATTTTCAACTATCCTCTTCTCTTGAACTTTCAATTATCCTCGTCAATTGTACAGGCTGTCTCAAAATTCCTTCAACATCCGGAAATGGGGGGTCCTGAGATAATTTGAAGCAACAATTTCCATTGCAAAAATGAATTTTGATGCCCTCTGTACACTAATCACTCTGCGACTGCCTATTGCTCCTCTGCGCGTCAGGAAGAGTTTGTCAAAGTAATTCATTTATGAAATTTACATATGCTGATTGTTGTAGTTTCAGTCACCACCAGACTGCGGATCTGTATGCATTTATGGCTCAAGAAAATGTTGATACAAAAACTAGAATATAAAATTCGATATAATTTGGCAGAATTTCCACTTGTTTTGAATCTACGACCATTTTTTCCGATTCTATTTCATTCCAGGAAAGTTTAGCTTCTTCTTTGGTACGGGAAAATGGAATTTTAGAGGGCCTGTTTCGAAAATCTAATAGTATTTCCCAGAAAATCGATGCATTCCTACGAAAATCAGGAGCCAATCAAAGGAAACCTCGGCGCCGCTAATTCATCAACGAAGGATTTCTGCGACGCGTAACGCGAAACTGATTTGCCCGATGTTAAGGGGGAAACGTAGACGGGTAAATAGCGCCGGCGGAGCGCAAGCCATTCCGATATCAGTCGGATTAATGATACTCGGTGCAACAACGAGCCGTAGTGGGCTAATAATGCCTGCAACAACGGGGGCCAAACCTCCGTGCGGCGTTGGTTTATTCATCGGCGCGCGGCGGATGGTAAAGTGCACTACATAGATTTCTGCGCGAGTTTCCGCGGCTATTTCCTCAACCCCCGCAGCTTCTGCGCCGTGCTCGCAGAGGCGAGATAAGTTAATATCGTCGGCCGAAGAAATCGAATTTACAAGTCGAAAAAGAAGACAGGCGAACAGAATTACCGCCGTTGTTCTGCACGCCTGTCGAAATTTCGGCACGCGATTTGTACACCTACTATACGCTAGGGTAAATGTACTCAATATTGCGGATAAACGTTTTAAAATATTCAAATACACTGAAAAGGAGAAAATAATTTTTTTAGACATTACTGACTATAAATAAAAGCGTGGAGCGCTAAACTATATTGACGTAATCTTCGTGGGCGCTCCACGCTTTTATTTATAGTCCCTAATGTCTAAAAAGTTATGGTAATTATGTACTTTAGAGGCTTCCTCACCGATTTTGATGACCTTGAAATATGTTGTCAACTTAAAAGTTATCGGCGCGCGGTTCGATCAATCTCTAAAACAAATGTAGCAATTTTGCGAGTATAATTCGGTTCTGACCGAAACGAAAATTGCTACATTTGTTTTAGAGATTGATCGAACCGCGCGCCGATAAATTAAAAAATTGTAATTAGTAACGTCACGAAAGCTGAAAAGCTCGTTCAAGTCCGCAACGAAGATAATTAAGAGATCGAAAAACTGGAATAACGTGCCACGAGCCTCGTCCATAAATTTTTCACCAAAGGACTTTTGTTCGCATGATTGTGTATGTTTTATATTGCTATACTCTGGTACACCACAAAAGAATCGCCAAAATTCCAACAGTCGAACTATAATGCAAACCTGAAACCGCTCATTCGACACGCTCGGGTAGACCGTTTGTTAATTAATCGGAATTTTCACGCGGAGAAAGGTACGGTCGTTTTCGTTTCCAATGGAATGCATGGCGATAGCGCAGGAACGATTTAAACAGCCGGAAAACTCTTTTCAACAAGATCCGCGTTGCGCGGGCGCGTGTGTGCGAGCGAGCGCACTTTAAATTTCAGTCCCGCAAAAATTGCAGCATATTGGATTCTCCACGGGTGTTTTCCCCGTGAAAGCAGCAAATTTGTTAATCACTTTCGGTGTCCTCGCTAGGGAAGTAGGCGTACGGATTTTCATCCACGAGGAGCGCTGGCCGCTTTATAAATTCGTTTCTCTGACCAATTATGTCTGCCGGTACACGTTCCGGCCTCGTAAAACGCTTGTTATTATTCTTCGTTCCCTCGGCTCCGCTGAATTTCGAGCGAATTTGATCCGATATCGCGCGACGCGAAAATTCGTGCAACCCCTCTCTTTCTCCTTCTCTCGTCCATTCATTCATCCACTCTTTCTCTCTCTCTCTCACTCTTGCTCGCAGCGCTGGAAAACCCGTCGTTTCGTTAACTAGTTTTAGTGAGGCAGCGAGTGATCGCGCGCGGGTAAGGAAATTGCGTATTGAAAATTAAACGCGGACCGAAAAGCGCGTAGGTATCCGTTCGCTCTCAATCAATATTATATTTCGCATACGTCGCGTCTGAAACATGGACGGCGGTGAAATTGCCTGCTATCGGTTCGCGAAAACGCCTAGAAGAATAGCTTTCATTTCGAATGCAATGCGACTGACTCACATCTCATTTCCACGGGCCAGCATTTCCTGTTCTCCGACTCCATGCCGCTCTCTGCAACAAACAATCGAGAAATGTATTTAATTTGATTAGACGACTAAGAATTTGTCGAGAAATTTTTTCCGCCAACTCGCTAAATATCAGCACGACCGCTTAACAGCCAGAGAAATTTACGAAACGAGCTCTCGAATGTATTCCTGTTAGAGAATTAACTTGATTTAGGGACGATAACCACTTGGACACAACATTTATTTTGTGTACGTTGTTTAAAATAAGAAATCGTCACTGTTGCCAAACTGTTTTTCAGCGTGGAGGTTGGTTCACTGATAAATACTCTTTAATCAACCTGTCGGTACCCTCTTATGCCATCCCATATACCTAGGCGCTATGGCGTCGTTCAATTCCAACAATTCCGACTGCGGGTTCAATTGAAACTTTAAAATAATACAGGAAGCGTGATCGGCGGGCGGCGGGTGCGAGGTTGGAGGTGGAAAAAATTCAACACCTCCGCGTATGCACAGCAATTTATTGGGCTTTCGAGTCGCCGGTTTTTCAATTTTTAACAATACCTGGCGGAAACGTTTTGACACCCGATTTAATCATAGTTGAAACGAACACTACGGTCACGTGCGCCCCCGTGAATCCGCAATGGCTGTTTTCCAGGCGGACCCTTTTTTTATATATTTTTTGTTTCTCCCATGCTCGGAGCGTTGCGTCCTGCCGAAATTTTTTTTACTAATTGAGCAATACATTCCGCGAGGACGCGGGCCACTCGCGGACGAATTGTCGAGGATCAAAGCGATACGCGATTCGCCCGCGCGACAACCCGACCCGAACAGACCACCGGAAATTACGCTAAATTCTGAACGATTGTCTGCCGCGAGCGCGCGTGTCTCGTCGGGAAAAATTGGTCCTCGATTTATCGCGGCATCCCCGAGTGGACGTCGATGGGAAATAAATTAAAACGCCTTGTTTTCCATTTTGCACGCCCTCTCTCTCCCCCGTCGCGTTTAATGGCGGACGTCATGTTGAGAACGTGGGTGCGCGGACACCGCGCCACGCAGATTTTCAGCGAACCCTTGCTGGTGAAACGTTATTTCTCTGTCGGTGCCATTTTTTACGGAATTTTTCCCGGTGGTCGATCGGATCAATGGGGACAGGGAATTAAAAAGGGATCGGCTTTCCGCGATTTTTTTGCGAAATTGCTTAAATGATGTGGTATGCGGGTTTACGTAATCGAAACGCTGTTTTTAACGCAACCCTTGTACTAAAAATTATGTTTCTCGGCTCCTACTGCGTCAACGTTTTCATTATGCGTGATTCCAATGTGCGAAGGGATCTAAAAAAGAAACAGTTTCTTGGATTCTGTAAAGTAGGAGTTTATCAACTTATGGATATCGAGTAGGATCGGCTGCTACTTGACAGATCGGAATAAAACGAAATGGAGCTAGTACGTTGACATTTACTTTATCTTCTATAAATTTTGTTCAAAATTTTATGTCACCTATTACCGACAGAAAATAAATGAATTGTCTCGCAGAAGCAACTCCCGGAAAGTGAATTATTTTTTACTCCCCGAAATAGTCGGCGTAAAATTCCGAAAAAATGTACCAGATAAAGGTAATTTGTGTTTAACGCGTGCAATTTGTTTCATTCGGATATCTCGCGCGGTGACTGAGAAAAACAGTTGCATAGTCGCAGTTTCCGCGCGTATCTGTTACGAGCAGACCTTTTGTTTGACGAGCGATGTAGCTATCTATCGAAACTCTGTTCGCTACAGCACTGTTACAGAACGATTAGGATAACCTCGGTCTATCCGTCGCGATCCACCTTGTTCCGCGGGCGGAAAAATTTAACGGGATGAATATCTGGCAATCATCCAGAGCATGTTCTCGCCACTGTTCCAGCACTTCCGATTTTTCTGCTATTTCGCAGGTTTGCGTTTCGATACAAATACCGAGCTCCAGATTTATTTCTGCTTCGATTGCTGATGGAAAACCTGAGTTTCAGAAAAACACCGTGTTTTTCCTTGCCGTTAATATTCCCAGCCCCCGGGGCAACAGTGAATTGTTGATCTGGCGGCGAACATTGAACAGGAGTCGAACTCGATCAACCTCTCGATTCGACGCGCATCGCAAATGCAAGCACCGGACACGCCTAGACCTTCCACAAGAAACATTCATCATGGCGCAGTACTTTATTGAACGTCTTTTCGCTTTTGCAGCATCGAAAATTGCACGATCGAAAAAAATGGAATTTATGTAATACAATAATATGTTCATGTACTGTGTATATAAATAATAATAATAAAGGTAGAATAATTATTAGCGTCATCGCTAGAGTAAGGGTTCGAGTCAATTGTGTGGTCTATTTTTCAAACAAATCACTCATCTAGAGGTGTAGAATCAGGGTATAGGGTCGCGACATAAAATTTTTGATCACCCTGTGCAACACAGAATCCGGCTAATATTCGGCAGACCTCGTACTAATCTCGACCGCGTTAATTATGCAAAAACCGCGACCTCCCATGGAACTTGCTCTTTAATCTGGTAGGGCGGTGGTTGTTTTCGGAAGAAATTGTGAACGGGGACGTGGGAGTGGTTCACGCCTGGGCGAAATGGTCTAAAATGGCAGGGGGCACGTCGCGCGTCGCGTCGGTTCCCAAAACAACCGCGTGGAAACCATAGCTTGAACAGCCACCGTTCCGAAATAACCGGGCTGGCTCGAGTGGCTCCGACGAATCATCCTATTTTGTTGGGAGCGTGCTGCTTATGCAGTGTCCGTGTCGCGCTCGCACCCGCTCGAACGCGAAAACACGCCCTTTTTGCGGCGAACGCGCGGGAAATTAACGAGGCTAATGATCGTCGCCGGTGCGCACGAACCGCGCGAAAGCGAATTAGAAAAATAATTACTCGGCTCGATGTCCCGTGAATATTAAGCCAGCAGCCACCGCCGGTTCTCTCTCCGCAAGGATTCCGGGAACGGATTAATGCCGCCCGCCACCGCGAAAGAAATTAATCCGTGCGACCGAGGAATTTCTCGGTGTAATTGCCGGAGGGATGCCGGAGGATTCACGAGCAATGGGATTTGATTGATTCTGGGATAACCGCGGGTCCCCCGGCCAGACTATTGTTCAGTTTGGCAAATGGGCTGAATCCATATCCCTCCAGTGGCTTCGTTAGAACACCTTTGTGCCTGCGGATCGCTCGTATTATTGCGAGAAAAATCGAACCGGCTCCTCAGACGCGATTAACCCTTAGGAAACGACCGGCTTTATCTGCTCCACCGTTCGCAGTGCTTTCCCCTCCCGTCTGTCGCTATCTATTAATTTTGTAATCACGGTCTTCCTTTAAAGTACATTTATACTCAAATATATCCGACGGAATATATTCGATCAGACAGATGTTCTCCGATGCATTTTAATGGAAGCACAACGAGTCCCACTAATATTCGGATACTTGTAAAAAGACAATATTTTTAATATTTGACCATACAATTTGAATTTTTTTTTGAAAGTTAGAAAAATGTGTTTGCTGCACAACGTGACTAATTTTTTGCATTTTACAACTGTTTTATGTAGGTCTTTATTGGAAAATTAAATAATACATTTTCTAGATCTGTGTTAATTACATGCACTGTGAAAGTTTCATCGAAATCGTTTGATGGGAAAATACTTAGATACAAAAGTGGCTTCCCCGGCTTGGTTTAGGAGTTATTAACAAAAAGCATGGACCAATCAGAACACGGATACAGCGAAGTTTGGAACACCCTGTATAAGAGAATATTTTTTAAATATTCGGCCGAGTCTGTCTGAAAATTTAACTATTTCCGTCGACAGAGCATTTTATTCTCAGCAGACGATGTTAATCCGTTCCGAAACACGGGATCGCAATCGGAAAGTGTAACTAAACTTAGCAGCGATTCGAGTTGTTTGCCGAGTTCGGGAGCCAGTCCATTCACGGTGAAATACTGCAGACGATACTCAATTAATCCCGGCGCTTATACTTAGCATTACTCCCCCTTTTCAGAAGATTAAAAAGCTGCCGTAGGATTCGTTTTTTTTCCATCGGAGTTGTCGGGAACGTTCCGGGCGTGTTTCGCTGTCGAAAGACCCGTGAAACGTAGCGAAACGCGGTGGCATTCGCGAGAGGCAGGCTTCCGCAATTTCGTGGCGTGCAGGCAGCGGTGGGTGGTGCACGAATCTTTAGAAAATGAAATCGTCGCGTCGGTCACGATAGAGCAGTAGGAACACGGTTGTGAACGGTGAACTTTCGGCGTAGCCTGTACACGCGATACTTCGCCGGTGAAACAATCTCCGCTTTAAGATTTCCATCTCCGTTTTCATCTCCTCCGGTCGTTGCTCGCGATAACTTCGGGTTATCATTATCGAGCGCATTGTTACTTGGACGGCGAGCACCATTCAGAATTCACGGATACCGGTGCGCCCGGCTACGGGAAGCAATAAATTTCACGGCTCCGCTGTCACGAATAGGGGTGGAGACTGCCAAGACAGAGAGCGTCTTCCGTGTAACCAGTGACATCGACAATTAAAAGTCCTTTACCAAAAATTACGGCGACAAAATCGTAATCTCTGACTTTTATGCATTCACGGGAAACAAAACTTCAATGACTTCAGCGCATTGGTTCGATCAATTGGAAAGCGAAACATTTACAACGAACACAAGTTTTTATGCGTTATTGAAAGGACGGTTTGGATTTGAAACGATGGAGGCTTTAAAAAAATGGTCCAACATAAATTTACGAATTGCAAAGGTACATAATAAAAAACTATTCTTATTAAAGTGTAAAAACAATTGATCAAACCAGTGCGCTGAAATTATTAAAATTTTGTTAGCATAATCTGCGATCGACACGAGGAAACATTTTTGATTCGTTGTCGTTTCAAATCTTCACAGTTTACTCAGTCCACAGGTCACCGATTTTTTTTACCCGTTAGTTTTTGATATCCGATATGGGAACGAGATACCCGCGAGACAGTGAAATGTATCCGCGAAGCAACTTTCGCGCATTTCTTTTATACAAATGAAGCTAACGGGGGGAGAGAACTGAATTTATTTCGTCGCGACGAGATTCCGTTTCCCCCCCCTGGCCAGCTACAGAGAGAAGCGCAGACAGTTCGAAATTTCCTGGAGACAGGGAAAAATAATGTGCAAAACGACATTCGCCGGGCGCATCGGATTACCCAAGCCGTCACGCTTGGCCCGCGCCGTTTGCATTTAGAGCCAGCACGCCGCTGCATACTGCAGCCTGCAGCATGCACCTCCCTTAGTCCGTGCCCCTTTCGCCGTATTATATCGCGTAACAACAGCCTGCGCTATTATTCCGCGTTTATTTCGCTCCTCTACGCGGAGATTACTGCTGCTGTCGTTCCTGGGTTTCGACCTTCGGCATAGTTCCATGACGCCATCGTTGGGGGTTCGTGATCCGCCATTGATTCTCATACTTATTCAAATTATTATCCCTTTGCACTCGGAATTGATTTTTGAAATTTTATCGAAAATTGGTACAACATATATTATTATTATCGATGCAAACTGTGGATAAATTTCCGAAAAGCCCATACCTGCGATTTTTTTAATACTCCGGATTCTTATTTTGACGTGCTGATTACGAATATGATAATGAGAATTGGCGCAAATGTTATTTTCATAGCGGAAACCATGATATACCATAAAAATCATGACTTTTCGAATGTACAGCCCAAACTGTTTCTGTTTTGCATACAAAATCAACCAGATGAAAATAATTCGTGTTAAATTGTTTAAAATGATCGTGATTCAAGGGTTGGGAAAACAGGAAACCGAAGATGTGTCATGAAAGTAAGAGAGGAGGCCCAACTTCTGGATAATTACGAAAAATTTGTGAAGTCTTTTAGATTACGTTCCCGTAGGAATTTGGAATCGCTCGAGGACATGAAATGAAGGTAGCAGATGCAATTTGATCATAAGAAGACTGCGGATCTTTATCAGTTTTCCCTTTCCCTCCTGTTTTATTGGAGAAGATTACAACATCTCTTCCGGCCGGCACTCATCCCTTCAGAGATTCGCGGAAGCACCGCTCGTGAATCCGAACGAATAATAATTTATGTTACGCGGATCGGACGACTGGGATGCTCGCGAAACTCCGCGCCGTAAAACCGCGACCATTTCTCCGCGGGTTTTACGAGGCCACGCGTTCCGGAGCGCAAAGTTGAAGCGAGGAAAGTAAAACTAGTTATGGAGGCTAGCCTCTTACCACGTCGAGAGTGCGCCCGCCACGCTGTTGTTGAACCCTTCGTCCCGGCCATGTAAACCCGGGACAAACTCTGGAATTTCGAAATTTATGGACGAGGCTCGTGGACGCGTTATTCCAGTTTCTCGATCTCTTAATTATCTTCGTTGCGGGCTTGAACGAGCTTTCGAGCTTTCGTGGCGTTCCTGATTACTTTAAATGGAACACATTGTTCCAGATGCGACACCGTGTTTAATTGAAAGATGGCCGTTGGCGAATTTACACAAGAAACAATTGCGACTTGTTGCTCGTCAAAATCTACTGAAACGTATATAAGCTTCTAATTAAATCCGATGGGACATGTGATCCAGAAATAAACCACAGTTCGTTGCCCTGTCAAAATAGTTTTATTACAATAAAGCTATTTGCAATATTCACACTATTTACAGTTAGCCTATTCTCGAATATTCTCCCTCGATCCATCTGTATGCTGTCTACCATACCGATCTTACTAGACCCGGAGTCATGCCGCCATATTCAATTGAAAAAAATATGTTTTCTTTATACGAACCTGCTATTTCATTCGATTTTACGGTATAAATTGTCTTTGGCTCTGTACTTTCGGCCGGGAGTGTACCCAGCGGCCTGCTCGTTGAATTCACTATAGTGATTCATCCGGTGTTTGCTACCAGAGAACTGGCCAGCCGATCGTGCGAAAATGGGCCGACGTGGTTGCAAACAACCAATGGAACAGCATTTCGTCGAGCGAGAGCGTTAACGACAGTCTCGGGGCAGTGACTTTCCGTTTGGCTTCTCTTGGCTGGAAAGAAGGCGATGCTCAATGATCCATGATCAAGATTCCGTAGCTCAGAATCGGTGTAAGTAACGTTCTCTAAAGAAAGATCATTTTTCTGAAGAGAAATAATGTATACTATGTGTATGTTATATAAACCAAACATGGTTTACGGCATCGGTAAATAAATAATTAATTAATATGTCTATTCCCGAACGTATCGATAATATTCCTAATTGGAATAATTCTAGAATCATTCCCCACGTTCTCGAAAATGACGGACACAGAAATATGTACATCGCGCGGAATATCGAACCGTCTGTCATAGCAACTCTCACAGGCGAATAGATATTTCGAAGGCAGCACTGAGAAGTCTCGACTAACTTATCGTCTCGAAGAAAGCACACACCTTGAGACGTCGCGATCCGCTCGACAGGGGCACGCTTCGAAAATCCACCGTAAATGCGCCCGACAAACGTTTCTCTTGCGAGCAAAAGGAGCCTTTGCCGCGCCGGCCAACCGTGCCAGCGGAATTCATCCCGGAGAACGCCGTTGAAACGCAAAGTACACTGGAAAAACCCTCTGTCAGTAATTCGTCGATTCTGCGTCGAGAATTCTGCGACAAATTCGCGGTACGAGAAGCACTGTGTTCGAACAAATCAATTTGTAATATCGATTTCAAGGATTGATCCTTGTAACGACGAGGTTATGTACGAGGATAGTTTGAGACAATTTTAGATTGCGTTCCCGTAGGAATTTTTGGGTGTTCGAGAGCTTAAATTGAAGGTGAAAGATGCCACTCAATTACAAAATCACGTAGGTTCAATCAGAAGCACGCATTCGTGGTAGAAATCATTTCAAATTGCCGACGAGATACTTCGTCCACAGCATCGCTTCATCGGCATCGTGGAAGCGAAATATCTCATCCATTGTAGCGAGAGGATTAAAGAAATAATTTCTGATAGAAATGGCAATTTTTCTCGAACGTGCGAACAGAGTCAGCCCGCATTCGAGATGATCAGATTGCGGGCAATTCCGCTTCGCGGTTTCAATTCGCGAGCGAAACCGCCGCTAATTACCGGTGTGCGAATATAGACTGTCAGCGGCGTCGCTCAGCATGTTCAGATAATTAACACCTGATTAAGTACCAGAAGAAACGCCGACGCGACGCGTCGTCGATGTTCAAATTAAATTGTATCCGCAAATTTCATGCGGCGCGATGCTCCCCAGCGAAAATATACACCTACAGGCCTACACACATATAAATACATTCACGAGCGACGACGACAACGCCGTTGAAATTCCGCAAATTAACGACTGCCGTGATCGCAGTCACTTCCGGCGGCGGCGCGGTAGCAAGGGGCATTATAAAACGGAACAATTGATAGCGAGACCGCTCTTGAACCGCTTCGAAACGGTCGAATATTTTGGGGACTTCGAGCACCGGCTCTGCCAGTTTTCGATTGTTGCTCGGCCCGGGCCACTCTCCTCGAAACAAGAACCCGGTCGAAAAACGGAGGAGGGTCGCGTTAATTAGCGCGGAAAACAACGCCATCGTTTCCCCCGCGGCTTGCGAAATTACGGGCTGCGAATTTTTGCATTGTTCCCCGATATTTTATGATTAATGCACGCCCCCGTGCATTCTCCGCCGGCCATTTTTGACCATTTCGAAAATAATTTGTTCACCGACGGGAAAGAAAGCGGTCGTCGATCGTTCTCCGCGTTGGATCGAGTCGAGTATTGTTCGCTCCGCGAAATTCGTAAGAACCACTCGTCTCTTCTTGTAATGCTGCTCTTCGGGAAGTCCATTGAATTCGTTTTAGTCGCATTTATTACGAGCCACGATTTTATTACTACAGCTTCTTAGACATTTCGAGTCCCCGTCGCATAATGGCTGTTCTCCCCGTGAAGAGGAACCCGCGTCCCTTGTTACCGATCCCGGGGGATCGTCTAGATCAGGGGTGGCCAACCAGTGGCGCCATTGTATCTTCGCGTCGGCTTATTTTTTTGAAGTAGGCGCCACAAGCTGGAACTTCTACTACTTTACTATCACTAGTAACATTGGCTGGGTGAAATATCAAAACTCTGACAATATTGTTACGTTGCTTCCAATGTAAAAAGACTATCAAGGGGCGAAATGAATTTTTATCGAACCAGTGCTTCTCACAATCGATGCAGCATATTTTCGTTTTGTATGGAAGTCTGCAGTGCTAGAGGGTTGCGTGAACCTGTACGAAAACCAAAATTGACGCACGGCATGTAAAAGGTTGGCCACCCCTGGTCTAGACGGTAGTCTACTGTATCGCTGGTACTCATTAAAAGTATTATCGATTTGTCCGACCGGATACGACAATTCTTCTTTATTAAGTCAACGAGCGAGGGACAAACGTCGTCTTACGACGAGCTTCTGACAGTGGATCAGCTCGTTAAATCCGCTACTTCGGTGGATGAGCAATCCAGAGATTCGTCGTTTATAATCATTACATTATTGGAAGATCAAGATCAACTTCTCGTCTGTAAGGAACGTCATTCTTGTCGTGTTTCTGCAATCGACCCAGTTTTGGGTAGGAAATCCCCAAACAACCCAAGTTGCTCCTTAACTGCAGACTCTCAAGATTCCCGTTGCCCTTTGTCAGGGAAGTAACGCGATCCACATTAGCCTCTGGCACCTGATGACCCCCGCGCTGTAACCTCGACAAGGTGGTCCCCATTAACCCTGCTGAAACGTGCTAACGAATACAATCTAGAACAAGAGTCCTAGCTTTTCGGGCGCACGTGGGTTTGTTCGGGACATCTGTTTCCGCGCGATACGCTTTTACGACTTCGGAGAAGGTTACGTTGGCCGAGGTTTTTCTGTTTGATAACCTCGTTTCTCGTGTACCTACGTCCTTCATTCATGAATATACAACAAAATATAAAACATCGGATAAACTTGTGATTTTAGGCGTTCAATTTCCGCTCGACGCAATCAGAGAATTTACTTCATTCATTAAACAAGATCGCTTCGTCGAAAATTGGCAAAATTCGTTATAAAAATTCGTTTAATCATTTCACTCTATTTGTGCGATCGCCGATCATCGGGAACTCCCGTAGCTATAGCAACGCGCCGCACGAGATCCTGGCGAACGTGAATTTTACCGAAGTAATATTACGAAATACAAATTCCATTTAAATAAATGGTGCTTTATTGAAGTATCTGATCAAATACAAATTTCACGATTCATTTTTCAATTCGCCGGTACAAGCAGCGGCGAGGGCAACACGTTGCCTGTTCAATGAAAGATTAATGTAAAGAAAGAATACTTTATTTAATTCATATTAGCCGCGCTTTATCAACGAGAGAGATGCAAATATAGAAATATGACGTAAAAGAGCACAAATAACGGGACTAGGAGTGATCGAGGAGAATAGACTTTAATTGTCGTTTCTCTTTCTTTTAGGTAATCGGTAAACCATTGTGCATATATGTAAATATTGTATATACATTATATCTAAATTATAACCTCTTTCTTTTAGAGCAACACATTTTGATTTGTTCCCTGGAAAGCCCTCAATATTACCCTTTGTCGTATATTAATATGTACCGTGTTGATCCTCCTTAGATCATCTTAATGAATTCTTATGAAAAATTCGCGTTCAAGTGGAATAGTTGCAGAGCATCGTGTCAGAGGCATTGGTGAAAAAGGAATTTAACTCCAAGCCTCGATTAGTATTCCGCAGCCAGTGTCACGAACCGTGATCGTCGCTGGCGAACACAGTATGTATCTAGTTCCTTTCTTCGTGGTCTTCCGGCTCTCTTCATCAAGCCGAACCTTGCATTCATCGCGCCATGAGGGAACTAAGGGGATCATCCTCCTTTCGGTCGTAGTCCTGTATTACCAAGGGAGAAGAGTCCACGACGGTGAACAGAATCACGGTTCCGTCGTTGATCGAAGACGTTCCGATTCTCCGTTTAGGGCTTTTCCTTTTCTAAGGGGCTGGTCGACCTCGTTACGCCGCGTAACGAATTCCGCTCTACATTCGCGTGTCACCGTTAAGCGGTTGTAAAACAGAATTGGGTTCGTTAACCTGCGCCTCAACGGCCGCTGACGAACCCTCTTCCTGTTACGAGAGGAGATATTAATTTGAAATATGTTGTTAAGATCATCGTTTTGAACAACTTTTCCCTATACACGTTACCGCCGCTCGGCCTTAGTTATTGAGATATTTGCAAAAATCTTTAGTCAAATTTAGATTACGAGTACACTTCAATTTAGCATAGGCGATCGCTGAACGACGTTCGTAACGTATTCTGCTTCTACAAATGTTATGTTTTTGAGCTATCCTGTTCCGGCGCGGTGTCTGTTTATTTTTTTTTGTAAACACGCTGTGAAGATCAGAAAGAAAACAGAGTTTCACTTTGGTCATACATATATAGTCGGGCCGGCTTGACGGCTGGTACTCTCTGCCCCCTCCATGACAAAATGTAAACAAACGCCGCGCCGGGACTCCGTTGCCACAGAGCGTGCAGGAACATGAAAAATGCAACACAGTATTAGTGATAGTTTTTTGCGAATATCTCGAAAACGAAAATCGAGCGGCGCTAACATGTATAGGAAAAAGTTGTTCAAAACGTAGAAATCTATAACACATTTAAATTTCATCAAACTCTTAGAGGAGGTCCAACCTCAGAGAAATTACCAAATGTTTCACCACGAAATTAAGTCAACGTAATGTTGTAATTAAATGGCGTCTTCCAACTTTAATTAAGGGTCTCGAACGATTAAAAATTTTTATGAGAACACAATCCAAAACGGTGTGAACTGGTACCTCTCCTCTGCAGAATGTTCATGTTTTCTGGTTCCAGGGCAAAGATCGGAGATGGTGGATTGCAGGGTGAGTCGGATGAGCGAACAGTGCCAGCATCTGCGGGACGGGTCTGTCACGTGGCGTGAACGGAACGGGACGGATCGGATCGGGGCGAGAAAGCATCACAAATCATCATCAGCTGCCAGCTATCGCAGCCACTCCATTTTCGGGGGCAATTTTTCCGGGATCCATCGGGCTCGCTGGCATTCACGGGGTTTTATTGTCTTTCCGCCGTGCTGGCATGGCAGCGGGTGCTGATACGAGAGCTGCTGGGTTTTGGGGATAGTGGGGAATCTGCCAGCGCGGACACTGGCCGCCAGAATTTCCAATTCCCCGCGTATTATCCCAGATTACCGGGCGGACACGGCATTTTTTTGAGATATCCGGTGATAGCGCCGCCGTGCCGGAAGAGGATTAATTCGAGCGCCCTAACCGTATGACGCGTCCGTCACATTTGCGTGCCAGTGTGCTAAGCCGCGCCACCTGTGCCTCTCCTGAAAATTCGATAAATACCAGAGACCCCCGGTTCCTCTTTTCGCGTGTTCGCCACCATTTTTTCCCGATCCGCGAACACCTCGCTTGGTTTCGCAATACCTCTCTTCGTTTCAAAGGAATCGCATTTCTCCATACCCAGTCTTTGTTTTTTAACCCATTGCACTCGGAACTATTTCAATATCCTATATGATTTCTTTCATTTTATGCGTAGTGAACTGACGTTATTTACCGATGCAAATGTTCAGTAATTTTACATTACTCGTATAGCAATATTTAATGCTGCTTCAAATTCGCTACTCGAGTGCTAGAGTTTATAAAACGCACTTCTTCGATCTGCTCCGCTAACATCAATAAACTTTGTTTAATAAATGTACGATCGACAAAAAGGAAGATTTACTCTTAATTTTATTTAGTGAAGTCAAATTTAAGAATGGAATTGGAAGAAATTATACGATACCGATAGAACCTTTTAGATGCTTTCAAGTTGAAGGTAAAAGGATGTATAATTCGTGATAAGGTTATTCAGGTTTGGTAACAGGCCCGCGAGTTGAGCGATCGACGAAACTTGTCAGGAGTTAACAGACTTCGCGTGTTCGGTCATTTGGTGGTTTCTGAAGCCAAGCCGTACTTCTAGGCGAAGAGAAGCCCGCACCCTTCGTTCATTGTTCTTGCTCCGGCCGGGGTCTGTCCACTTACGTTTCACCCTTCTCAGCGCCTCACTTAATTTACGAGGCCGCCGCTGTATCTCCTTCAGCTACGCTCAAAACAGTCGAGCGACGTCGGTCTTGTGCTGCTATCTCGCTTCGGCGACAGAAAGAAGCGGTCCGGGGGAAGCGGGTGGTGGGATGGTCGGTTATAAAGGTCCGGTAATATTTTAACTGGCGCATTGTACTGACGGAATTGTAAAGGAAATAAATTATCGCGCCCCGGAGACCGGCCTGCTGCCGGTGTTCCTTCGCGGTCAGAACAATTCCGCGCAGCCTCTCTGCTCATTCTCTTCCTTATCCTCTCTTCATCCGTTTCCTCGACCCTTCTTCCTCGTTCGCCGTTGTTTTTCATGCGGAGGAAGTTGCGAAAGAAGAACGATGCACTCGTAAAATCGTGTTTTCGAGAACCGGCCGTCGCCTGGCTGAGCTTCTCGCCACCGAAACATCGCGGCACGCTCGCCTTTATCGTTTATTTTTGCAGTAAACCTCCTTTAGAGCGCGCCACCGACTCTAAAATTGTTATTTATGTGCGGGGTCGGGCCGTAGAACTGCGCTCGCGACAGTAAAATGAAAGATTGTGTCTCTCTTCGGTCGAGATTCGCGCGCGGATCATGGCGGTCTTCTATTCGCTGAACATTCGTTTAAAACGGTGTTTTCGAGCTGCGACCAGGATTCGCGATTCTCACGGGCAATAAGCTATCGGATGAACGTTCTTCGTGCGTAGTAACTTCATCGTCGTATGGCCATTTGCCTGGCGAAGTCGAGGTTTACGAGGTTACGTGAAAGCATCTATTCAGAAATACAGTGTACCAATTAGTCTCTCGAGCAACACACTAATTTATTTTCACAATCTACGGTATTACGAACATCAACTGTTTTAGATTTCAGTGGGATCGTCCCGGTCCCATTGTTCCAGGGAAACGAATTTTCGGCCTTGCCTTTGTACTTCGCCCTCGTAGCATTTGGCGCACCAGTGTAAAATATGAAAATTCAAGGGAAGTTTAAAAACGCTAAATGAAGCTTTCATGTTCCAGCGAAAAAGCTTCTGCTTCAATAAAACAGGGCGCATGTTCGGGGCCGCGTCTCTCTTTTTCTCTCTTACCCGTGTGCATGCAGCGCGTGCATGAAAATCCATGTTGAAAAAGGGTATTGTTTGGATATGCATTCAATGAGGAACATGTTATGTCCAAATTAATCCTCTCGGCGCGGGCAACGAATAATGAAGCGTTCCGTTACACGGACGAATTACCGTCTGGCACGGTTACATTTCGCATCCGACGTTGTAACGAAATAATTAATAATCGCGAGCGTCTCGAATCCTCTTTTCGTGGTCACGCGAAACTTACGATCACCGTAAGAAACATCCTGTACGTTGTTGCGCGGAAATTGTTCGGGACGACGAAAGTATTCTCTTTTTTATTGGAAATAATCGCATATGAGATTTATTTCAACACAATTATAATGCAGAACACAATACATACAGTACACAATACAAAAATTACAAGACAGAATAGGACACTGAAGATAAATAAATATTACAATAAATTATAAGATTAAGATAATAAATTATGCGAGTCAGAAAAGAAGCTAGATGATAGTGATCTGATTTACACCTGTTGATACTGACAATAGTTGAACGGGATAAATTTACTGTGAAAACCAAGGAAGTCGATTTTCGCTAAAAAATTTCTGAAAATACGTTTTGCCTTAGAAAAGACCATCGGTTTTATAGAGGCAAACAAAAGACAAAAAGACTGAGACGAAGGTATTCGTGGATGTAAGAAGAATAAGAGCTGTGAGAAATCAAGAAGAATTTTTCATTTTCTATTTCGCAGAGTTATCAATTCTGCGCTCCTACAAACCAGCGATAAAAATGGAGTTTCCCGAGGGTCAAATTGTTTAGATCGGGTCAGGCTTGAATTATGATCACCGGTTTCCCATAGTTGGCGAAGTTAGGCCGTGTAACAATGTCCCCAGACTGGTTGCACGACGAGGACAAAGTGGCGGCGTCACCGAACCAGCTTCTTTCCCATTAATAGGCTGGGGATGTGACTTATGGAAAGTTTGGCCAAGTTTCGTCTCCGCGACGTGTTCTCTTATCACGTGGCTCTTTCTTGCTGTTCTTACTTTCCGTTGAACGGCGCGGGGGTTGTGTATAGTTCCGAAGACGACGCCCAAGGGCGCTTTAAAACGCGCGTCTCGACGCGAAATCTCGGATATCCAAGTACGTCATGAACGTCACAGTTCACTGTCCGTTCACAAATAATTTCACCATTATTTTATTCGTCGATTTCACGCGCAATTCCTGGCAGGACCGAGCAGGTGAAACGTAAATCTTCAAAACATTGAATTATCAGGTGACTACATAATTCATAAATAATATATTCAATATACAGATACAACAAATAAATAATATATTCATAATTAATAATAATTCTTGCCTAATTTTCATAGCTGTAGCTAACTGTGCACAGTGTAATATAAAAAAAAATGATTTCCACAATTAGAAAAGAATTTCTGTCGAGAATTCTTCGAATTGCAAACTTACTTGTTTTTGACAATTCATCGAACCTGTGCGCCGAAAACATCATACGCTTTCTATTACAGATGAATGGTAACTCAATAATTGATTACTAATCAATGATTCCTGAAGTCGTATTCTTAAAATGTAACCATTGAATTTTACTTTCAAATCGGACACGAGCAATCGTCTGATATTTCCAACAGATTATAATTATCAAATGAAATAAATGTCTGGCTATCTTGCTAAGGTTCCAGCGCAGCCGGAGAACGTTCGTGGTTTGAATCACGCGGGATTAGGCTCCTTTTCACCGGTGACAGTGTTCTTGCCGCGGGTCTCAAAGCGCCAAAAAATGCGGCGAACTTTATCACCGGGGCGCATCTCCGGGGCCGTTCGCCGACTTAACATGTTCCTTGCGGGTTTTTTTTCACGGCCGCGAGCATTTTTCACCGGGAACATTCATGCATTTAAATTGGCCGGGAGCTTTTATAAATCCCAGGGAAAGAACGCGACACGGGTAAGAGGACAGTCGAGCGTGTCGGTCATCTCGCGTGTGTATGTGCTCGATTAAATCGTCCGGGGGTTGAAATTTTCACGAGCTGCATGCTTCTCTTCTCTCCCCCCTCTCTCTGTGCGTGTGTTCGTGTTGCAGCAGATATCGCGAGTACGCTGTGTGTTTTGCAGTCTATCGGGTAGCTCGATTGGCCGAAGAAGCCTTGGAACGTTGCCAACAGTTTCCACCGAGTCCGTAAGCTTTGGCTGACCTCGGTCCGAAGAGATGGATTCTTACCCCCTCGAGAGACCCGTGTCCCAGCGAACTTACTCCGCGTCCGTCGCACAGCTTCGCCTGAGTGCACTTCTGACGCCGAACTATCCGGAATTTTCACCGGCTTCGGCGAAATAAACGTTCTCACTTTCCTCGCCGTGTAACTGAAAACGTTCTCTTTGACGCAGGCCCTCCGAAACGTTCGATCTGATCGTTGCAGTTGAAACTCTAACGAGAACCGCCCTCTCCAGCCAATTAGCGGACTGCGAGGCCATTGGAAAATGTCAGCAAATGTGTATCAACCGCAAAACTATATCATTCTCCTATTTCATATACTATTTTTCGCGTACAACGATGTAGTTTTTACAAAACACAGACGAATAATATAAAAACTTTTTTTTACCGGCAAAGGGTTCGTGCATAATTAATTGTGGAATGTATCGGAAAACGTAGTAAATCGTGTAAAAAAGATCGTCGGTTCCATGAATATTGGTTGGAAGCGTTTATAACGGGGAATCTCGGCCCGTATTTTTTCCGGGCAGGGAAAATCCGCGAATTATCTCCGGCGAAATTTTGCACAGGCTCTTCGGTGGTTCCGGGTTCGAAAGTTCGCCGGCTGAGATGCTAATTCAGCTGCACCGGTGACCGCGCACAAAGTTAGGAGCACTACGTATTTCTCGCCACTTCGGCCGTTCTAAATTAGCGACAGATACTAGCCCCGGAAGTTCTGGGTTTCCATTTAGCATCGCACGGCTGGAAACTTCCCGGAACGGGTTCTTCCTGCTATACGGGTTCTATTAAAAGCTTACAAGCGAGGCTTGATTAAACGATGCTCATATTTTAATAGATACTACGAGGGTTAGCCACGCTCTCCATATTTTTCGTAGCTTCTTCTCGGATCTAAATCTTAATATCGCATTATTTTACCCAGCTTGCTCGAGTGCGTCAGAGAGAGAGAGGGAGAGAGAGAGAGAAAGAAGTAAAGGGGAAAGAACACTCAATAAGCCGATGATAAATGACGCCTGTGCCCGTTTCACAATAAATTATTCGAGTGCGCCTCGATAGAGGAGTGATCAGATTGCGGACGGGGACGCGAGAATCGCCTGGAATTTCAATTTAATCCGATTTAGAGGGCATCCGCTGCGACTGACATTACCACTTGTCAGGGAATTTCACAGGGACGAACGGGTTTTTCGCGCGATAATCAGTAGGAACGTCGACAATCTGTCCTCCCAACGATTAATGAAACCGATACAGCCGAGCGCGGACAAAACGATTTTAATGAAAACACGACGAGTTTTTAAGTCCCCGTACCGGACAGCTTATTAAATAATTCGTGCCATCCTGGCTGTTCGATCGCGATAGAAATTGACTCGATAGCTGCGCGGATAATGTAGATACGCGAAGAATCGTTTTCGAGGTGGAACGATTCTGTGCTGCTGGTGGCCATGTTGGAGTGTTGCAACAGTGCTGCCTCTGTCGGTAATCCGCGGAAACGAACAAGATTTTCGTTCCGAATATTCCGTTTCTCAAATTTTTCTGACGAAATGGTTGATGACCAATTAATGCGCGTGATCCAGCGAGCAATTCGCCACGTAGCGTGAGGAGGATACGTGGCCTCGCCGACGACGACATTTCGGTTAACTGTCGTCGGCCGCCGAAAGTAGCGGCGGCAGACAAAACGTCGCAATTAGAGCGGTAATTGCTTCGCGGCGAAAGGAGAGAGAAAGAAGGACGGACTGTGGGAAGGGCATCGTCGACGAACTGCGCGAAGAGAGAAAGAGAGAGAGAGAGAGAGAGACAGAAGAGGGATGAAGGCAGACGGGGCAATCATGGTAATTACTCGCGAGCATGTTCATTACGACGCCGGCTGTACCTGGATGAAGGAGCGCCTAGGAGCGGCTAGACTTCGACGCGGCTCATTGCGTCCTATATCCTATTTTGCCTTTGTCTTCGCTCGGCGAAACGAGCGCTGGGAACGTTCCGCGTCGTCGTGACTTGAATATGTATCTGCCTCGACTGTATCAGACCCTTGAGAACGGAATTTGAGACCTGGTACTTCTTGTCATTCATGGTTTTGTGGGAAAATGAATAAATGTTAAAGAGAGGAGGAAAAGGAAAGGAGCATTTCGTCCTAGACCCGCTAGATTCACGATCAGTAAGGCTATCTAAGGCTGTGCCAAGACGTTGGGATATTAACCTGTATAAAGGCTTGAAAGGTGAAGAATTAGTAGCGATATGAGGGATGTTTTTTATTTGAGAGTGGTTGAGGAAAAAGGGTGGCAGGAGTGGATGTGGCAAGTGTTGGAAGACGATGGAGGAGGAAAGAAATGGTTGAGAAACGTGAATAAGTGGAGAGAGGGAAGAAAGGGAAAGATTGGAATGGATGGTAAACGACTGGAAGAGCAGGTCCTCGGCTAGGGAAGGGGAGTAAGAAGGGATGAGGGAAGAGGGGTAGGAGGAGTAGGGTAAGGTTGGAAATATAAGTGCTTTTGAAAACACATATATATTTTCTCTCCATATATATATTAACTGATGGGTTAAGTTTACGTTTAAGATAGTTTATAAGTTAGTTTTAAGGTTGATTATAAGAGCGGAATATGAAAAGATGAATTTTTGAAAGGATTTGCAACCCCAGGGGGAACCGAATAAAGGTTATATGAAGGGTGTTATTGCGGCTGGGGTAAGTTTAAGGGGGTAGGGTACCCCTATTCAAAAAAATAAAAATCACAAAATAAAACATCGTGACATCTGCGTTCTGAATTCTGACATTTTGTATGCAACAACCTAATAAACGTCCCAGACATCGAAACGACAGGGCTTGGTTCGCGGAAAGAGAACAGAGAGGATGGAGACTCGCTAACGCGAGTTCAACAATGTCAGCTCCACCCTGGCGCGACCTATATCGCGCGAACGGTATCACGAAGAGTCCAAAGAATCCCCATGGTATCATACCCAGCCTCGCTTTCAGAGATCGCGTGTGTAACGAGCGCAACGGGAAAGCAAATATCGAGTACGCATGCAGAACAGGCTAGAAAAAGCGAGAATTGTTTGTTGAAAAAGAGGGGACAGAGCAAGAGAGGAAAGCGGGTGAGAGAGAGAGGAAGAAGGAACAGAAACGAAATTCCGAGGAGCGCCATAACAGTCTGGAGAGTGTAAACAGGGGAGGAAATTGCGAGGAATCGAAAGGACGGTCGCGGACAAGGGGTAACTTTTCGAGAGCACGTTTATAGAAGAAGGGGCGGGGACGGTCCGTGGGAATGAACACGAATCCCCGCGGCTGTGCAAATGTTTAATGTGTAATTAAAAACTAACATCGTCCATTATGACGTATCTCTCCTTGTCTGCGTGGACCGTCGCGTTACAACGTTCCCGGATAATAGCGACGGGGTACTTTCGCGGACGCGAGGAACCTCTGTTTCGACTTTACCCGAGAAATTACTGCCACCGAGCTGCCCTCACTCCGCAGATGTCTCCCGAAGCCCCCAGGGACAGGATGTTTCTAGATTACGAACGGGGAATTACCATCCCCGTTTTCCTTCAGACTTTTCATTTCGAGCCCTCGTTCAGGGGTGTATCGGAACCGCGGTCGATCGGAGGGGCTCTTTATCCATGCATCGTACGAGATGTATGTATACATTTTTTAAGCAAAATTTTATGCATGAAAGAAATTTTGATGTTGAAGGGCGTGCAACCCTTAAAAGTTTACACAAGAGAGGTTCTTTGCATGACAACTTCACATTTGTGAGCGTTGCCTGAAAGTTGCTACAGTTGCCACATCAGGTACAACAATTCTTCAAGAACTACTTTTGGGATATCTGCGATAATGGCTCAGCGATGGTCTTCGCTCTGGCAAGATCATTATCCAGGACGCAGCGCTGGGAAGATGTTAGGCTCACCTTGTAGCTCATTTGCGGCCTCGGCATGGTGTCGTGCATGAGTTACGCGGGTTCAGTGGTGACATAGGCTTGGCTGGGTACTGAATTATAGTAGGCAGCCATGATTAAATAGCATGGACCGTGGCGGGCCGCGCGAACACACCAGCCCTTTTCAGGTCGCCGACAAGTTTAGAACTATACATCCAGCTCCTCGCTCTCCTGGTTCCATTATACTTCCTAGCTGATACAAGTCGAATTGATTAGCCGGCTTTTTTTCATTAAAATGTCGGTCGGAAGTTCGGGCGAGCTCCCGATAATTGAACGATGACGGGAAACGGAAAGGAGCCGCGGCGGAGGCGGATCGAATCCGTCACGGTAACTTTTATTAGAAAAGTTCGCGGCGTCGCGTCGAATTATGCAGACGATGATCCTCTTTGAAAACCGAGGCGCCGGGGTGACCGTTCCGAATACCTCCGGCTAAAGAGTTAAGTATCGATATTCCGACGCGTGGACATTGTTCCGAAGTTTTTTTCCCTCTGTGCCAACCTCCGTTCCCTGTTACGGAGCATTAGAGCGGAAATAAGCCGCGACAAATGGCGCGCGTATTATGACAACGCAGACGGCGATCCGATCGGACCAGTCGCATTGTGCGCGAGACACTCCGTGGCGAAATATTCTACAGAACATTAATCCCTAGCACTGATTATAGGGGTTCCATGGAAATCACCGACGCAGATTTCGCCGACGAGGTTTTCACCGACAACATTTCACCGACTCCAGATTTGGCCGACAACGCCTTTAACCGACAGGTAATTTTGCTTGCAACTGAAAACACGTCTTACTAGTGAGTGATTGGGAAATAGGAATATTAAACATATATTTTTGTAAATATTGTCAAGGGCACCTTTATTTTTCAAATCGTTTGCGTTCGTTTAGCCAAGGTTTCTGAATTGAATGTAATTTCGAGTCTTAATAATAAACACGAGCTAGTACCACCTATTCAAGCAGATTGTCATGTTTTGTTGAAATTTTCATTTATTCGCTTTCAAGGTCATCCCAAGGTCATGGTATACTAGATCGTTGAATTCGTCTTGCCACGAGCTATAATACTGTCAAGTCAAACATAAAAGTGCCATTTAAAAAAATGAAGGTGACCTTGACAATACTATGAAAAAAAGGTTTTTCGAACCATATATATATACAGGGTGTCCCACGTAACAGTTTTCACGATTTTTTAAGTACTTGGGGTAATCTGACAAAAAATATTTTCAACACATTTATATATACATATACATGTATTAACATGGACCACTCCCTACAAGAAAAGACTTGGATTATGCAAAGTAATGATAGCGTTGAATTGGGCAAAAACTAACTAACTAACAATCTAAATGGGATCTCGAGCAGCTGAGAGCCTACGGATCTCATAGAAGCGACTCGATCCCATCGTTGAAGGGATTACAACGAAAAATTCGTGTCGAAGTTAATCTGTCCTAGTTCGAGCGAGACTTCAGTTTGATCTCGATCATCGTCGAGCCTGTGCACGGTCGTGGTTCGATCGTTTTAGAGCTCGTCGCCCGTAACGAGGCAATTACAGGCGGTCCGGCACTTGTCGAGTGCGATTAAATATTGCACGCGTATCGATCCGGTCGCGGTGCAACAAGTTCTTGGGATCGATAACGGGACGGTTTTCTTCAACAACGTTACCACAGTGTTTTCTACATTAATTTTTGATGCGAGGAAAAGATCAAGTCTTCCTCGATAAATATTACAAATAAATTAAAAATTGCTATCCGTACATTAAATAAGTCTACTAATGGATAAATTAACTCAACGAATCGCATTATTTCAAAATCGTGCACTATTTATAATCGTATTGATTTTTTCATTGATTCTCCACAAAATTTTAAAATGCAACTACGTAGGATTATATGATACCATATCGATTGTACCATTATTATATATTTCCTGCTCTGTTATTAGACTAGTAGTCTTGTATCTTTCACTTTCTATGTAGTGTAAACACTTATGTAAAAGGGCTTCCGTCCGTTTATAATAAATAATAAGAATTTTACTGTGAGAAAGCACCGTGAAATGATCGTTTTTGCGCTGAGAGGAGAAGGGAGACGCGTAGAACGCGGTTGACACGGTCGGAAATTCGCATTCACTATAACCGCACGCTTATAAAGCGACGTCGTCGGCTCTGTCGCCTCGAAGTGGCTGCCGCACCGTCGATTAATGGAATTCCTCGGCCGTTCGTGCGAATAAATTCGCAAGGGTCGCCGGGGACCTCGAGGGGAAAGAAGGGCGAAGGGTAGCATCCCGTCGTTGAGCCCAGAGAGCTGATCGTTAATGGGTCTCCGACGGAAATTGATTCCGTGGAAGAGGATGGATTCGACATTTAGCGACGTTCGATCCCTGGATGTTGACTCAAAGCGCGCAGAGCCGCCTGTCTCGACGGTATAATCCGTGTCTAATCCCTTAACACTTAAAAGAGACCGCTCACGAGATCTCTCCCCGGTTTCAAATCTGTCGCGAAAGACCGCTTCCGAGATTTCTATTTGTCCCCGGAAATTGTCTGTGCTCCGGGCATTAAATATTCCCGGGAAATTGCTGCGCTTATTTTACAAGACGCGCGATCCGTATTCCACGGTTTATTACGTTGCACGGACTTTCCACGAAAATCGAGCTTAATAGTCGCTTGTTTACTTCAGATGGAATCTCCGTTTTCTCCTTGTTTGTTATTAAGATTCACCGAGCTTCATCATCGGCTTCATCGAGCACTAAACCTTCAATCTTAACTTTTAAACCTGCAACTTTAAACTGTTCGCATTAAACTGCGAATCTTTGAACTTCAACGTCGAACCTCGTTGGTTTCGGCATTAAATTTCAAACAAACTTTTAACGATTTCAGCGCACTGGTTCGATCAATTGTTTTTTAAACGCTATCTGCAAGTTATCACAGTATCTTTTTTTAACGTTTTACCGGAGTGCACATGTTAAAAGCCGAAATCCAGTGCAGCTGACTGCACTCGACGAATCTGCACAGTAGCCGCGTTCGAAACAATGAAGCGGCTTATGAAAGATATTTTGATGAACGTCGTGATCTTCTTTCCGGTTCCCTGCGCGTTTATACTTTTGTGTTTCTCGCAGACAACGCCCGGCGAGATGCTCAATATTCCGGTCAAATAATGGCCGGGAAAAGTCTGCGAGTATGGAGTCGCGGGACACTTCGGTAGTGACCCGGGATTAAAATAAGCCTGACGGTCCTGGAATCATTCAGAAGCCTCGAACGACTTGAATGTCTCGAAAGTCTTGGTCGTTTCGAGCTAAAACTTCTGTTCCTACTCAATGGGTACTTTCGACGGAAGCTGCTGTCCCGGATGAAACAAGAGATGAATTGCGCCGGGGATTATGAAAGTGGCCTGAGTCGTGCTCATTGTTTTCGGCTATTTGAACTTTCCTGTCTTAGCCTTTCCTTCGACGATCCGGGAGAACCAATTATGACGACGAATCGGAAAACTATTCTCTAGAAAAACTTCTCTAATGAACGTACACAAGCTCCCAGCTTGATTCGATCGTTTTATTTTGATTAGAAGCAGCTACTGTACGATAGTATTTCAATGCAAAATTCAATATAATACATACAGTGGTATGTATCTTTTAAATTTTCAATAAAGGCCCACATAGAAAAGTTGTACAATGCAACTTTTAGTATTTCTTCTACAATTCCGAACAATTGCAATTTTTGATAAAATTTTTTTCACATCACGCAGCAAACTAATTGCTCTAGCTTCTAAAAAAAGTTCAAATCGTATAGTAAGATATTTAAAAATTTATCACCTTTTTAAGAGTGAGCGAATAATTGTTTGACTCATTGTATACTATTTGAATAAATGTTGTGCAACGATTGTCGACAGCTCTAGAACTTACCACTGGAACCTAAAAGATTAGAACACATATGAATACTAATTAAAATTACGCACTGTTTCTCAGACCAATCCAGAATTTCATTGCAAAGGCACCGATGTAATCCAGACTTTTCTTCAGACCCTTTGGGGAAAGGTTTCCTCCGCCCAGTAGCAACAACTCATCAAGTTCTTATCCTCCGATGACTACCGCGAATCCCCAATTTGCTCCCCATCTGAAAACCCTCGTAGATTCCCAGTCATGGGGGCTACCAATTCCTGTTCGAATCAATTTCGGTAATCTATCCGACAACCGAATAAGCGCCACTGGCTTAAGAAACTTGTTTAGACGCTGAGAACGGCGCTTGGCTGAAGAGCGTTGATACTGCGGGGGTGCCGATTAACTTTGTAAATTTCTCGTTTCCGCATTCGTCATTTCACCAAATTGGTCATTTGCGACCCCCTCCCTACGCGAATTGGCCCGTGATCACGGAATTGGCAATTTTTCCGGTAGCTAGTCGAGTCGGCGGTTGAAATTATGTAGGGATGGCGGAGGATTCAGTAGGGTTCATACATCGTTACACATTTCAGTACTAATGCACGTGTTACGTCCCGAGTTGGACGTAGAGAGATTGATATAGAGATTTTATAGCGTTCATATTCTTCTGAGTATTTAATTTCGTTTAGGTGGTTTTCTTATAATTTATTTAAATTAAATTAAGAAATAGTTGTATTATGATTATTTATTAATTATTACTAATGGTTGGACCACCGGACGTGACACACGTATGCACGTGAATAAATATTTCAAGCCTTTACATCACCGCTAATTTCTTGTCTCTCGTAGTTCGCGCAATTAAATATTCTTTTAACAGATTCAATCAGCTCCGAAATACGTCACTTGCCCTCTCTGTAAAGCAATTCGTCTCCGCAAAAAACCGAGGAAAGAGCAAAGCCAAGGAAGGCTCGGTTCTGACCGAGCCAAATTTCTTGCTCTCGCGCAAAGTCGTCGCCGACAACCGGGCAAAGCTAGCGGGAATTCCTCTCGCAATTAGCGACGCCCCGGAGCGGCTCGACGCGCGCCGATAAAGTCAATTAACCAATCGAGTTAATGAAATACCCGCTCACGATTAGCCCTCGTTTCGTTGCGAAGGGGCCACCGAGCCGCCTGATAAAGGGATATACGTGACTCAAATCCTCCATCGTCCCCACCCGACGTTACTTCTTCGTTTCCACGGAATTAAAACGTTCTCCGTCGCGTGTACACGCCGCTGCTGGTTACAGAAGCGTTTGGCCGTCGTCTTATCAACCGTTTCATCCAACGATTTGCGTTTCCCTCGCTGATTCAACCACTGTGGAACGTAGACCGGGTTAAGCAGGTTTTGATGAAACCCGCCGTTTCTGTCATCACGGGAAATTAGAAAGGCTTCTTTGAAAATTTCCGCCGGCGGACGATCCTCCTTTCGCTTTGAGCTTCTCAACTACCAAAGAAGAAATCGTAGAAATTGTAGGAATCCGATGGAAGGGAAAATTGGAAAATGATCAGGGTAGTGCCAATATTTTCTTCCAGAATGTTTAAGAAGGAAATTTCAAAGATTGTGAAAATGTGAAGGTGGAAAAGAAAATTGGAAAACGATCTAGCTGGTGTCAATATTTTCGTCGAGAATGTTGGAGGAGGAAATTTCGAAGATGGGAGAAATGTGAAGGTGGAAAAGAAAATTGGAAAATGATCTAGCTGGTGTCAATATTTTCATCGAGAATATGAGAAGGAAATTTCGAAGATCGTAGGAATGTGAAGGTGGAAAATAAAATTGGAAAATTATCCAGCTGGTGTCAATATTTTCTTCCAAAATGTTTAAGGAAAAAATTTCAAAGATTGTGAAAATGTGAAGGTGGAAAAGAAAATTGAAAAATGATGTGCACGTTGGAGCAGAAAATTCGGGAAACAGTAGAAACCTGAAGATCAGATGACTTAGGTATCGTCGTGAATGGAAAATGACAAAGTTCGGTGTATAAGCGTGTTATCGGTGTTGATTTTGTTAGGGAACTTTCAGTCGTTGTTCGATTACTGTATAATTAGCTGAAACGATGTTAGACTGTGCGCGTCCCACTCGAAACTATCCGCGGAAGTTAAGCGTTCGAAGCGAGGGGAGGATGAAAAAGTTCCGAAATTCTTCAAGTAATTACGGGTTCCGGAATTGTTATCGAGCACGGCCCCGCAAAATTTAATTGCTTTCGGGGGTTTCGCGTAGCGTCAGACCCGCGAACAGACAAGATACTCTCCCTTGCATGTAGATCCAGCCGTCGAAACTTCCGGCTTGTTCTCCCGGTGAAAAGTTTTCTGAAAGGAATATCGAGGCACCGACCGGTTCACGTTCAAAGTAATTAACCGCTGATTAATCAGCCATTCAATAAACTTTGTCCGCGTCAAGTTCATGGAATCCTGCTTTGATGTCACCGCCGAAGGTATTACTATGTTAATGAATAATTTATCGATGGAGGAATTTTCGTCGCGACATAGTTTTTAATAAAAAAGATCTGAAAAAATTCTCGGCTTCTCATTTGATGTCTCTAATGTACAGAATGTACTAATAACTAATAAGAAAAAAGAATTGTAATGAATTAAAGCAGTCGAAACATTAAGACGATTTGAGATGGTCTGTATGTAATTTTGAATTTATTAAAATTGTTACAGATGTAAGGAAATTTTGATATGGTTCCTGCGTTTTGTAATTGACGAAGAAAATTTTTATTTTGCATATAGATCCGCAGTGTAGCTATTACGAAAGAAATTTTAGGCTGGAAAGATGAAGGTGGCCTTAGCTGCTCCACAGATATAAGATTTTCCCTCGTATTTTCGATCGAGACGGTATATTGGATGGAGCGGTGGTGCGCGTTGGGTGAATTCGCCGTTATTTATAATGAAATCGAGCGATTCGTGGTCGGAGGGAAGAAAACAGCCGTGGGACAAGGGAGTCCGTAAAATGAGGGGCCACGGAAAAGCCGGAGCGTGTCACAATATTGGTTGAAAGACGGCGGAGTGCAGTGCCCTCGGGCTTGTCATCGAGTCTGCGACAGGGACGGGTGGTGGTGCACTCTACGCGAAGCAACGTGTTGTCTTGGCGTGGCGCGGCGCGCGCGAGAAGATATTCATAGAGAAGAGTGGGCTTCAGAGAACTTACGGGCTATTCGTGGTTTACCATAAAAGTCGCCAGACGAAAGGGAGATAGCCGCCGATGGAGGAAGCGGCGCTTTATTTTCGAACCAGACCCGTACGAATGGCCTCTCTGTTCGGAACCTGCACCCTCGACAATGGTCACACGCCACGTACCATCTCGCCATCCATCGACGATCCAGCATTCTTCATCGTCCTACGATTTCTCTGATTCGTTCAAAAAATTCTTTTGCTATCCAGTCAGAAAGCGAAACGACTTTTCTAATATTTTTCTAAAAATTGCAAAGATAAAACATGTACCATCCGCGTGCGTTCCATAGACATATACAGGGTGTCCCAAAATTCCTTCAACATCTGGAAATGGGAGGTTGCTGAAATCATTTCAAGTGTAAGAATGTAAAACCTGCAAAGCTATGTGTACGTCTATGGTCCGTTCAAATTAAACGAAGAACAAAAAACAGTGAATGAACAAGCATGGAAAATGAAAGAAAGAAAAGTGAGACAGCACACGTGGTCCCCAAGTGTCAAAGAGCTGTAGAGAACTAGAGCAACCAGTCTGGGCTAGTAGATAAACAGAAAACGCATCAGTTTCGTCGTCACGCGTGCGCAATAACAGGACCAACGTTGCCCTGTCACACTCTACCTTTTGAAAAGCCTCACGGTCCAAAAGGCTCGAATCCGTCCCCAACACCGCAGGCTTTCTTGCGGCCTGTTTGCCCGCTGAAGTTCGCGGACTGCGGAATGCGTCGTGTTACCCGCGAACAGTTGCGAAATAGCCGGATTTAGAGTACGTCCGGCGTGTCTACACTTGACTCTTGACTGGTGCGTCGGCGGTTTAAATAGAGGACATTTGTATAACGAGGAAACTTTCTGAAAAGCTATCCGACGAACCTCGTTCGTGTCTCTAGTTCGAGAGAATGCTGGGGTGACTCCTTCGGGATTCTTGCTGTAATCAACTTTTCACCCTTTTTCAGTCAATTTTATGGACAGTGGCGTATTACCCTACAGGCAACGGGTCTCATGGAAATCACCGACACTTTCCCCGACACGGTTTTCACCGACAACACCTTTATAACCGATAACGACTTTGATCGACACCGACTTAAGACGACCACCTCGGTTAGCGAAATTTGTTGTCGATCAAAGTCGTTATCAGTTACATTCTACGTTTCTCTCATAAAAAATTTCAAAGGCATCCGAAATTCTACTTTGCCTAGGGGCCCAACTAGTCATAACGCGCCACCGTTTGAGGATATTTATTTTTTTCAATGTCGTTTTTTCCTTGAATTATTTTTTCTCTGGCCTTTCTTTGGGAGTTTCGTTGTATATTTTCACTCGAAGGATTCGATGCTCCTTTGTGCCAAAGTGTCAAACTAACACCATCGTTTTGTTTTCCATTAGAATGACTAATGCGAAGGGTTGCGCGCATTCCGACGGAAAAATCCGATCGCAGGGGTCACAGTAAATAAAGTTGCTCGTTCGCAGCGATTCCGAGGGAGGGTCAACGGTGGCTCGCAGAATAATGAATCTTTAATCACGCGCCGCCGCTAACGAGGAGGGCAAGGAACGAGTCTTTCCCCGGGGGTGGCAGGCTGTCGCTTGGGGCGTCTCGACCCAAATGCACGCGAAATGCAGCAGGACTCATTGCACGTGTACATCCGTCCCCCTTTATGCTTATCATCAGGGTCGCGACATCAAAAGCGAACCGAGCAGCGCAGTGTCGCGAGATCAGTCTACGGAACCACCCTATACTCTAGGGAGGGGGTGGATAAGTCAGGTATTAACGAGTATCGGGAGCATCACTGTCGCCGATTCATAAATCATCATCGTTCTATAAAATTTCGAAGAAAATTCGCGACACATCCCGTCATAGATCCGCGATCCTGCGGTTTTCATCATCCTTGACGGTTACATCCTTGATCCAGCTTGTGTGCGAACCGAACTCGTTAAACGAACTCGTCGGAGGAAATTAATTCGGCCCTTTCACTCTGGAACGAAGGAACCTTATGAGGGTAGTTAACGATTCCGTGGTAATGTGTGCGGGATGATGAGCCCCGAGGAGTTTGCGGAGATTACGTTGCCATGCTGAATTGTGGAGGAAGGGAGACTGTGGTTTCTTGCGAATACATAAAGGAGAAATGATTTTTTACGTGTAAATACGTGTGAACGTGGCTTTCGTATAATGACCCACGAAAATGGAAATTTGCATAGGATCTGCAATAGAAAGTTGGGCAGATTCTTATTATTATTATGAAGTAATGTAAAATGCTGTCTATTTTCATATACAGGGTGAGTCACCTATGTTTGCACCTTAAATATCTTTGTTGTTTTTAAAGATAAATAAAATATGGTAAGGACAAAGTTGAATAGTATAATGGAATTTAATTTTACGTCATTCTTTTAGACATATGAAGGTCACCTTGACTTTTTAAAAATGGAACCGCCCTTTTTTAAATACCTACAACGATAGTGCCTTTCATTAGAAATTCAGTGACTATAATTATTCCAAGGTCTAAAATATGGAAGCAGAGTACCTGTATTTTATAGTATGTACTATTTTAATATTGTAAAATAGTCAGTTTTGCCGCTCCAGTAATGTAGTTCCATAATAATCGAACACAAGGGAACAGAAAATCCGCGACACATCGTGATCGAAATTAGATTGGCAGGTTCGAGGACAACGTGGGAGTCGGATGGGATTGTCAAAGAGGCAACCTTGCTGGAGAGCAGCCGCAAACGTTGCGACGGAAGGGAGACGGCCGTCTACTCTTCGAGAAAATACATGTAGCAGTCGCCTAGCTCAACAGAGAGATGCAGGGGACACTTATGAAGCAAAGTAACGGCGCATTAAGTTCCCCCCTAGCTTCGCGGCTCCCTTTGTCTGCGTTAGGACCGACCCTCGTTTCCTTTCGTCTGTTCATCGCGAATCGTGTGCGAGATAAGTGACAACAGAGACAACGAGCAACTTGAAACTGTCATGTCGACGGCAGGAAAAACTCTTCCATTGTGAACGTCCGTCCAGTTTATTATCTTCGAATTAATTTAGCTATCTACAGCCTCGAGAAATACGATCATTGCCGATCTTAGGCGGCAGTCGAGAGGTTTGACCGAGAACCACTCCATTTTTCAACATGTATCTTCAATAAAAATGGAATTCGCGATTTACCGTAGAAATTACATGTATCGCACGAATTCAATTCTAGCGTTTCAAATCTACACACTATTTGTTGGGAGGACCCATTTGAAACATTGTGTATGTATTAATACGTTTCTCGAACTCCGGATAAAATAAATATTGCAACGTAGGAGCTGTCAGTCCGCCGAGAGATTAAATTGCAGCTGCTCCTTTGTCGCCTTTAATCAATGCTCTAACGCAGTTTACGATTTCAGGTTTAGCATCGCGCGACAGCAATATCGCGAGGGGCAGTGTCTTTCTGTCAGGGAGAATCATACTAATTGCAGCAACGAGAGGAATTAAAGGAGCGAGGGAAAACGAAGCGCGGAGGTGGCTGCGAAATCATGTCTCGCCTCTTCGTTCGCGTTTATCCTGCATCGGAGGTAGGCGACGAGGAGGAGAAGAAGAAGAAGAAGAAGATGAAGAAGGAAAAACGAAAGACAGGGAGAGAAAGAGAGACTCTTCTTGTCCGCCAGCCTCTTAAGAAACTAGCTATTCCTCGAAAGTTGCAGCAAAGACGATCCCATTAAGCCGTCGCCAGTTTATTGGAATCGAATTAAGGGGGCTCCTTTAGAAGAAACGGCCCTGAGAGGAGTCTTTCCAACGAACCGGAGAAACGTTGGTCCCAGTTGCTCGTAACGCGAACGAACGTTTATGCGTTATTTCACCTCTTATCGCCTCTCGGGAACCTCGCACGAGCCTTTGTGAATATTTATTCATCCGGTGAATGCTGCCATCGTCGATACGTGACGGAATATCTGCTTCAAATTAAAAGAATTCATTATCGACGTCCCTGAACAGTAGCGCATTATTTTCGAAAAGGCTCTGAGGTTGACACCAAGCTTCAATTCTTCTTGCAGATGTTTACAGATCGTAGAATATCAGAGACCATCGATAATAGTATCTCCACACGTCAGATTTGCGGAAAGTCTGCCGGAATCGCGAGGAGAAGCATCTCGCGATGAACGTTTGGCGACCCACCGATACCACCGCGGCGCGAATGAAGTTCAAATCACGCCCGCGATGGTGATTCATTTGAAATTTTATCCAAGAATTATGACATCAAAATTCGGAGAAGCGTCGGAAAGTTTTTCGCAGCAACAATCGAGCGGAAGCTCTCACCGTCGAAAATATTAGACAAATCTGGCCGGCGCAGTTCCTCGGCTATTACCGCGCCGATAAAAGAACTGAATTCCCGGCGCCCGATACTTCGAACGGCGCAATCATCCGCCGCATTGTGTGTTATTTCATAGAGACTCGTTCACGGTACACGCTCCGTCCGGAATCGAAATCGCGTCGTTCGAACGGCTGCGCGCGCGTTTAAAGGCGAAATCGGCGCGCGATCGGCGTGTTAATCGCGCGGAACGATCATCAACTAGAAGCCCCACCCCTTTTCCGTCGCGTGAGCAGCCCGAATACCCGTGCTTCGCACCTGGCGAAACACTTTTGCCATTCTACGCGCGCGTTAATCCTCGCGCGACCCCTTCAGAATAAATTGCGCGCGTTATTTGCGCCAATTAACCGAAACGAAATTAGCATTATATTACGCCCGAAATTATTTGGTGTTCGTTTACACGTGTATCGGGCTTGACATCCATTAAATCCGATCGCGCCTGCAGTGAATGCAATCAAGTTCGATTTTCGCCCGCTCGATCCGCGATTTCTCGGGGAACAAATAATAGAGAGCCTGAGTCTACTGTCTTTATTTTTCTGAACAACTTTTTACGTATTGCACGGGCACGTTGGTTCGAAAGGGCAGAAAGAAAGTATTGGAATTTTTTTATGGCTACTAATGAACTTGCACAGTTTTTATGGTCGCTCAAAGACCAGATTTCCAGAGAATCGTAGCCATTCTTTTTAGTGAAAGAAGTACAGAAAAGCCTTTTTCCATACATGTTTTCGGCGACCATTGCAGCCCAGCATCCGGATTACTCGAGAAATGTCCAGGACAGAGAAGAATTTCCTGTTCAATCATTTACGCGAACGTTTATTCCATGAAATCGAATAATTAACCGATAGTTCAACCGAATGCGAATATCTTCTTTCAGATTGGAATAAACCTTGAATCTCTGTATCATTTTCACTGACGTTCTCTCGCGTAGATTTTTATTTCACTGTATCCTCGGCGGGAGGATCCCTTTCCTGTCGGCAATGAAGTTTCAATAACTCGATTTCCCTTTCATGTCATTCTTCTCAATTTTCCGAGGATTGCAGTATGTTCAATCGATCAGAAAAATCGGCAAAAATGCGTGGTTCACGAAAGATCTAATTAGCGAAGAATTAAAAGAACGAACTATTACAACGGATAACTTCATTGAGGTTTCACTGTATTCGTATGGCATAAATAATTAAACACTCGATGTTATCCTTTACATTCTTTCGTTTGTTTACATTCTTGTTTTCCTCTATGATTCCTTAATCATAGATGCAGTGCACCAAATATCACCAGAACAATGTTTATTTTCAACAATATCTACATTAAATAGACGATAACGTAAATAAATTGTAAATAAATAAGTACAATGAAAACTTTTTTGTTTCTTTTTTTGCGATTTTCTCCAAAACGTGCAAATCTCTAAAACACTTTTTGTCATCGTTTTTCGGTCTCCTACACGTTCCTGAAGTTTCGCCATTTAAATTCGGGACACCCTGTAGAGGGAATTTGCTCGCTGTCGTCCTAATTCTTCATCTCGATTGAATTACTGATCCGAAAGTAGGAGATCACGGCATCCCTAAGGGTTAGAAATTCCAGAAAGAGCCTAACCGAGGCCTCCAGATTGTGCCTAAGATGAAACATCGGACCTAATCGCGGCAAAGCGGGAACGCAGTGATGCTTGTCGTCCTCAAAGGTGCGCTAAGATACCTGTAACGCCGGCGGAGAGGAGATTAACGACCGCTTTGCGGCCGGGGAAACTTCTCCGGCATAAATTACTTTCGAGCGATATAACGTCTTAACGTAATAAAGCGTCGCGTCGGCGAGCAGCGAAAACAAGGGTGGAGTGGAGGGGGTAGGGAGCGAACAAACTGGAAACGTTCGAATCCTTAATTGCAGGGGGCTGTTTTCCATCGCTAATCCCGGGGTGCGGCGAGCCGTGGCGCACAGACCCAGCGGTTTGTGGACGGGGAGAAAAAGAACACAGTGAAAACGTCAGGGAGAAGAGAAAAAAGGAAACGCATAAAAAAGCATCTCGAGGGAACGAGGGTCGGGCCACGTTCGCTAAATAATTCTCTTTATTAGGCAATTCCCATTATGCCCGTGGAAGAAGACGAAGAGACAACGTTAGCGAAGGCAAATGGCCGCAGCGCGGTGTGCCGGGGATGAAAAGTCGCGGTGATTTCCTCGCGGCTTATTAGCCTCGTTATTCCGATTTTAATTAAAATCTCACGCACAGAGGTCCGTTCAGTTCCTAGCCAGGGTCTCTCTCTTTCTCTCGCTCGTGTGGGGGAGAGCCAACGACCGGATTCACGATAACATCGTAGCCTCGGTTAATTTCTTTCCCGGCGAGAGCCAGCGATCCGTCAAAGAACCGTCAAGGACCCCGGAGCGATAGTGGTTCGTTATTACGCTACCACTTTGAAACCGGTCGCGATGAAAACCCGGTCGTTCGCCTCAGCTCGCTTATTCGTTCGCTTAGTAGCGAACACCAACTCGCAGCCGCACCTCCAATTAATTCGAACAGTGTATCGCTAAGCGAAAAATTATTGCGAACGCTCTCCCACTACTTGGCCTACCGTGCCGACCGTTCTACTGACAGTACTTTTATTCTGGTTTCCACTATTTCTCATACTCTGGCTTTCTTCTTCAATGTTTTGTTCTTGTTTCATTCCAGGAAATCTGTATGAAATTTATTTTGTTGGAACGGAAGTAATCGCGACATCTGGCACGGCTGCGTACCTTCTTCTCGTCCGAACCATCAAAGTATAAACACGTGCTTAACCTATCATTCTATAACACGCAGTAATATAGCTTATTGTAATAAATATATATTTCTACACACATATTTCGAAGTACTCTGCTCAAACGAATATTCCATCATGTTTCAACATAATTATAATACAGAATACAATACATATACAATACCGAAGATACATAAACATTACAATAAAGACATAAGAATGGTAGAAACGGTTTTCTTCAACGTTTCTTCCACTACTCCAATTTTTCTCTCCCAATTTTCTTCGCTCTTTCTATTTCTTGGGCTCTGTCTTCTCTCTTTCCAATTCCAGTTTCCTCCACTATTCCACACCTCCGCCTCTCGCTTTCAGCACCCCTCACCCTCTCCATCTAAATTTCTTCAGTTTCCGGGCCAGGACCAAGTGTCAGTCGGCGAGCCACCGGAGCGAATCCCATCAAATTACGTCGGGGCTAGGAAGGGGCGTCTGTTCTCGCGGGCTGCTCCTCCTCAAATATTAATTATGCCTCTCGTCGAATTTTCGTGCCCGGGTGGAAATCCCGGTGCCGACAAAGGCCACGGGGGCCGTAATCGCGCAACGTTTTAGCAAATGAAACAGAGGGGGCCGCGTGTCGCGAAAACTGACTGTTAAAACGACGAGTTCCACCGCGTCTCGATTAGTACCGGCATTATAAACGGGGGTTGGCTCCGCTCGAGGGGGATGAAAACGCGAAAGGTGAGGAGAGGATGGAATGGGGCAGGTTGCCACGTTGAAAGGAAGAAAGAGGGCCGCCCGGTGGAAATCAGTTTAAGCTGGGTGGATGGGAGCGGAACAGAAACAGAGTACGAGAGAGAGAGACTGGAACCCTCTTTCTACACCCCCTGTTTCTACAACCCCGCGAGAGAAGGGATGAAATAATGGATGGTAGGCCCGCAATGTCACGCGCAGCGTGCCGAAACCGCGCCGTCCACACTCTCCATGGTGTTAATCAAACGGCGTATGAGGTAACCTGCTGGAAAGGCTGTGTCTGGCTGCTGAGGGTGGCCGCCTGAAAAGCCAAAGCTCTAAGGGAACACGTATAAAGGGTACTTTGCGTTACGCTGCTCGGGATTCCCCTGGCCAAACGTCCAGCTCCTACAGGACCGTGGACACTGGCTCTTGATCACGAATGTCACGGTCACTCCATTGTTGCGGTGACATCCGACCTGGTTGAAGACTCTCCGGCAGTTTAAGGTTGGTTCACACTCATATACATATATCCAACGGAATATGTTCGATCAGACAAATATTCTTCGATGCACTTTACCGTTCCGTTTCGCAGCTTCATAGTCGCACTCTATCTCTCGGATACACATATACATATATGTTTAATCAGAAAAACAAAGATAATGTATGCGTTCAGAGTGTCGAATCATATTTTTAACACGCTCCAAACAAAATATAAACAAGAGCTCGATCCCCTCCACAAGTTACCTCCCACAGGTTAATGGAAGGTTAATGGAAGCACGTAGAGCTACGGTAGATGTGCATACTTCCATTAAAATGCATTGAAGGACGTCTGATCGAATATATTCCGTCGGATATATTTGAGTATAAATCGACCTTTATTCAGATAAATGATCGATGCCACGCTTGAAAGACAGGGTCTAACAAAATTTAGTGTCACGGGTTTGGCAGATGGTTGTACACCTTCGGATCGGTAAACGTAAAAATACGACTTTCTTTATCTAGCGCTTTTCACTGCAGAAAACCCGCATCTTTGCAGTATCGAGAAGTAAGGAGGCGCATCCTGCACCATCGCAATCCTGGAGAAACGAGTCCACCCGCTTAATATTGTCCTAACTAGAAGATTTCATCAGTGCGATCCCGACAGTGTCTATTTCAGCGTGGATAAATAAGGAGGTAAATAAATTCCGAATTCTATCGGCGAGATTGCAGACAGACGCTCGCGAGCCTGTTAAAAATCCGCGAGGAGCGAGCTTAACGATTTCGCGTCCATCATTGTCGTCGAAGACATTTGCTACACGCTGCACGGTAGATACGGGTTGGAACGAAGAAAGGGAGAAAGGAAGGAAGGAAGGACGGAAGGAAGGAAGGAAGGATGAGAAGTTGAAAGATCGTCGCAAGTAGAGCGTAATCCATCAAAATCAAAAAAGCACCGCCACGGCCAAGACGCGTTTACTTTCTCCCTCTCTCTCTCTCTCTTTCTCTCTCAGCCGCGTTCTTATGGCACTCTTCAGGTACTTCGTTATTTTTCGAGATCACCTCGGCTAACTCTATTCTCCCCTTCTCGATGTCTGAGGATGAGCTTGCTTCATTAGCTTCGTACGTATACACTGGCCAAGGACCACCAGGATGAACAAACGGTGGAAAAGACAGGCGTAATGAAAAAGGGGACGAAGGACGCACTTCGCAGTGTTTGTCCTTCGCGATTCTCGCGATACTTTCGGCGCATTTCGTTTCCACAGTTGTTTTCTTTAGGCGTTGGCAAATAAGTGCTTGCGGGAATTAATTAGGAAGCGGAATCGAGATATATACAGCTGCCATTTAGACGCAGTAGATTCGAAAATATTTTCCCAGCTTTTCCCGAGTCCGAAGCATCCGAAATTATTATGGATATCCAAATTTCCAGAGAAAATATTTCTACGACAAATCTCGACGTTAAACGAGAGGGAAATACCCAAAAATGTCGAATGAACGGTGACCCTCCCAAAGCGCTCAAATGTTTCAATCATAATTTTCACGAGTCACCTAGGGAGAGGCAATTGCCAGTATGCAGATTGACAAAATGGGTTCGAGATGAAAAAGACGAACACGCGCGATCAAGGGGACGATCGAAAGAATAACCAGCGCGGTTTTCCAGCTAACAGCCCCTTCCGGGGTTAATTAAACCGTCACCGGTGATGCATGCGTATGCTAATGCGCGCGATTTTTGTTCGGTTGACGTGCCGTCCCCGGGGATCCGGAACAAGCAAACCAATTTTTCCGCGAAATTTACGGGCCGAGAAGCGTCCTCTCCAGAGAAATTCCCGTCTCCGTTTCCGCTGCGCGGCGGTCGAGATAGATTTTGCCTGGGAATAAGGTTGTCCTCTCGAAAAAAACCTCGCGTAACGTTTACGGCGGAATGGAAGAAACATCCTCCGGTCTGCGCGAAAGATAAAGAGAGAGAGAGAAAAGAGAAGAAAATGGAATGACGCCGCCGCGCGTATGGTAAATAACAAAGTCATCGTTTCTCTCCGTGTCTTTTTCGAGGGAGATAAAAACGTTGCTATTGTTCAAACGAAGCTTGGAGCACGATCGCGAGAAACTAGATCGGACAGGGATCTATTCTCGTAAAGGCCGAATAAGATCGAGGGGATCCCAGCTTCTCCGGGACGATTTCTGAACGCGGACAGAAAAAAAGATTCGAACCGGGTCAAGGAAGCTATTTCTTTGGACTCGTTCCTCACTGCAGGCACTAAAAAGGCGAGCCACGCCGGAGAAGAAGTATCCCTACGATCGCTTCATGCCAGCGACCTGCTGAAAAATTCAGACGAGATTAAAGGGCCGACAGTTCTCGAATCGTTTCTAATCTGCGCCCTGGGAAATCGATCTAACGTCGGCTGTAAAAATGCGAAACGCCTTGGAAATCGTGGAACGACTGAGAAACGTGGATTTCTTCGGAGAAGTCCCGTTGAAATTGTCGAACGCTGCTGGAAATGTAATGTTTCGAACGCTTGTCTGGCAATTGCTGTCTCTTTCTATTTGAAAATATTTCTTTCTGGCACTTCTAGCTTGTTAAATTTAATTTCGAATCGCATTAGAAATTTTCCACTGTAATTTCCCTTGGAAAGTGCTGAAGAAGTGAGAATTGTGTGGCTGGTGTTCGTTGAATGTAAAGAATTATTTGCTGTTTAGGCAAGTGGAAGTAAACGCGCAAAGCGACGTCGAACGATTCCATTTCAGCACGTTAAAATAATTTGCTAGGTTGCAGAGCGTGCAATCGAGTCTATAAAACCGTTCACGGTGCAACGATGGACGATAATTTATATCCGGAGATAGAGGGAGATCGACAGAATAAATTCGCACAGCAATCGTCGACTCGATCGACTGACTCCCTTCAGTTCTTCCATATTCGCATTCGAGGATCTCTGCAATCTGATTCCGACCTCGGAGAGGGCTCCATCCCTTTCCATTATTTCATTAAAACCTCCATTATTTCATTGCCTGCCTCGCATTCGTCGACTCGCATCGTTACTAGACACGCTTTACAGGCTCTCCGCAGTGCGACCATGTGACAGATATGATGAGAGAATATTAACGCTTGGTAATAACTCGTTTTTATTACACATTGTTTATCAGACCACGCGTCGTTGCGAATCACATTTTTGTAGCTTGTTTTACAACAGCCGGTTAGAAGATTCTTTGTGACAGAACAATATTTTTATAATTGCCAATCCACGCGGTACACACAAGTTTCAGCGTTTTATAAATGCGTGCGGTCTCGTCGCGTCGCGAACAAACAGCAAATTTATAACTGCCGTAAAAATAAAATAAAAGAACGATATTCGCGTTGGGGAAGTGATAAATATATACGTAACAGAAAAAAAGAATGTGAAAGCATAAAAATATACCGGCGCAGAAGGAGTAATAAAATCAACGCGTGAGCGAACGCTGAAAATTTACGATGATGCATCATGAGGATGTTCCGGTTGATGTACTCTTATTAGACAGCGGATCTTTATGCATTTATAACAAGGAAGCGAGTGGATGAAATTTCAAAGTTGTTGGAAAATTTTCAGAATTCAAAATGATATTCAATTTCGTTTCTATCTCTTGCAACCGATGCAGACAATCTATAGTTGCATCGCAGTGGTGGGGAGGAGGATAATGACGTTGCGGTTGATGTACTCTTATCAGACAGCGGATCTTTATGCATTTATAACAAGAAAGTGAGTGTATGAAATTTCAAAGTTGTTGGAAAATTTTCAGAATTTAAACGATATTCAATGTGGTTTCTATTTCTTGCAATCGATGCAGACAATCTTTATTTGCATCGCAGTGGTGGGGAGAAGGATAATGATGCAGACGGAACGTTTGGATTATCATATAAATAACTCGCTGAAATATTTATAGAAATTTGGTTCTTTCGCGTTCCGGTTTCGAAAAAAGTTATGTAAAGTCGTTTCCCTTGAGGTACGCGCCGCCGCGGCGCTCTGCGTCCGGTCCTGGAACGGAAACTTCCGGGCGGTCGTTTGCATGGAAAATCGTGCTTAATCGTTCCGTAATAACAGTATAATACATTCTGATGTATTATACCGGAGTGTCTCCCGGCGAGTACGGTTCGCGCCGGGCGATACATCACGCGAGATCGTTTATCAAATTCACTTTTTTACGCGGGGTAGGACAATGCCGCATCTTAACGGCTCCTTGACCAATACTTTTGCCGTGATTAATGTCTCCAGAGATATTATTCCTCTCTCCGGGCTTCCTATCTTTGCCATTCGTCGACGTCTCTCCAGGAAAAATCCCGGAACTCCTGCATTCGACCACGGTGAACTGAAATTCCCTGAAATGCTACCAGCAATATCTTCTCCGGCGTTAGCTCGACACTTTTACAGTCTTTCCTGTCTCTTAAAAATTTTACCGAAAGTGTGCTAATGTTTTTAATTGTTTTTAAGGTAGTCTTAAATTTCTGTTTCGATTCCACGCGTTTATGCAAGGGATGTGCGAAAAAGAAGACTGTAGCGTTAGTACATCTTCTTGGCTTAGTGACTAAGCAGCTTGACTGCCAGTAAAACCATGGTGTTCGAATTCTGGAGGACTGAAAATATTTTTCCAACTTTTCTTAAGTCCAAAAGTATATTCAAGCAGTTTTGATATTCTAATTTCTCGAGTCACATAATACATAGCAACATCGAGGTAGTTAAAGAAAAAATAACTTTGATTCAAAGAAGGAAATAACAAGGGAAACTAAGTTTTTCCACAAAACAGAGTAGAGTTGCTTCACAAAACAGAAAAATGAAAAGGGTGAAACAAAAAGAATGAACAATGCCGAAAAATAATTGGTCGACAAAAAGAAATTCTCAGAGGCAACCGATACTACAAGTGGGAACAAAGTGAAATGTACACTAAAATCTATAACTTTGATAAAACAATGCAGAAATGGTGGTTTCAACCCGCGGCAAAGGTTGTTCAAACGAAGTGCAAAAGTTTGAGAAAAAGGAAGTATGAAAAAAGCGTGGAAAAATATGAAAGAACAAAAATGCAATAATAGAAAATGTAAAAGGATAAAAATGAATAAAGCGCGTTCAAGAGCTAGTAGTAGATTAAAACGGGCCGTGTAGAGGCATTGAAATAAAACCTTCAATAGCATTCGCGTCAAACTACACCAAAGGTTCTCGCACAAAAACACAGAATAAAGTCATGCTACGGACAGAAACGACGGTGGACAAAAAAGAGAATGAAAAATCGGCCGTGGACAGAGGAGACGTGCAAATGACAATGCGAGTGTCCAAAAATATCCGGGCATTTATCAATTAAATTCGGTGAAATTGCGCAACGGTACAAAAGTTGTGTCTCATCAATTCGTGATCGCTACGTTGCGCCGTTGCCACTGCAAAAAGCCTCGAAGAGAGAAAAGAGGTGATCGAGCCTCGTTAGAAAAACCGTGACGGAAAACCGAGAGAGAGAGAGAGAGAGAGAAAGAGAGAACGAAGCTCTCGCCGAGCATTAAAGTTTTTTGTGTCGTTGGAGATTGGCGGCGGCGCGGACCTCTCTCGCTGCAAGCACAAACAACCTTCTCTTTTTCTAGCGGGAGACGCTGATCGTCTGCCTTCTTTTCCTCCCGTTGAATGCCGGCTTGTGAGTACGTGGCCTATATAGAACGATACGTCATTAATAGGCCGATATCTGATGATAACAGGACGCCCGTTAATTACACTCGTCGCCAGCCTACCATGGAAATCGGAGAGTAGAATCGACATCAAGAATAATTAGCCTCTCCTGATGAGCTGATCCACGCTCTGCGGCCCGGCTCGTTGTGTGCTAGCCAGAAATAATTGCATCACGCGAATGAACTCTTGCTCCTCCAACCAAAATTATTACTTTTCACCACTCCGTATCATCACTCTCCACTCGCATCACTTTAATGCATTCTTCGCACCTGCGATTCTATTTCGCAGCTTCAACAGTTATTATTAATAACTTATGAGCCTCACGGAATTACATGTATAATGTAAATATTATATTTAAATGTTTAAATGTGTTGGTGAACGAAGAAATTCAGTGACATTTTTTCATAACATTTGTAAAAGTTATAGGGATGAAATGTTTACTCAAAAATATGAAAAAATAATCACTTGTTAATGATAAATAATTTAATACGTTTAGTGTTCGTTTAATTATTTTTATTAACATTTTACGTACTTTATTGGGTGATTCACTTAAACCTATGATACACTTTAATAACTTGCGTGGACGGACGATGTTGGTAGTAAATCGTGCACGACTGTATAGAGAAAAGTGTACTGGACATAATACAATTTGTATTCATGCGATGCAATTTGGATTTGGATGCAATTTTCGAGGTAGATGGATATTTAGGAAGCAATACAAACTTTGTATGCCAATATGAGAAAGTCCATTTTTCGACAAAATGTCACTGAATTTCTCAATCCGGACCACTGTGCGATGATCTATTTGTTCCTATGATAACTCTAGAAATAGTATACCTATATAATAGTTGTTGTGATAATTGTTCTACAAGAATTTCCACTGGCTCGTGTAATCTTTTGTCACGCCGAATCAAAAACGACATCGATCACTCGCGGCGAGTCTCTTTGAACGGGCGACGTCGATAATTGTGACGTACATCATGATACACCCGTCCACCCCAGTTAATCCATGGGATTGAACGTCGCAGTTTTTCTGCAGCGCATCGACTTGCATCCGAGCGTCTCTCTGGCGAAGTCAGCAACTCCGTGATTCGATTACACGATCGCGTAAACGTAGAGGAACGACGGCGCTCGTTCGAATCGAGCGGCCAGAATCATCGCAGATTGACTCTGCTCTACGACAGCAGCTCTGCCGTCGAATCGGAGCGTGTATCGCCTGCTTTGATTCGCGTTCTCGAAGCGACGGCGTCTGCTTTCGTCACTTCATTACGATATTTGATCGTGTAAAGCGGCGGTATCGGTGGGGTCGGCAAACATTCATTGCAAGATGCTTCTGCTCGCGATTCCGGCAGACTTTCCGCGAATCCGATGTGTGGAGATACTATCATCGATGCTCTCTGATATTCTGCGACCTGTAAGCATCTGCAGGAAGAATTGAAGCTTGGTGTCAACGTCGGAATCCTTTCAAAAATAATGCGCTTAATTAAAAACGAAAATATACTTCAAACGTATAGAGCACTTAATCTTTGACAGTTTCGCAAAAAAAGCTTCAGAAAGCTTCAAACCTGAATAGCGATGTGACTGTTCGAATTATCCGTCATGGAACCGGGTTCCCATCTAATTCATAGCAATCGCGTCGGAACCGCGGCTCGGCGGTGGCATGGAGCTCGGGTTGCGAGCGTAAAGTGTGCGCCGGGATCGACAGGAATTTCGGTAGACGTGGCACATTGTATTTCCTTCAACAGGCCGTCCATCAAAGCGTTAAGAGACAGGCCAGACGGCCACGTGTGTGCTGGCGCACGATGGAAATCATTGCCAGCTTCCTCTGCTCCCGTCCCCTCTGTCCCTTCGTCGCAAGGGAGGAGAGACAGGCCAGTTCTGTAATGCGGAGGGCCGATCATCTGTAATCCTCGATCACCATTCTCCCGAAATCGAGACTCGATTATCACACGCGTGATATTATGCTAGTCCCCGTTGACAGGCCTCCGTCGGCACTCGATCAAACTGCGAAGCGGATTGATGGACCCCCGAACCATCCTCGACCGCTGTCTCGACGCTGCTCGCAATACGCCAACGGGATCCAAGGTCTAATGGATCCCGATTATCGATCCCGCCGTGGGAAAACCAGTCTGATAACGATCAACGTTTCTTTCTCCCATTTGTTGCCGCAACGACCACGTTTTGCTCGAGTTTTTCGGACCTGCCATTTCTCACTTTCCACGTTGTTTTCCATGGCGATACAGTTGCAAGTGTACATCGTATAATAAAGGACCCCGCACAAATCGTATGGTAATTCTATCCCGGTTAAATCAGTTGGATTTTTTATATGTTGTAGCTTATGATCTACTGAACGAAAGGTTCAGCTGGCATAGGTTTAAAACAGAGAAAATTCGCATGAAACATTTCGACCTCTCGTATCTCCTCGATATAAATCGCCTCGATTTCGACGGATTTTTATTGTTACTCAATCGACGGAACGTTCGATACGCTAAAAGCTCCGGAAAGCCGCAGAACAATAAACTCCGGAATCTACCAACAAACGCACAGGTCACGTAACAGATTAAAGTCCTTTTGAAACCGATCTCAAATAAATTACTTCCAGCCCTACACAAATACCCGTGTGGTCGAAAAATTATTGTTTAATGGGAGTGTTCTAAATTAGCTCGGAACGCTTATGAATTTCCACGAGACCGTAAAAAATGGAGTGTGCCGCAACAAATGGATGGCGATGCCGGAGTTTTCCAGCTCGGTGCCGAACGGTTTAACGCGATAAACAAGCGATTACTCAATTTACACCATCAATTACAATTTGTATGTAATCGCGTTCACGTCGAGTGCCCGGTAATTTGCCGAACAATGTGCTTTCCGATTTTGTGACGGGCCGGGGTTTATCGTTTCGCGGGATATCGTAATAGGCATCGATACGCGGGGCCGATACAACCATCGGGAAAAAGTAGCCTGTTTGCTGAATCGATTTCCGCGAGCGGATAAAAAATCCGCGACGACGGATCTCCGGGGAAACTTTCGTCATTAACGGCGGTTTCCGTGTACCGATGAGAACTTTTTACTTCGTAGCCGGGATAAACGGAGACCTTATGACGGCTTCAAAGATGCCGGGAGATTCAATGGCGAGCATTCATTCGGAGAAGCTACATCGGGCGCCCGTTTAGAGCTCTCCGACCGATAGAGTTTTCTGCACTTGGAAAGAAACGAAGCCGGGGACACGGCGAAACGAATGCACTGCAAATATTTATGTACCTCCGACGTCGTCTAGATACACCGAATTAAATAAAACCGGAGCTCACCACCGTCGCACTATGCGCTATTTGGTCGAAAAGCCGGAGAGAAGTCGATTCTTCTGCGTATGTCATGAAACTTTTGCTATCCGACGTAGTTAGAGATTCTTCTTTTCGTTCTACACAATTCTGGAGAGTCGAACGAATCGACTCGTAGAGACAAAGACAGTTAAACTAGTTGCATTTTTATGCGTACGCTACCCAATATCGGCTACTGTATTAAAGTTATGCGCTATGTAGAATAAAGTTGTATTTTGTTGGATAGGGTTAGGATAGGATAAGATTATTTAAGATTAGTTATCTTAAATGCGGTTTAAGTGCTAAGTCTACGTACGATGAAATTTATGTATTATTTTCAAAGATTAAATAAATCTATTGCGTCTTGCTTGGACATTTCCTTGTAATCCGTCGAATTTTTTACGCCGAAGCAATAATTTTTGTTTAACCGGGAAATGGTGTATCTTCATTTTAATATAAGTTCGAACGTTGTTCAATTTTGAACTTCTGAATTATTAAAAACATTTTGTAGAATAACGCTATAATATTGCTTTCTTTTCGTCCACGAGAAATCTGATGTTGGGAATTAATGTGAAATGAAAGAAAGAAGGCGAACTAATGGAGACTGCACTTTTTAAAATAGCATTCGACCCATTTGTTCGAAACGCAGCCTCGAGACGGAAATACTGGAAGGAAAGGACCTCGTCGCTTTTTCTATTGTGCGCCCCTGGGACAGTTTCATGAAATTAATGGCCGATGTTGTTTCAAGCGTAACTCGCGTATCGCCGCCCCGGTGGGTAATTACCCTAAAGTAATCCTAAAGTAAGTATAACGCTTCTAATTAATTAGCCAGCCCCGTCCCTCGCGAAAATAAATGCATCCCGGCGTCGCGGAGATTATTCCATCTGCGAGGCCACTCGGACCAGCCCTGTCGAAGAAGGGTTTCTAAATATGGGACACCATGCCTGCCAGCTGACGCCCGAAATACCACGAAAACTCATGCGAATCGATCGTGAACTATGCGTACCAGGCTACCACATTTAAAATCACGTTCTCGCAGACATAATTTCGATGTTGCAACTGCTGAAGTACAATTAGATTAATTTGCGTGTTGTTTGTTAATGAATATATTCTTCGAAATTTTTACATTCGTTTCAAATTACTTTAGTGTCTGAATGTTCATTGCCTGCTCAGCTGACCGGACACAAAAAAGTTTTTCAATATCGGGCTAGTCCGAGATTATTGAATTTCGAAATGCTGCGCGAGGACAATCAACAGAATTTAAATCTTTTTTTCTCGAATTTTCGAGCCGAGAATTATTGCGTTCATACTGTTTTTTAATTCCAACGAGCGCGGCTATTATACTTTGCATGCAATATGAAAATAAATTTATACCATCGATGCGTGTCTCGCTGAAGGGTTCACAATGTTGTAATAAATTGTTGAATGAGTTTTGATGGTAGCAGGACAATGGTAAGACAGAAGTATTCGTCAGAGAATGTGAAAATAATTGGACGGACGATTCCGCGTTTGTTAATTATCGGCCCGTTAAATGTAAAACACTGTTACGATACGCATTATCGTCTCTAACGATTTATTCGCCCGTTTTTCACGATTACTCGCTGTTTGCGGAGTGCCGTGTCGCGAACTATGCACTTTGAAATCGATAATATATCGCGAGCTCCGTTCGGACTTCCTCTAATAATTACTCGCTCTAAATTACTGCTTTGAATTATTAATATTGTTTCAATATTCGCGATTTGATTGAAATGGACACGGATTTTAGGATTAATTGATTCATCGTTTCGATATCGCCGGTGGTAGTCGCACGCGTTCACGCACAAAAAAGCGCAGGAATTTTTCATTCGACGCGGGCGAGCGGTGCAAACGAAATTTTATAATGATAGATTAACCTTTTGCACTGGGAGTTGTTTTAATTCAAAAATTAAACATTCCTTCCGACCAAGAATATTTCTATTCCACAATTTTTCCCCACACCTGATCGTTTAAAAAACATTCGACGCATGCTCGATTCGAAATCCAATTGTCCATCAATGCGGATATGCTATCACGAATTGTTGAATTGGTTCCGCTGAAAGCTAGATGTTCAAAGCGTCATTTAAAGAGGCTGTAAACAACAACGGAAAGCATCAAGAGAGAGAGAGAGAGAAACAAGAACAACGAATCAACAGCGAGGCAATTAATTCCAGCGTCAAATATCCGCTTGTCCGCGGTGATATCGTGTTAATTACAGGTCGTTACAAGCAAGGTCCTATTGTTAAATAATATATTAATTTTCTCAATTAGCCGTGCCATCTACGAAGGATATTGCAGCGAATATTTGGCTGATAGAATTTTGCCCGATCGGCCTGACCACGGTTAACAGAAACAATACAGAGACCCGAACTCCCGGCAAGCATTGTTCTCTGTCGCGCGTTCGCACGCGTTGTATGAAACTAATTACTCAACTCCTAACGAATGTAAGTTATACCACTCCCGGCGAAGCGATCTTGACGAGCTCGTTAGAACCTCGCCTCGTGGTTACGAATCGAGGACAGAAACCTCCCTCGATTTGCCTAACAGTCGTCCGAACGCATTGTCCGATTATCAACGACTTGAGAACATTTAACCGAATATTGCGAATCTCTTCAGGTCCATGCTCCATTGACAGAACCGGACGTGTCCCTGAACGAGATCGATGCCGATGCTCCACCGGGACTCCGTGCCACTCCTTTCATCCAGAAATCTCGAAACGTTGTCTCCGGTTGGTCTCAAAGAAGCTTCCGATGAAGCGCACGAAGCTGCAGGAGACATCGATTTAATGTCTTTGCATCGTCTTTGATATTATCTTTGTATATTTTTACAATGACAAATAGCCAAAGAAATCGTAGATGAAATTTTAGGGGGTATGTATTTCTCAATTAATTTATAAAATAGAAATTGCGTTTTGCAAGTTTCCAATTACGTAATTATATCCATGATTTATATTAAACGTTAACACAACAACGAATTTCGGTAACTGAGGTGGTCGTCTCAAGTCGTTGTCGGTCAAATCTAGAGTCGGTGAAAATCGTGTCGGCGGAATCTGTGTCAGTGATTTCCATGGAACCCTAATATACAGAGTGGGGCGCAGTACCGTAATACGAGGGGTGTCTTCGACGTTACCGGAGAGGTGGTGTGCAGCCCGAGGCAGCCATTGGGCGTGGGCAGCCATGGTAAAAGGACATTGGACCGGCTGATCCCATAGAGTCACGGATCGACTGGATCGGGGGTCTACGCTGGCAGACACGGGGCTGCGTCTGACACCTGCAAGGCAAATTAATTCGCGACAGCTGTCTCGGTCGTCAGTCCGATTAAGTGCTCTGGGTGGAGTCGAGCGGTCGAGTAACAAATTAGCCGGCTCGCCACGTCGGCCGACGGGAACAGCACAAGCGAATCGTGATCGGAGCTGTGTTTTAGCGCGGCAAGATAACCTGACCGCTCCCCGCGATAAGCGGTCGCGGGTTCGGTTCATTATCGGCGCGACAATGGGGCCAGATCGACGCGATTCGTCCGTTATCCTCCCCCCGTAACGGCGTCCCAGCTCGGTTTTGATAAACCAGCATTTTTATAATCGCCGCCGAACAGCCGTTATCGGGTATCGCTCGGTTTCATGTACACGATAATGCGACCGATGTACGAATGCACGCGACCCTCTCTGTTATTAGCGCGGCTAACCGAGAGAAAATTGCGAAATTATTCGCGGGACCAACGGGTTTGTTGGAGTGACATCGAGTCACGTACTTTTTGCGTTTGTTTTGTGTATTAATTGCGCTCTCTCTGACGCGTGCGCATCAGAAGCGGGCATTTTTGTACGTTGGAAAGTTTCAAGCAAGTTTGTCTGTAACTAACGGAACGGTCTGACTTATTTTGGGGAAGCTGTGTCAGATTGATACGAGGGACGGACGAGGGTGAAAAAATATCCAATTAAGTAGAAGTGGCCAGCGATGATCAGACACGTGTTCCGATCCTCGTCCGCAACCGTCGCCGCGTCAAAGAGATTTTTTCCCCTGAAAGTGCACCGAGGGAAACGGTATTCTACACTTTTGGTCTATTTCTGCGCGAAACCTGTTGCTGCGTAGGAATTTCGCACGACGGTTATAATTCCCCAGTCACGAGAGTGTTGATCATTGTTTGGCATAGCTGCGGCGGTGTTTTGTTAGCTGTGAACATTTCTTACGGCTGTCACTTGACCCGTGACAGATTATGGCGGCGAAGCACGTGCGTAAATTTTCCTCGTGATTGCTCGAGGGTTCTGATTCGGTCGGCACCGGTAATACTTGCGGCCGCGTCGGAATGCTAGGAAACCCTTAGAGCACCGTTTAGAAGGTTCCTTCGCAATTACTATCTGCTCCCTGTATTTCTCTCTCTCTCTCTCTCTCTCTCTCTCTCTCTCTCTGTGTGTGTGTGTGTGTGTGTGTGTGTGTGTAACTCTCTCCAACTTGGTTCCTTCCGCGGTGGAATCTGACCGGCGCGTGTTTCGGTTCAGGAACTCTCTCGAACCGTTTCGAACATCGAGGAATGCGATTAAAGAGAGCTGAAAAACTACGGGCGCCTATGGCGACACAATGTCTTCGGAATGTTCCCAGCCGGCTAAAAGGAAACTCGCCGCTTTGGAAAATAAATAACTCGAGGTATTTGAATTCTTCGACACAGAATTTCTTTCGGGAACAAGCTGCTGACTCGACGCGCGTCCGCGAAATAATTCCGGGAAAATCGCCGCACGATTTTCATCCGCAAGAAACTCGCTCGCAGAGGAAACATGCTTATCCATTGTCTTAAAAGTATTCGAGGAATTATCTACACGGACAAGAACTTTCTGCGGAATAAAAGAAGTTAATAATTACTGTAACGACCGTGGATCTCCTTCTCGCGATCCAGTTTATAAAATAGAGGGACGAAGAAACTTCTTTCGTATCGTTCAGAATTTTCTGCGAAATTTATTTAGCTTGTGGCTGTCACGATCAGAGACGTCCGACATGAGAAATAAATTAATTTGATAGTCTAGAATTTTTTGACAATTTTTACAAGCCGTAAGTGCACGAAGATCCGCTGTCCAGACATTCAACGCTGAACAAAATTTGTTGCTACGAATCATCTAAATTTTAGAAACTGCGAGCAAGAGCAATTTGCACTGTGCTCTGGTTAAATTGATTAAAAGATACGGCGCACGTTTGCGACGCGGCCACCTAAAAGCTCGACGCCATTTTGCGCATACATTTTGAACTTTGTGTTCTGGCGCTTTAAAAAATTTAATATAGTCAAAGTTTTGATAAAACGCATATGCTCGGAGATCCCTTTGCCGCGTTAACCCGACGTGGAAAGTTCAAAGCTTTTTGGCGCTCCGGTCAAATGACACCGGAAGTCCACAATGTAAGCTCATATTTCGTAACCGGGGAGCGTAACGCGCATAAATCTACCGGGGTCCCTTAGATAAATTATAGTTTGGTGCATCGGAATGGCGGACGTCTTGGTTTGCGAAGTTCCGTTGGCCCCGAACCAAAACTGTCGTGCACTTTCGAGTGGCCAGCAAACAGCGTCTTGTAAACCCGAGACAGAATGTCGACAAATATTTCTCCGGCTCGCTTGCGGCCAATCCGATTGATTAATTGCGGACAATGGATGGCCGCGTCGTACTATGTTCTGGAAACCCGCTTTTCGTGGCCGGAACTCAATTTTTCAAGATTACGATATCGAAAAAAATGTTTCTTGCAACGAAGTGACCCTTCGAAGCTTCCAAATTATTATTCATTTCAGATCATTCTGTGCTCGGAAGAGAAATTCAGATGAAATGAAATGTTCAAAATAGTCGTTTATTACCAACATGTTTTATCATGCTCCGCGTATTTAATCATGCGTCATAAATGTTGCATAGAATCGCAGTCAAATTCGCATCAAAGAATATATTTTTTCAATCATTCCCAGCGCAGGTACATATCCCAGAAATGATTTTAGCGAAACCGATGTCCATTAGTCTCGACACACTTTTGTAAACGACGAAAAAACGGTGCTGAATTAATAACAGGACAGTGGAACTTACGGGTGCTGAAACGGAAGCTTATTTGACGATGTAAAACATTATAAAATAAACGTCACGAAATTTCCTCTAATATTTACGCTGTTTGAAACATTAAAACCCATCGTACGGAAGATAAATTTCCTTGATATCCACCTTCGGGAATTCAATCTATTAGAAAATCACGTTTTTTTTCACAATTATTCATAATTTTGCAGAGAGGATCTGCCGAGCCCTCAGACTCCATCAGTTTTAATAAGCTTTACTCCATCAAACTTTTTTTAATAAGCTCCCGTAGAATGGAAGTCCACAAAAAATGTGAAATCAGCGGAGAATACAGTGGCTGTTCCCCAGTTTCAATGGAAACGTTTTCGCGTATTGATTGGCTTCGAGCAGGACGATAGTATTAATTCTTGGTTTCCTTGCCATTCGCCTTATTTGTTGTCTCGTTAGACGCATGAATATGTATCATTTCCATGACGTCGTCCAAATCAGAAGGAAGCGAAATAAATCCGCAGTAGGTGTCCAAACATCGGGGAGAGCCAATTATTTATTCAAACGGGCCGACCGAGGGACGTCCACGACTTATTCGGCCAATCAACGGGAGGAATATTCAGCGTGCTGAATCGTGAAAGCGTTAAACGCCCCACAGATCTCCTAATTGTTTCCTCGATGTCCGTCGAAGAACCTTACAAAGACCTCAATGTCCGTCGAAAGACCTACAAATTTATATTCAACAATTCCGTGAACTTAAATATGTTTCTTATATCGATCGTATTTGTTGTTAATAACTGAAGTTGAATGATCATGATGAAGATTATTTGACTATTTGCAAATTGCTTTTTGTTTAATCAGTATTAAGGATCGAACCGTTGAGCCGAAAACATTCAACTTCGTTTATTCCGTGAATTATTTATTTATTATTTACTTTAATGGGGTCGCATTAACAGCTAGATCATTAGCGACCACGTGGTTTACAATCGAATGTATTTTACATGCACTTGACTAACGGGTTACAATATTATATTCCGTGAACTTCTTTACCAAGAGTAATGGTAATTGTCCGGTTGATTAGACGGTTCCTCGGGCCAGTGAACAGAGAGACAGATTGCGTAAACATTTCGCGAAACGTCTGGTATCGATATTGACGGAGCAAACGGGCGTGGTGCAGTTATCTGTGGAAAATTCGAGGATGACAATTCTCGGCATAAGCCTGTTTACAGCGTTATTGTTTACGGACGGAACAGGGTATTTAACAACGTAAGCCGCGGGAATTAATAACTTCGAGGATCCGTGGTAAATTGTTAATTCACGTTCGAATTCGATGGAAACAGGTTACGCGTCTGAAAACCCGCTTTTCTTCTAGAAACGACAGCGCGTTCGCGTCCATTCACACCGATCGCAATTTTTTTCGTGAATCGTTGTCAGGGGTCGGGACGTTATTAAAACGGATGCAAGAGCGTGTCTCTCTGGCTCGAGCAAAAATGGCGGAGCCACGAAGAGCTGTTTCCCCCTGAGGGGGAACTGTTTTTACAACGGTCGAGGTGTGCGCGGCGAATTCCCGCGGACAAATAATGTTTGTCAACGCTCGCGAAGTATTATCGCGCGCTCCCGCTCGGTTGAACAAGCGCGAAACCATTTCCGACGCTTTGATGTGCTAGCACCGTCGACGATACATCGACGGGTGCACGAGCTGTCCCTTTCAAAGCCGTGCGTCCCCACTGGAATTTTTGTCAAGAGAATCCCAAGCCTAATTTCAATTCCCACCAGATGTCGCTCGCGCGCGAACGCTCACTTCGAACTTTCGCATCGACGTTGCTTTCGAACCGTTTCAGTCCGAGATTTGTTTCTCGCTGGAGATTGCAGAAGAAATGTGAACGTTTTCATATATTCGGTACCAAAATTCTGTCTTGTGAAATAAACTTGTTATCGAACGAAAACGAAACGCCATATGGCTACCATCGGTTTTTGTTTCGTTTGAATCTGTACTATGCCAGAACAACGGTAGAAAAATTTTAACGAACAGCGTATCGACAGGAATAGTTTCGTTGCTGTTTATAGAGCAGGCCGACAAAGTTTGGGGGTTTGTAGAGAAGATCGTCAGCGTGAAAGTTCCCGGGCAAACAAAGATTATGGGGAATGGCGACGAGATTTGAGCCTCGCCAAAGTCTCTGGAACAACCGGGAAGTCGGCTCCGAAAACAAATGGATACAAGCTATCCGGGAAATGGACTCGCCATCCGTTGATTGAAAATTTCCAGTGGGAACTCTTTCGGTGGCCGTTGCCCGACCTCGCGGATATAAGCGGATTAAGCTCCATCAAAGCAAAATGCGCCGGAAAAACAGAGAGAATCCGTCGAACCATGGACGTACGATCTGCTCCATGAATTCGAGCTATGATTCCCGACTACGATCGGACTGGTTCGATCTTTCCGATAGTCGATGTCTATCAATATTTCTTGTGGGAAGTCAGACTTTTGTATTTGTTGTTAATAACTGAAGTTGAATGTTTTCGGCGTAAGAGCTGATAACCAATGAAACTTATCTGAAAACGTAGAAAATTTTGTTTTTAATTTGTTTCGTCGCCTGTCCATGAGGTTTCAATTTTATTTAAGACAAGGTTTGCCGATGATAAAAGTCACCTCGGTGTCCTACGGTGCGATCGGATATCGGGTTGATCGAAACAAGCAGGTAGTTCGGCTAATTCTCGACACTCGCCGAGTTTCAATCGCGTCACGCCACACGAAGCAAATGTTGCCGAATCGAACTAACGAGGTTCGGCCCGGTGGATCCTAAACTTCGTGTAGCATCCAAACTAGCGTCGAAAACCCCATTGATCGTATACAATAATACGATCGTAGAAAATTCTGTTCTGCAAACCAGCTTCGGATAGCACATAGACATCTTAAAGGCGTGAGTAACGGACACAATGTAGTCTGTAAATAGTCTGTGGTTCTTGCCTGGGAAATAAATAAAATAAATTGTCCTCCCGAATTTCATGAATTCCCAACCAATTATTCACGATCCTGCATATTTTAACTTGCCCCTAGACAGTAGCCTGTTCGTAGATGTCCGTGAAGTATCAAAAACGTACTCACCGGCAGAAGCAGGCGATTTACAGAGAGCTGAGCACAGGAGGCTGTGCAGTGGCATCGCGAAGCACTTAATCCCACTTGGATCACACTGGCAAGTCACTAACACGCACGAGCACCAAGATCAATCGTCCTTGGAGGCATCGTCGTCTCCTCTAGCAACAATTCCCAGGCCGGATCCTCATGTCCGCGCGAATCCTATTGGTTGATTCAACGAGCACGCGTCGATTTCGTCGGCTTCTGAATAAACGCTCGGTAAAATCGACGAGCATCGTCTACATCCTGCCGTCTACGAGATGATTAAACGTTCCCGCGGCATCGATCCTCATCGCGCGCACAGGATCCAAACGATCCTTCGATCACGATCAGCCAGGAAGCACAGATACCATCTACTATCCCCGACGCATCGATTGTTCTTCGTAACCCCGCTGCTCCGACAAACCCTCTTCGCCTCTTCACGCTTCTTGGAGGATTCGTCGAATTCCCTGGACGACTTCTCGCTCCGGTCCTCTTGTCTTCCGGATGCCCCTGCGCGACAAAGAATTCCTTGATATCGAAAGTGGAACGGCCGCCCAGTATGCAAATTGGTGGAAACTAGCGCGACGATTAATCGGGATCGTTATGGCGCCGCGAACCATTAAAGGTTTATGGCCTTGGCTCCAGCAGGCCTCCGGACTATAAATGTTTGCATACCGGGTTCAACATTCAGCTCGCTACGGTTCGAGATGTCGGTCTCGAAATTCGGCGACCGCTGATTTTCAATCGAGACAGGGCGGCTTCTTTCCTCAAACTGTTGCGCTAACTTTTTTTTATTCACCTTTCGTTTTTAATAAATTCGTAAAACGATATGCAAATGGCTACGAAAATTTCTAGACATTATTCTACGAATCTTATGAACATATGCAGGGCTGTCCGAAGATATTCGGCGCCCGTGGGCTACTAAAAATAATTCCATACCTTTTGCTTTTGCAAATTCATTAATAATATCACATATATTTGAGTTATTTCAGTCACTCTCTATGGATAAAATACTGACATCATTTAATTTGCTCTGCCCCAAAGAAAAACGTAAATAATTTTGTATCCTTTTCAGAGCTGAAAAAAAATCGTAGACTGAATCTAGCTTGAAACGACAATAAAAGTCTTTGTTTCTTCTGCAGTCAGTGCTAACATTTTTGACTTTCCATAAATATCCGCATTAATCATGGAAGTTTCTCCGTAGATTCGGAAGACGCCTAATCAGTTCTCGGTACGACGAGACTCTTCGCGATACATCCACGAGAACCCATCAAACTTCGACGACGTCCTCGGACGATTCATTTCCGACTCGCTGCTGCCTGAGAACGTATTACACCTAGATCAGCAGCGATCGCTGCTATAAAACTGCGGCGCGAGGACTTCGACAAAAAGTGGTTGATAGAGAGCGTTCGGATGGGGGTGCGGTACGTACTTTGCCAGGGGTTTATGACTTCATTAAGGCGCCGTTACGAGGTGGATACCGGACGCCGAACAAAGTGAGGGAACGACGGCGCCACGATAAAACGCGCCGATTTATGAATACCGTGAGAGCCTTAACGGCGGTTGCTAATCATTTCTGTGGACGGAAATCTCTCTCCCTCTTTCTCGCTCCCGGTGCTCGGGGTATATCAGCCCCGATTAACGAGTGGCGAATTCGAAAAGCTGTGATAATGACAGGAATCCACGGGAGCCATTGACCGTTCTCTCGTTCGCGTCGACTTAATTGGTACGCGCGTCCGCAAACGGAAGAAACCGGCAAGGAACGAAAACGGTTTGCCAGTTTCGCGGCCCCGGAAAGCGCATTAGACCGCGTGGATTACGGTACGTGGCTATCTTGCCGTCGGTCGAAATTATTTCCGTTGAATTTTCTCCTCTCGGATAATTGCGTGCCAGCCCCGGATCCACGAAAATCTCCAATTTTGGATCCGCCGTTGGTGACCGCTAGATTTTACGATAACGGTCAGTAGGTGGTGTAGGTCGTGGAAATTGTAGAAGAATTGTCGAGCGCTGGTAGAACTTCGGTTCTAATGATTTTTTAACAATTATTGTTTCGCAGAATTCAATTCAACGTCGATCTATGCGAACTGTTGTAATTTCGTGCTATTGTCTCTAACTATAATGTCAATGTTAACGTCATTAAGAAATTCCCGTAATTATTTGAGTAGATAGACGAATAGAGCAATCGTATATTGACGTCTTCAATCTTTCAAATTCTTATAAACCGAATAAACTGTAAATAAATAATAATTTCAATAGTGAAAAAGGATATTACTCAACTTCCAGTAACTACGGAACGCGATTAATCCACTAAAGAATTCTCTCTAAAAAATCGACATCCAGTTCCATAAATCGCGGAAGCCACGGAGCGAGTATTTCCACAAAAAAATGATGAACGTACCAGGGTCAGTGTTTGATCACACGTGTACCGGTCGATCGCCGATGCATCGAGCTCTCTGTGAGATTAAAAGAAAAAGCGTGAAACGCGAGAGACGAAAGAGAGACCCGTGATTTAAAGAAACGTGTCGATGTTTCCCAGCGTGTGTCGACGGTGTCAAAGGAATATCGACAGAGAGAGGTTTCGGCCCTGGTCCCACAGGAACGTAAATATTTATACGCATTATTTGCACCCCAAACGTGCAGAGGGGTATCGCAACAATCTCTATCGAATACGATGTGCCGATCGGACCGGGAACACGCTTCGAGACACGAACCGACGTCAGAATTTACCGGATGGCGAAGCTGCATCAGACTGTACCATGTATATCGGTGCACACAACGTTCCCGCCGCGGACTGCATTTTGAGTGCATCCGCCCTTCGCGTTTTTTAATAATGTATGCGCCGGCATGCACCAGCGGACACGAGACGTGCACACGACGCTAATGCATTCCTCTGACAGGCCGACTCGACGCTCCTCTTGGCCGCTCCCAAAAACTTCCACCGAACACATCGACTAATTATGGCCCCTGAACGATTCTTTATTTGTTCGTCGACGCGTTCGCCAGGTAACAATGGTTCGCTCTCCGAAACCAAAGAAACTTGCGAATCGAAAAACGAGCAAATGAAATTTAACCCTTTTTGTCAGTGAAGTTATTGAAGTTTGTCAGTGAAGTTATTTATAGGAATTTCTTTATTCTTGATTTTGACCTGACCTAATTTGTACCATGAATTATGAAACACAAGGTATATATTCCAACGAGTGTATCCGTCGAATAAATTTCGAATGGTTTTTTTGGAAAATCTCGAAAAATGGGCAGATGAAATTTAACTAATTTCGTTATTCTGGATTTCGACCAGATTAAATTTGTACCATGAATTATAAAACACAAGGTATATGGTCTAACGAGTAAATCGATCGAATAAATTTCGAATGGTTTTTTCGGAAAGTCTCGGGGGTGTTCGGGGGTGGAAGTTTGGCGGCCCATTTGTCGCGTGCAGTCTGTTCCGCGCGAGGAAACGCATATAACGACCGAGCACTGCCATTTGAGCTGAATGAGCCTTTCGAATGAACGGGGAACGGGGTTGCGCCGGACGTATATTTTTTCCCCTGCTCCGCCAATGGCTTCTTTCACGAATTTCTGTTTGCCGAATGCTCGGATACTCTCACCTTTATCAAACGACGCGGTGCACCGGCCGCGAACCACTTACTTTGAAGCAGAAAGTTGAAAAACCTCCTCCTTTTCGCCTTACAGTCACTTCAGTCTTCGAACACACTCCCCCCTCTCTCTCTCTCTCTTTCCTCTCGACGGGAATATCTCGCAGATTTCACCGCCGGTAAATCCGATAACACCGCGTTTCCAGTCACCCTCTGTAATACACGTTCACCATGTACTCCGAGGCCTTGAACAATTTCTGGCCTCGAAAAGAAACACCGACTACCCTCTCCGTGACAGAACACGAGTTTCCGTCGTTAATCGAGTTTCGACCCGACGAAAGCCGAATGACATTTTCGTCTCGAGTGAGAGAGACTTCTTTCGGAGTCATTTGCGTGTGCAACTGTGAAATCGGATCGATAAGAATTTCTCTGAAAAAAACGAGACAGTTTCTTTACGTTCATAGAGAATTCTACACACAATATATTATCGAAACGATCCCTCTCTCGAAGTGTACACAGAAAAACAAACATCATTAACCAACACTCCGCAAGATTCCACGTATCCCCGTCCTAGCCACCTAAAGTGCAGAAACACAGACCAAGAGCAACATGAAACGATTCCACAACAACAACCCCTAACACACCCTCAAAATAATTACTTGCTCCTCGAGCACAAACGAACCAGGCTTAGCCAACATTTCACGAGATGAGGGAACCCTTGCGAGAGCCTAACATCCGATTAACATCCTACCGTTTCTTCGCGATATCATCTTAAAACTACTAAGCTCGTCACAAAGGGAGAGAGAGATGGAGTGGCCATGCACTAATCAACGTTTCGAGGGATTAAAGTCTTCTGCGTCTTTGCCGCATGGCGTGCTCTAGAGGGGATGGAGGGCGGCGCAGACGTCTGCGATAAAAGCTCGGTGAAAATGATTTAATTAGGCGCGCGTTCTGCGCCCTGAGCAGGCAAAGGCACGTCTGAAGTCTCACCCTGGCGTTGCAGACGGTACGCGGGGGTTGCGCGAAAACACGCAATGCACACGTATATACATTTATCTACATGTATCCCCATGCTCGAGAGTGATACGGGCCGGCGGATCACGAGATTAAAAGTCTCCCGGAAGTTAGATTCCTCGCGAACTACTCGGCACTGCTTCTCCCAACCCCCCCTGTTCGCAGATCCCTTTTATTAAACCAGCTCGCCGCGGCTTGCACTCGCAGCAAGGTAAACGAGGTTCAAACGGTTTTTGAAACGCGACTCTGGCGCACTTTAAATTTAGATTCAACTACCGTGGTTCTCTCCCTCTCCTCTTACCCCCTCGTGTCTCCGTCGAGGAATATTTCAGAGGTCTCCGATCCCACCCCCGTCAGCCATTCCCCTCGTGCCAGACCGCACAGGAATGTTTTACGACGCCTCGGGCGAGAACGTCCCCCGAGTCAATGCCGGGGAGAGGCTTTTATTAATTCCTTTCGCGCGGATATCAACGAGAAATGTGGACCCCGGGTCGCTAACAACCCCCGGGCTCCTAAATCCTGATTAGACAATGCGAGACACCCCCGAAACTTCCTCGGTTGATCACTAATTCCCACTAACATAGTACACAGAACCCCTATCATAGTCGAGTCCTTTGATGACCAATCCTGCCCCCTAAATATCCCAGACTGATCGGCCTCTGTTACCGCGAGCAAGCATCGGTTATCTGTCCACTCTCGGTCCACCTTCGGTTTAGCTTTAATTCGAATTCCCACTGACAGAGCATAATTCACATTCTGTTTAATCCTGCCCCCCAAACATCCTGGATCGACTTCGAATAATCATCAAACGTAGCGTACCCAGTGGTCTTGTGGACAGGCAGCGGATATCTGTCCACTCCTGGTCCACCGACGGCTGAACCTCGATCCTCGATTCCTCGGGGGGTCCTCGCGATCCAGAAGAGGTTGATGATATTCAAAGACGATGTCGCGGAGATCCGAAAAGGGATAGGATGAGATTCACTTCCGATCGAAGGGTCCACGGTCTACGGAGGGACGGAGAAGGGCAAGGGGTTCGACGTGCACGCACTCGCTCGCATTTATTTCCGTCGACGGAAACGTGACACCCGTGCGAGAACACCGCGGCAGCCACGCAGCCGTCGTTCTCATTGAAGAGTCGCCGGCGGACTGCGAGAGCTTCCGACGAGATGGGAGCGGTGGAGCCGGGATGCCGCGAGAGGCGCGGGGGTGGTATCACGGTGGGAGAGAGAACAGAGAACTCTGGGGGAGAGTGGAATGGACTGAGACCTGGGTGAACGGGATAGAGGAAAAGGGGAACGCGCTCAACGAACGGGATCCTCTACTACGACGGTCCAACGGACCGGACAGAGACCCACGACCGGGGTGAGTAGTGATGGGCATTCGATTCCACGTCTCGCGAGTTTTCGAGCCGATTTCACACCGACCGAGATCCGCGATCCCCTATCCAGACTAGCTGGGAAAATTTTTGATTGTTCTCGCTTCTTAAAAAGTGCTGTGTGTTGTTGTTAAGGGGGTAGGGTACCCTTTTGATAGGGCATTTATCAGTGTACTCAACTCTCGTTTGCAGAAAAAAATTATTTGTGTGGTAACATTGATAAACATACAACAAAAATCAACACAATTGGTTACAGGAGATTAAAATTTTACATTTTAAGTTTCCGACACGTATGTAATTCTCATTATTCGGCGGCATTGTAGTGCAGCCGCGAGAAGCAACGCGACAAGGTGACAGTGCTGCCGCCTATCGTGGCTGTCAAGTGATACACAGATGCTGTCGAATAATAAGAATTACGTGTCGTAAATTTAAAAAGTAGAACTTTTGAGCCAGAGAGCACTCTGGATTGATCTTTCATCTATCGATTTTGACTACTAAGAAATCCAGTCTTTGCCTTATGAAGATATCAGAAGTGAAATCCCGGACCCTGCAATCCTCGTGTACGTATAAGTGGTCTAGCGTTACACAACGAATAGGTAGTCTTTGCCTTTAACCCTAAAAATGTCTAAAATGTGACGTATCGAAAAATATTCGCTTTGACGTTAAAGCGATCGTCGAGAAAGATTGTAATTCTTTTACATCTGCGCGATCGTCGGTAAAGATCGTATCACGCGGAGATGAATAGGTGATTACGAAGGAAATTAATTAGTTGACCCACTAGGAATCCTTGATTAACACGGTCCATCCGTGCTTTTCTGTGAAAGCTCTTTCCCGCGGACTGACAACCGAAGTCAATTGGTTCATTTGTGTCTGTGTGTTAGCAGCGGAGCACGTCACCCAAAGAAACGTTAATTAAATGTAGAGAAACAGAAGATAGAGTGGCAAATGAAAGACACTGCTTCGTCTCTTTCCGTTCTTTTCTTTTTATCTTTCTCTCTTCCTTTTCGTGTGCACCACGTCTGGCTTTTATATAATTTTTACTCGGGTACACGCGAGAGAGCTGTACATTTCCAAGACAGCCTCTTCAGAGCGAGGTTCCTTTTCCCTCGGCAATCGGGAATCTAAAAAGGCTAAACTGGTTAGGGACGTACTAATAGACCTCTTCAAAACAGCTCTTCCACCTTTCGGCCTCGCAATTATCGAACTCCTTCCCCTGGCTAGTTAGTAATTATAATTTAGTTAGACGCTGCTATTCTTTCTCGCGAAGAATAAATCTGAGATAGTCTTCTACGCCTAGAAGAAGAGTATAGCGTTTTCTCTATAATAGTTCACCGTTCGCTGGTCCGTGGCATTCGCGTCTAGTCGAGCCTCCACGTCGATTGCAGCTTCACCTTGACCACAAACGTTTTTTCACTCTCTATAGAAAATCGATGCACACTGCTAACACTCGATCCTCTGAACTTGAAAGTTCTGTTGTGGAGCTTCTGCACTTTCCCTCGCATCTGAAATATCACCATTCCGGGAACCAAATGATCGATCGGAGTTAATATCTGCACCGTGGAACGCGTAATCTTCTCAAAAACTGATGCATGCGCGTATGTCAATTTCAGAACGTCAGAAACGCAGTAGAATGCAGTGTTCGTTCAAGAAATGTGATGATACAATTTAAAACGGAACAAAGGAAACCGGTTCTACATGCATGGATGAATTTCAATCCTATTACACATTACAAACGAAATACAATGGATTATAGAGGAATCTGGAGACGACAGAGAGGATAGAAAATAAGTATGAGTATTAACTTCAGTCCCGGTGAAAAAATTTGCTTTGAGAACGCACACAGAAGGAAACAATTCTCTATGCAAGGATGGCTTCCGACGTCGTTGTAAATTACAAACTAAATACACTCGAATGCAACGAAACGGGGAGGAAGGGGGTACGGAAAGAAAAATATAAAAGACAAATATTCGAACAAACCGGCCGGGCTCGCCGGGCAACAAAGCGTTTCTATTTGGTAGTCGAAAAAGGAAGACGGGAGGAGCTCGCACGGAATTAGAGTAGAATTTCACAATCGGCGCCACGGTGCCTGTGTTTCCCGACCGAAATAGGATGTCTCCGGAGTACACCCCCATCGTCCAATCAAGTTCCAACTTCGCTGCAAACAAATACGTGGACTTAATGAAACAGTTTCTCCTCACGGCAAACAGAGACGACGCGACGCGATGCTCGCTCGCTCGCAAGCGCGATTCTTCTCCGCCTGGGAGAGGCCCGACGCTCAGGAGACACGCTGCGACGGGGTCGATCGGGGGTTGGAAGCTTTTAGGAACTACCGCGAACCAGACAAGCATTACCTTCGCTTTCCTATATGTGTCCACGAGTTAGGAAACCGTTTCGCAAAATGACTGTTTAAAACAGTGGAACCCTTAATCTGAATATTCCAAGCGCCCTCCGTTTTGGTTGGCGAGGAAACATTTTCAAAAATGTATTCGAGATGTATTCTCTCTTTAAGTGTTTCCTTACGTCGATCGTAGATCGTTGTTCACAAACTTTTAATGATTTCAGCGCACTGGTTTACACTTTACATTATTCTCAAGAAAATTAAAAACATTGCGTCTGTAAATTAACAATCAATATTACGTTTGTACTGCGTGAATTTAAAACAAGAAGAACAACTGTTACCTACTTGCTTAGTGTAAAAGAAAAAATTATATTATAACTTCAACGTAACCACGTGTATTCTCTCTGTATCTCGTTTAATTTTTACTTACATAAATAGAATAAGTAGATACATGTGATAGTTATAAGAGCGGCGGAGAAAGGAGCAGGTGTAAAAATTGTAATCCTGAGGGGAATCAATGAAGTTATATGTATTTTTTTGCCGCATGAATTCTGCTAGTTTCGTTACAGGCGAACAAGAAGAATTTAAAAGTTCTCTCATTTCGCAGCATATTGTAGCACGAAATTTCGCGTTTTCGCAGCGGACGTTCTCTAGAGCTATCTCGAGAGCCGGAATCGATATCATAGCAGGTTTCGTTGGCTGAATTATGGTAGCTCGCACGCGCATCGCCGAAAACCCTCAAAGACAGTAGCAGCCCCGAGCAAACTCCGAGTTTTCTGGCTGAAAAGCTCTGCCGAGATTAGGTCAGCCGACAATTTCACTGTCGGTCTTTCAGCACGGCGCGGCGTCTCTGACGTCCCCGCAGTAATATCGAATTTTGTTCTGAACGAGAGGCTGAAGTCTGAACGAGATTTTAGCATCAAATAGAGAGAATCAACGCGGCGGCCCTTCAAAGTAGCAGAATTCGGTGTTTTCGTTTGACCCCATAGAATCATGGGTACCTGTACCCATTGATACCGTGCCGAAGCCAACAATTAAACCAGAATTAAGCTGTTGCTCATCTGCCAGTCACAGATTAGACCGCTCTTTACCTATCGCTGCCGGCTTCTTTTTGCAGAATTCAATTGAATGCTGCCGGCAGCGTGACGTTCGACTTGGAAATTCGGTATTAAATTCTGGAATGCGTTTGCTCGCACGCGTACCAGCTATCGGATATTAAATTCTGCGCTCGGGATCTTTGTGATTCGCTCATTACCAGTGCGTTTATGCAAATTTTCGAGAGTTTACTCGGGGAAGGCGAAATCGTATAATAAGCCCGATGAGAACACGTTTTGTTCGGTTGAACGAGAACCAGACGAACCGGGATTTTATTAAAATTTTCATTTCTTGCGTTTCTTAGTTACGATTGGATTAGAGGCATGAAGATTATTTTCCATTATTAGTTTACATTCATTTTGTTAGTTGTAAGCTGTTATGGCCACCCGGTATATTTTCGACATCGAATACCAACTGTCTGTTACCAACGGAAAACACACTTCAACAGCTGTCACCAACGATAAACAAATGTAAACGAATAAAACGTCTCGTCAGGTCCGACGCCGGAAAAAGACGTACATTAAAATAAAATTAATCGATTCCTTTGTCTTAACCCAGCCATCTCTTACATAGGTTACAACTATCTCATTGAAATGAAATTTTGAATATCAAAAACAATATTCAGACCTCTAATATCTGCTTTGCAGATTTAGCGAAGAATTGAGGATCCACTTCCCTCGGAATGGCTCCAATGAAACCATCAAAAGATCTGTGCAATCGTCGAAATCCAAGCAGTTCAGAATCGATCGTGGCACCAGGGGTGCGAGCTCGTTCCGTTGAATAATTCGTCGTCAGTTCGAGGAAGAGCGAATCGGTTGCTCATTTCATAATGGTCCCCAGAGACTTGGCGCGTCGATCAATTGTTTTTCGCGTGAAAGTTAGAGAGAGAGAGAGAGAGAGAGAAAGAGAAAGACCTCCCCAGTCCCTCCCTGTTTCGACGGTGGCCTATCTTGGTGTGGCCGAGTGAAATTTCAATGGTTATTCAATCGTGCACGCCTACGTGCATGAATTGCAAAACATTGTCGCGCCGCTACACCACCCATGGGCTTCCTCCGTCCGCGGTCCCGAACAATGTTAGGTCGATATTCGACGGACTGGTTTGTTTGCGTTAACAGCATCGCCGCTGCTCCACGGCGCGGTCAGCTGTGGAATATCCACGTCGAAATTCATCCGTGAAGTGACCGGCGAAAAGTATCGGCACCCGGAGACGCGTCGCCGAGATGGCCACGCCAAACGAAATCCATTGTCCCGACACCTGCGGCTGACCAATGCTGCCGCTTTTCTATCCTTTCCATAGAGACACATCGGAACCGACGCTGTTCCCAGCTACGTCCATAGACAGACCAACTTTAACCTCCATATGTCCCTCATTTCTACAGCTCGATCCATTTATATCCGAAATGCAGTGGCGTATTACCCTATGAGCAACTTTGGCAACTGGGCCCCGAGCAAAAGGGGGCCCCGAACACAAACCAAGACCTCAGATCCAACTTCTACGTTTTTCTCATAAAAAATTTCAAACGAGCCCCGACATTCTATTCTGTCCAGGGTTAACTAGTCATAACGCGTCACTGCTGAAATGTATGAATTGCTTCAATCGTTCCAGACGAATTTCTATGCAAAATAAAAATCGTCTGAACAATCTAAGTTGATCGCAAGACACAGCAGACAAATATAAAATGCTTTCTTTTTTTAATTTAACTTTTAATTAATGCGAAACTAATACACCTTAGCCTTAAATCTGCTTAATACGTCCACTGTTTTAAACTGTGCGTACTCATTTCTGTCATAAATTCACAGAATCCGCAGTCTAGTAATTTCACATTTTACGATTAGACCGGTTCCGACAGACTTTTATGCATAATAAAAATTGTCTGTACAATCTAGTTAGTTATTGCGCATTTGATGAGTAGATTGTTTCAGACACGTTTTTGTGAAAACTAAAAATTCTCTGTATAATGTAATTTATAATTTTACGATTAGACTGTTCCAGACACATTTTCATTTCTTCCTCCCTCGGAGTTTCTAGGCAGCGGTTTCTTGTTTAACGATCGCCAGGGGCGAATTGTTGGTAATTCCGGTGCGAAGTAAACGTCGAACAGTGGAAACATACTGACGAGTTGTTCCAGGATCGTTCCGGCTGGGAATAGCAGAGCATTTTTCCCGGCGCGGCGGTTTCGCCGTTTTTAATGCAACCTCTCGCTACGGACAGCACCTGGCCAAACAGCCTCGGTCGAGATTTGTCACGCCACGCACGGATTTATAGACGCCGGTGCCGAGTATATGCTGCCTGTTCATTGTTATTCATTGGTCGACGTAAATAACATCTAGAAGCAGCCCTCGGTGTCCCGTTAAACAAAGCGAGAAAGGGAAAATATGGAGACGCGGGAATATTCATGCGGCTGACCCTTGCCGGTGCATTCCCCTGCCGATCTTTTTCTCACTCGCTCCACTTCGATCTTAAATCCTGGATAATGCTTTACGATCTTTTGGATATTCACCGATCGATTTCTATTAATGTCCGCGGGTATATAATTTCTCCAACGTGATACACCGACCTCATTCTACGAAGTTTTGTTTTAATTTATTCCGCGTTGTTGATTTATTATAATACATGGTTCTACGAAGTTTTATTTGAATTTATTCCGGTTCATTAATGTATTATAATGATCACGCTGTGGATCTTTATGCAGAATGAAACTGGTCTGCATTAATGAAAAGAGAAGTTGCATTGAAATTTGATCATTTGAATACGTTAAAATCTTGTGTGATGTGATCTCTTTTAAAATTATTATCAAATTGAAAGAAAATAATGAGGCGACGCCATGTGATATAAATGCGATAGGATTGCAGTGTGAAATGGCCAGAAAGCATGTTTTTTCACCAAAAAATACTAATAATTGGAGGGAACGTTTCACACTCTGACACCGTACACAGGTCTGTCGAAAATTGAGTATTTTACGGTAAAATATATTTAATTGGACCGAACGATGACTTTATTTAATTTAGATCTCCATAGTACACTCGAACGACCAGATAAAATGTACCATATTGCACTTTCTGTAAATTAATCCATAAAGTACAGCTGTTCGGTAAACATTTCATTTTTATGATGTGAAATCGTATCGATCGCGAACGACAGAAAAGGTCAACTAAAAAAAGAAAATTTACTCTCTAGCTTTCAGGGTACCCTCCAACATCTCTCGACCTTTTTATCGTTGTTTTAATCGTAGAAAATGGCAAGAATTAATCATAGGACGATCGAATAATATGATTCACTTGAAAAAGTTCACTGTTCTAACCCTCCACGATAAACATGATTTTGAATTGAGAAGCACGACCGATATTACGGATAGATAAGCGTCGTTTTAATGGCTTCTGGAATTTCTCCGAAAATACAAGAATATTAAATTCGATGAGGAAGACTATTACCGCTGAAGCTCAGATTATATCTGGTCAAACCGTCTTAAAGTTTGCCTGGAAAAATTGAAAATTGCATAAACATGGCGTTAATCAACGAAGTAACGTTCCCGGTAAAAAGGGGTCAGCTAATCGCAAGATCGTTGGCCGCAACGCGCCGTGCGAAACCCCTCGGTTCTCTCTCCATTAATTCCTCCTCTCGGTTTACCCTCGGCTGCGTATCCTCTTAGACCGGCGAAAGCCCTGGCCAAGGAATGGGATCGATTCAGGAGCGTTCGGCCGATGACTTAGGCGTCCATAGTAGCCTGAAAGGCTCGGGAAGACGTTGGGTTTGGGGGGAGAGTGTGGGAGAGGGTTGGATAGTACGGATCCTTTCCGTTTTGAAGCTACTTCTGCACTCTGTGTGCACACCAGAGGGTCGAATAATAAGCAGCGTGGTAGCGGGTAGAGATCCGTACGGCCCGTAATATTACGTCGGGATCGGGGTAGATAGTGGCGCTGGCTGGCTCCTCGTCTGGCAAGTTCCTTTGCTCAGTCGGGGGTCGTCCCGCCCGGAGGGCGGCTTATCGTGGCCGACTACAACCGCTGTTCGAAATTTCCTGGAACGCCTACGACTCCGTGCGCGAGTTCAACATTCGCCGCGCCGAGAGAGCAACGAGAAGTTTGCCGGAAACGCGGCGGGCACAAAGCTCGCTCTCGGGCGAATTGCGATTGAGCCACGGCCACGCTGTACAGCGGTCCCGAATCAGGATTTCCCAGTTCGGAACCAATATACAGGGTGATTCTGGCAACTGGGACACGTTACCGCACTTTCTTCAGCAAAGATGGAACCGAAGGATAGTGTTCGGGTTTAGCAAACCCGACCAACAGTCATTAGTCACGTCTAGGTTATTATTACCACGCTTATGTTAGCTCGCCGTGTCGATGTTGTCGTCGTTGTTGTTGGATTATTAGCAATGATTATGAATCCAAATCAGCAAACATGAATTTCGTTGTTCATGAGAAATACTGCAGTTTCTCTATCTTAGAATAACCAGATGTTGTCGGACCCATAGGCTTGGATCATGTTTTTCCATTTTCGCTGAATAAAGAGCAGTAACTCGTCCCAGTTCCCAGAATCACCCTGTATACGTCACGTTCTGAAAGCTCGCGAGAAGATACGCTGCGATGAAGCTACGTCCGACAGACAGATTTTTACACTAGACTGGTTGGAGAATGATTCGCAGGGCATGCTGTTTGTGTACGGCAACCGCTGAAAGAAATCCGGAGGGACGCGGTCCTTTATTCGTCGATGCATGCAAATCAATGGCGTTGCATTTCACGCGTTTTTTTCCCCTGTCCGCGGATTTTTACTCGTTCGGCTGGTACATTGCAGACGCTATTGTGCGAAGTTTAGTGCGCCGTCTAGTGAATCAACGTCCACAAAAGTGACGTCTGTCGGAAATTCGTTTAATCAAGCTGAAACTGAAGGGTGATCGCGGTTTTACACGAAGATCCTGGGACAATTAAATATTTCTTCATCGAACAAGCTGTGAAATTCATGGGAGACTGATTATTTTATTATTTAGTATGTGCTTCGGTCGATCGAGCGGCCAAAAACAATCTGCTGTCACCGTGACAAGAGTAATGCGACCGGCCGGTAATTGATGGTGGTCCATTATCGGCCTTAGAACGGTAATTTTCAATACATAATTGAATACCGGTGGAACTTGCATTAATTTTCTTCGGAGCAATCTGTTCAACTTATAACCGGAAGTTTGTTACCGTAGCCACCGTGCATGAATAAAACCGATAACGAGCGGCCGCTTAACCCTTCGTAATGCAATTCAAGTAGGATCTTCGTGATTATCATAAATTAGGGCGGCAACTTTGTCAAACACAACATAGTTCGTGTTGCCCGGGCGCAAAAAGGCGGGCATGCCGCGGAATTAATGGAAGACTTTTCCGCGCCTCGGCAGGAAGACGTCGAAAGGGCTCGCGCGGTATTAATTAAACTGAACGCTTTTCAAGAATTTTCTCTCCGCCGGCGAAAATGTAATTCGCCGGCTAATATTATGCAGCCGAGTTACGCGCTCGTTGTCCAAGAATTCTCAAATAAATTGCGATCGTCGGAGAAAATCTTCTACCGCCTCGTTTCTTCGCTCGAATTTCTTCTTGGCGCGTAAAAATTGCTCGACCTCGAACGAAGATATAAATCGTTTCGCCGCAGCGTACGTTTAATGACAGCCATGTGACAGCAACCGGAAATCAACCTCAGGAACACAGCATCGCCGAAATAACTCGTCCGCTCGTCGGTCGAGTCGGCCATGCTAACGGCTTATTAATATTTATGCGAAACGCTCTAGGATATTAATACGGTTCGGACAAACAGGTTGATCCGTTCACGTGGCAATCTCAGAAGCTCATAATACTATAAAGTTAGAGCAGCTCTGTAAATATTCACGAGGCTAAACTACACGTGTGCTCGCACATCCCCGGTGTTTAAAGAGACCCGCCACACGACTGTTAATTTGTTGCCTTGAACTCGCCAGTCAACGTAGCAGTATTTACCTTGTAAAATTAATTTTAGGTAAAAAGTTATCGGGTGGCTCGCGGTGATATCGTTTAAATTAATTATCATATTTACAAGTTTTGTTAAGTTACGGCTTGATCGAATACGAAGAATAAAATATGAGTCGAGTACTAATCGGAGGTCCAAGGGTTTTTTTTATTTTATCTTCTTCTTTCACACAATAATGGAAAAATACACTAGAAAGATGTCAGAAACAGGAACCAAGGAAAAAAGTGCACAAAGGATAGAGATTTCAGGGGGCAAATTGGCGTAAGATATTGAAGAGGAAAGGACCAGATGTCGCAAATCCTCCAGGAAAATGGCGAGCTTAGAGGGAAAAAATACAGAAGAGAATGTAAGAGAACCTCCTTAGATTCTGGAGGCGCCAGCCCGCAGCCGTCCATTTCATTTAAATCAACCAGAAGCGGTTCCCATAAAAAAATGTAGTGTTCACGACCAATACCCTATCCGCAAAATTCCGAGAAAAAGGGTTGGCGAACGAAATAATAAATGGATGATCAGCCGCAGCCACAGAGATCCTACGTACACGTACACATTCAGATGTATTCGACGCTCCATCGAGTCGCCATTCATCAACCGGCACGCGAATGGCTGATCCACATTATTACCTGCGACCGATCAGGCACAATACTGGTAGACAATGACGCATAATGCGGTGCTCTCTCCCTTTTCAAGCCCCGACCTAAAGGGGCTTCGCCCTTTCCCTTCGTTTCGGGAACGGCGGGCACGGTGTCGCGACCGCAAACAATGAACTCGATGGGTGCTACACACGCCAGGTTAAGCGGTCTAGTATAATGGGCCATTGTGAAAATCGGTTAATTTACGCGAAAGCGTTGCCACGCGCCTCCCGCGTTTAGTCTGTGTTCCTGGTCTTTCGCCAGAGATCCCGGGGATCCTTCGATTCATCGCAAATTACAAGTGAAATCGTCCTGGCTGTGAAAAGCGCATTTCATCAACGGAACGAAATATAATAAATTGAAGACTCTGATGTCCGAGTTGGTTCGGAACCAGAGCTGGGGAAAATAGTATTTTAAATAGTAAATAATAAATAATCCTATTTATTTGAAAGTATGTGTACAATTTTTGGTATAAAATATTTTATTTGATGCAGTAACTTTTGAAAATAAAATAATTTACTTGAGGCAGTAATTTTTGAAAATAGTATTTGAAAATAGCATTTTATTTGAAGAATATTGAAAATATTTGGAGTTTGTCTTTATTTTCAATTACAATTAGAAATATTGCTGAAAATAATAGTGCGCATTCAATAGAGTTAGGAGCAGCAATAGTTTCCTGGTGATAAGATATACTGTGTCCTCTGATTCTGTCCTAAGATTATGGGTCCTCGAAGGAGCACTCTGACAGATACAAATTTAGAACGCTGCAGCTTGTTGTATGCGAATAGCAGCAGTTAAACAAAAAGTATAGTTTCTTACATTAAGTACCATTTCTTCTTTAAATTATTGCTAAGATGAGAAATATTACATTACCTATAGGTATCCAAGGATAGTTGTTCCGAAGCTAAACTCGCGTTCGTTTTTATGTAAATCGTGGGCGTAACTATGGGGAGCGAAAGTTGGCCGAACAGAGGGAAGCAATTACAGGACCTGGGTCCGTCTAAGCTGCGTTCTGTTCGCAGCCACTCTCGAGGATAACGGCGTATGATCATTAATGGACATCGATTATCGATTCGGCGGCCGACGAGCTCGGAGAGATGGCCGACAATGAGGTCCGCGCAGGAACGGGAAACAGGCTGTATAATCTTGTCAAGCGACGTTTCCATTCCGTCCCTGCTCGAACGGCGCATTCTTAAACGGTCCAGTGAAGCCTCTATCCATTCTTGATTCGCGACATTTCAATCGATCGTCGCGCCGTTCAGCCTTCAACCATCGAATAACGGTCGTAAGAGTGGATCACTAGGGTAATAAAATCGTCAGTTTTCAGTGGGCGGATCGACTGGATTCTGGGGGAGTCGAATTCAATTTCGAAAGCAAATAGTTTGACCGGGGATCGTACTATGGAGGAGCTTGAAACGATCGGTCGGTTGAAATTCTGTTTTCGCACGATCCCATCCGGTTTACAAGGGTCTGACCAGTCTCGTCGGAATCGACGCAACGGAAGCGGCCGAGAATCGTTGATCGGTGCGGGAATCGGCTTCATAGCCGAAACGACAGCCTCGACGCGACGCTCGGAAGACCACCGTCCACGTTCGTCCATCCGATTTTCGTTCGACCATGCGTGCACCGTATGTGGATCTCGGTCAAACGGCCGCTTTGTAAACCTGTATTTCGCTCTGTACAACCGTCGGTTGACATGGTTCCGGTGGTTTCTGCCATGGTTACGCGTTTCCGTTCCGCGCGGTCGCCGGGCATCGACGCACTCTGCTGTGTCGGGCGATGCGATGCTGCAACTCGGTCGCGCAATCGGCGGCGCAAAGAAACCGTTCCCGACACGCGATTTTCGTTAAGGGGTCAGCGAAACATCGCGACGCAGACGTCGCACCAGGGTGTCTACCGAGCAAAAATATTTCGTACTAGAGTATACAAGAAGGTATTGTATATACTATATATACCGCATATATGCCTAGGTACCTTAATATTACAGATAAACTAAACAGGAGAAAAGATATAGGGAATTCCATCACAACGTTGGTGGAATTTCCACTGTAACCGTGCAGCGTTTTGGTTCGAATAGCTGGAAAAGCAAATTCTTCCAGGACGACATCGACAGGAACGTCTAGAACCGCAGGGAACAACGGAAATTCCGAGCGTCACGAAGCAGCGCATACGCAGCAAATTGCATCGCGGTCGAACGTATCAATCCGGGCGCGGCGAGATGATGATTGCGCGCTCGGATTTCGCGGACCGACGCCGTCCGATTCGCGGCAATGCATCACGTCATTTTCACCGGGAACGAAGTCGTCGCATCACGCAATATTTTCCCGTTAATTTGTTGATTTCCGAGAGCCGTCACGTGTATCTACAATGAAGGTTTATTGCCGTGCCGGGCAAAGTGCGCCTTCCGCGTGTCACGCGATGGGGTGATACCGGGTATTATTTTTTTGCATCGTGTGTACGCGAGTCGTTCCACTGTCACACTTCCCCTACCATCGATTTCGTTCGCAACCTCATGTAGAAATGCATCGGTCATTCACAGTGTATCACGGTGCACCCGGCCTGTCTATATCGGCGTCATTATCCGGCCGCGCGAATACGATTACCGGGACGCGTTTGTAAATCCCAGGCGATACACAATCAGAGCCGACCGCTCGACGATCCTCGTCAACCGCGACCATCCGATCGAATCATTTCTTCGTCGGGACAATGAACGCACCGCCGCGAACTATATCTGCGTGTACGAGCGTCATGCAATCGGAACCACGGGAACCGGCGAGTTTGTCGGATCGTGACAATGAGGCGACGTTACAGAACCCATCGACACTCTCTCTCTTTGTACGCTGGTGATGCACGGTGTTATTATTTAGGGGAGCATTCAGCTCTGACACTTACGAAAAACAATGTTTCATAATGTACGTAGCACACGGAGCTTCGGGAAAAAATTATCGATCGGCGCGACGCCGTAATTCCGAATTCTATTTCAGCAAAATTGTTATTTTGTTAAATGTTCGTACTAAACGCAACATCTAATTCGAACTTGAACAATACACACGCAGCAACAGTCGGACTACGCGTGTGCACGCTGCACTATGTGCTGCGATGCACGGTGTTATTATTTAGGGGAGTATTCAGCTCTGACGCTTACGAAAAACAATGTTTCATAATGTACGTAGCACACGGAGCTTCGGAAAAAATTATTGATTGGCGCGACGCCGTAATTTCGAATTCCATTTCAGCAAAATGTTTATTTTGTTAATTGTTCGTACTAAACGCAACGTCTAATTCAAATTTCAACAATGTACACGCAGCAACAGTCGGACGCTGCGCTGTGTGCTGCGATGCACGGTATTATTATTTGCGGACGTCGATGGGGAGAATTCGGCTTTGACACATCCGGAATGTATTGCGTCCCGGGAACGCAAACAGTGGATCATTCGTGGTCGGTCGTTTCCTACGTTTTCGAGAACAATTGGAGAACTCTTTGTCTTCGTAAGATGTTCTATTTTAGTCTAATTCCTCGATGTTGAAATGTTCAGTTAAACGCATGGAGTTGGATTAAAATCATGGAATCTGCGAACACTGCCGTGCCAAAAGCCGATATGAAATTTCTGCGTTGGAGTTATGGTCGCACGGTGTGACGAGGCGAACGACCGTGCGTTCGTTGCAGCTTGGGGACGCGTTAATGGTGCCGGTCACGAGATTTTCGCGTTGCATCGCGTTGCATCGTGCCGAGATTAATCGCGCGTGCAATCTCGCAGCAGCGTCGTGGAAGCGCAGACGGCGAATTGAAAGTAAATCGAACGCGACCGCGGAATTCCGCCGCGTCATTGCTCGTCCCCTTCTCTCCGCCCATTGTAATCGATATATCGAGCCCTACAGCGCCCTGAACACACACGGACACATACCCATACATCGTACCTGCGCTAACTACGTAACGAACGAAAGAGAGGCTATCCGGGAATAGATAGAGTTCGGTCAGCCTTCGTACGGAGCCCATTTTATTCTAGAGGCGTACCGGCATCCACTTTTTCCCTCTATCCTTCCGAGCAATTGCTTTCTCCCTGCTGGGCTTGTTTGCCAGAGCGATTCGACCTACGGAGTATTTGAAATTTAAATAATTGCGCACGGCTTCATGACTTTCGATGGACAATAATATGCTCCTCGATTGCTCAAGCCAGGTTGTTTATTTTTCCGCTCGGAGAACTATGTAGACATCGAAGGTTATGGTGTCTTCTTTTATAACGCTCTGGTCACTGATCGATCAATTTCTGCTTCATGAATTGCAATTTATCGCGAATCACGGTGAGGCTGATGCTGGAAATTGGAAATGTGCCGTCGCCTGATTTAAGGTATCTGCATAATACTAGGTTGAACGAAAAGTTTTGTCGTGTTTTAAATAAGTAGGTAATTTTACTTGTAAATCAAAGACACATGTTGTTAGCGAGTTACAGTGAGTCAAAAAATGAGTGAGTCATAAACTTTTTTTAGAAGCTAGAGCAATTATCGTATTTTCTATTTGATCGTACAATTTGTTTTAAATTGCATCCAATTAATCTATTACGCTTTTAGTAATTAATCCTGAACGACTTCCGGAATGAAAACGTATTCGTGCACCCATTATTTAACCTGTCAATTCCTGTTTCTTAAATAATGGGTACACAAACGTGTTTTCTTCCCGGAAGTCGTTAATGATTAATTGCTAAAAGCGTGATAGATCAATTTGATGCAATTTAAAACAAATTGTAAGATCAAATAGAAAAACGTGGAGCGCTGTAGAAAGTCTGAGGGTTTTCAGCGATGAACTGAAGAGCATTTTCCGAGGGCTTGAAGATCCAGAGGAAGAGGCTCTGATAGACCGAGGCTTCTGCGATCCGGGGAAGCTTGGGAGCCACTGGCATACAGCGTTCTTTGATGTGACAAACGAACGAATCCCCCGCCCCCGGAATTGGATTCCGATCGAGGGCTCGACAAACACCGGGGAGCCCTGTTCCTCCACGATAACCCCTAATTAAAGACACCACTCGATCGCGCGCGAACAATTCAAAATCGATCGTATGGCGAGTCCGGCTTGCAAGAGAGACAGAGAGCGAGAGAAAGTGTGGATGGATGGTGAGAAGGTGTGGGAGGACAGGGGATGGCCTATTACACGAGCGAAATGCTGGAAAATCGAGGAGCCGGCTTTCCCTGGTTCCCTTCGTAATAACTCTTTTGCCCGGGTACAATTAGTGGTTAGCCCCGGTCGACTCGTACGCCGAGCACGTCTGCAAATGCTTCATAAAGCGTTGCCCTCTACCCCTGACCTCCCAGAATCTCGGCCGGCCGCTCGTTTACACTGGCCCTCAAAAGTTTCCGTAGGCATGTTAATGAGAAAGAAACTCTGAGCACCTTGGGACGCTGCTTAAGATTAATGGCAACTCCGGAGCCACGATGCTTCTTTCGGCGAAACGGTTATCGTCTTCAGTCCTCGTTTGATTACGAGTCGGATGAGAAATATTTTGTATCAACCTGTAACGAAAATTGAAAAAATTTGTTTTCCGAATTCATATAAAAATTCAAACCACTGGTGACAGAATTGAAATAGCTTCGACGTCATCCAGGTACAAAGAATTACCTCTGATTATTCAAAATGGCCCGCCGCGTTGATCCGATATGAAATTTCAATATATTGTTTCATTTTTGTGCGCGATCGACTGTAATCCAAATGATACGAGCGCGACTCTTCAAAACGAAGTGAAACCAGCCTGTCAGAACAATATTATATTGCTTGCAGACCAATATGTACTAGTAATAATATAAATATTAATATTTACCCGTGGTAACTATTTACAAATTCCCGTTTGTTGCTGCACTCCTCAAATTCAATTAATGAGTCAATTAACGTTCGGGAAGTATCAGAAACATATCCTCGTCCGTTTCGTTGCATACAGAACTGAAATATTTCATGTACATTTCGTTGCAATTGTTTCAACACATTACCCCGTGCTTATCGTATTCATTTTTATCAGAGATTTCGCTGCCCACTTGCGAATGTACATAAATTATGTACACCGAAGTAGACGTCAAACACTTACGCGCACGGAGAGATCTAGATCTACGTCTACGAGGCGATCTCTCGAGAGATCGAAAGGTCGCGGAAGAAGTATCGAAACCACAGCAAAACGCACGTTGCCGGAATCCAATTTGTTTGTTGATCGATGATGTGTAGCGTCCCCTGTCGCCCCGTTTCCAACCCGGCAATCAGCTGTTTATTTACCGAGCCCTCGCCAAGCTATTTCCCTCGCCCGAACTTTTCTCCCTCGAAGGTCAAAACTCGTAAATGCTGTTCCGCTCAACGATTCATAGAGTTAAAATCATAAACAAGATCGCACCGATTCTAATTCGAAAACCCCATTTTTCTTCCAGACTGAAATATTTCCATTCTATGATTTTTTAAATTTTATCGATATACAGAGTGTTTCCTACTTTTCCGGCAAGATTGTAGAAGCATGATCTACAAGTGAAAATACGAAAGAAATATTGTAAGAAGTTTGTTTGTAAACATTTTAGTCGAACATTTTGGAAACCTGAAAATTTTCGATTTCTCGCGGTTGGATTTTCCAATTAGCCCTCGGTGCGACGTCTGACGTCTTTCAGAGAGGGTAGACGACTCGGTCGACCCAACCCGAACCCGAAGAAAGGCGTGGACGAGTCGGTCCGGGTGGAAGGACGGTTTTAGCAGTCTGGCAAAGTGGTTCACGGTAACCGACTTACGCCAGGGGCGAGAGACCACTCTTGGAAATAACGAGAAAATAATTATGAGAGAACGTGTGAAGACTTTACGCCGCCGTCTGGCAGCTCTTTGTCTTCAAAGCGGTCTGTTTTCGTTGGAGAACTCTCCATTCTTTGAAGCCGCCCGCCGCGCCAAGAATAAGATGAAAATATTTGATGACCTCTCGATTAATTCGTCTCGAGTCGTTCGAATCCTGTAACACTGTCCTCCAGCTTCGTTAATCCTCCCAGTGGCGTACCCTTCACGGAGCATCGAACTCACTACAGATACACTAATGTTATCATCGAAGACATACTGAATCAAAATTGAATTTCAATAATGGAGTTTTTTAAGAATTCAAATATCTCCTGAACTATCGACTGATGTATTAAAAAATACCTAATTCCATTTAAAAGATTGAAGTTGACCTTCATATGTCCTTTACGAATGTGCCCCTCTCAAAAGCATTCAACTTCATCTGAAACATTGTTTGCACCCTGTATAATAACTATAAACAGTAGAAAAATGTTGGAGCCTGGTACAACTGTTTAATTCGTTGTTGCATCCCAACAGAGGGTAAAGTGAGAATTACCATCCAGCGGGAGTGCTTAATAATAATTACAGCGAAATTTACGGCAATCCCAGGTTTAGCGTCGTAAATAAAGGAGGCGGAGAGGGGCCTAGCCATTTCTACACCCCATTCTCGTCGTCTTCTTCGTCAGTTAATATCTTTTCGTGCCTCTCTCGCCGTTCCCCTCTTCTTTCGTTTCCCACTGCTAATCCCACCTCTCTTCTTTTTTAATTGTGATTCAGAAGCGACGCGGGCATGAATTTGCTATAGATGAAACAATTTAGCTGTGGATGATGAACGATCGCCAATCTGAATCATCGAGCAATCTTATAGGAATCTATCGGCGATCGTTTGACGTCCACGAAATTTCAATTAGCTCCTGCTACTTTATTTTAAGTCCTCCTCCGTCTACCCTCGGGAACTTGCGAACTGGTTATTAGGTCCGGAGTAATTCTTCATTTCAGCCACCTTGGAACTTTGTCATCGCTCCTTCTGCCTACCCTCTTACTCCATCTTGCTTCCATTCATGGTTCCACAAATATTTTAACCGAGAGCTCGAGATTCTCGTCGAAAATCTACGAGATCGTGCAGTATTCTATTTTCCTTGGAAGGGAGGAAATTCATTCCAAGCGAATGACTGTTCCGAATTTTTGGTAATATCGACTAATGTGTTGTACGAAGTTTTCTGGTGTGGAATTGATGAAGCTGCGAGTGAACGGCCGGGCAACGAGTTCTGCAGACCCTAAACCGGAATTATGGATTTGCGAAACTGTCATAACGCTTGCCAAACGACGATAGAATCGTCTCCAGATGCCGGATGGATCTGTCTCAGCTCTGGAAACCCGTCGTTATCGATCAAGAATTCCGAGAACAGGTCGAAGTTCCTGTGAAGAACCACTCGAATCGTGAAACTCGATGCAAGTAGAACGAGAACGCATCTAGTCAGGCGAGAAGCAAGCGAACTAGGACGAGTAGAATTGGGAATTGGGATGGAACAGGGCTGGAACAGACGATCTCGAGCGTGGAAAAGCGAAAATGACTAAACGGTACACACCCAACTGAAATAACTTGCCGTAGTAGCAGCGTAACCGTATCTTTATTAACTACGCGGAACCAATTAAAAAAAACGCAGACTGGTCGAGTCGTGAAGGAGACTATTCGCGAAGAGGAAATGAAACAATTAACGATCACAGGGAAAGGGAGACCGTCAGTGTCGAGGAACAAAAGCAAACAGGACTAACCAGCGTGGAATAGTCGGACAAGTACAGGTAAGTAGGAACTGTGCATCCGAGCAAAGCGTGGTAATTAGGCAAGTTGAAGTAAAGTTACCACGTGGACGACGACAGGCTATTTAACACGCAGAAACGAACAGTTGACAACGGGTAGAATGCGCCTGAAGTTGGGTCGTTTGCACGCGTTAAGTGGCTGCATGGCCCGACGTGCGTCAATTATGACACTAAACGTGTTTTAAACAACTGTCTCTGCTCCCCGCGTAATAAAGTTATCCGCAGTTCCTTCGAAATATTGTTATGGAATTTTAAAAGTCAGGGGTTTCGAACTTTTACTAACATATTCATGACATTTTCTGGTTGAAATCAGTCCAAACACCGTTCGGAGATTAATTAAAAACACCGACTGTATGCCCGTTCGAAGTGGCGTCGCCGAAGATAATCCAGCAGGAGAATCGAGTTGCGAGAGTCGTTTCAATAATTGTTGAACACGCGACCATTCCGTGGACCGCCATTAAACCCAACAAGAATTGAAACAGGCTCCGAGAGGATTAATGCTCTGCTCGGCGTGAGCGTTCGTTCCCCTCTGTAGGAGCCTGTCTCGGGTAGCAAGGAGCAGGCTAGAGTAGGATTTTCGAAGAATCTCTCCCTCGGAGGCCGCAGACTCATTATTTTTCCCTCGGTTCATGAACCCACGGCTAAATCTGGCAGAAAACGCGAGGGTCCGAACAAAGGGAACAGGATCCGGCGTGTCGCGCGATTGTGGACACAATAAATCCGCCGGGCTGATCGAATAAACCTCTGCGAGCGCCTTGAACACTATGAACGACTACTTAACTCGCTGGGAATTTTCTACCTTGGTAAAAATAGGTATAGATCACCTTGAAACAGAATGGGAAGGCGAATCTTAATCTGGCGGCTCTGCCTACCGCGATCCACTACCGAACTGATACTCCCTGATTTCAATGAAATTTAACGTACTTATTAAATACCAAAAATACGCTTTGTAGGGGTAGAAAGCAGCCTGTGGAGATGGAAAAGTTTGAAACACGAGATTTGAGCGAAAACGGACTTGTTAGCGGGAAGGTGGCGGAAAGCAATTAGACAAGCTAGTTAATGCAAAATAATCTTAATTCGTACAAAGTACACTTGTACTTGAATGCACGCAAGGAATTATGATATTGTTGGAAGTATAAAATATTTAACTTGAATTTTCAGTATACTCTTCACATTTAGCGCGCAGTTACTTCTATTTCAAAACTTCGCGCTCGATGCGGCACGCCTTCCCGACGTTCGACTGATCTAAGATTTTGGATTTATCATTTTTTCATGAAATGGAACAATATTGGAGGAAGGCGTGCCCAAAATTTCATGGTCGAAATATAAGGTCCACCCTAATGCTCACGCATATACACAGCACGGACGTGCGCGTATACACACAATTCAAAGTGCAGTAGCTGCAATTCTTCACGAATATCTCGAAAACTATTAATTTCCGCCAAAAAAGGCAATTACATTTCGCGTTCAGCATGTCAAAACCAATCGAATGACGTATGTCCTGTTTCTAAACGACGGGGGTTTGGTTAATAAAATTTCGATGTTGGTTAATAAAATTGAAATAGAATGTCAATGTACCGGGCGAAGGAACGCGTTCAGGATAACGCGACGTCCGCGGCAAAGTAATGGCGGATCCGCGGAGTAAGTCGGATGTCCGGACTTCCTAAACCCCCGAAGATCCATACCGTTGTTCCTCGAAGTGGATCGTTGACACCATTCCGGAGCCCCGTAGATCGCCGGGACAGGCGTGTGCGGGCTCCTAAAATTATTATTCGCTGGCGGCGTGAATTATTTTCGGGCCGCGTAATCCCTTAAGCGGGCGCCGTTGTCCAGGACATCCTTCCAGCCGGATTGGCTAGACTTTTCACGTTTAACGTATACGTGCACAAGCACGACCCCGGGAATTTATGCTCCCGCAGCTGCCTGGGCACCCGGGGTAGTCGGCGGGGAGCAGCTTGCAGTCGTCGTCCTCTTCAATTTCATCAGGAAATACACCTGGCGCACGTGCCGCGCCACGACTCGGCCCATGCAAATTGGATGAAAGGGACTTGCCCTGCCTTCTTTTCCCTCGGCTTAATCTCCGCGCGTGTGCGTCGGGGAATTGGCCCTACACGTGGATCCTAGATTTCCGGTTCCACGCGCGATCGATGCAAGAGGAATTCCTTCCGAGGAGAGCAGATAACTCGCGAAATTCAATTTGATCGCCGGAGGCTCGCAATCTCGCCTCCTCAAACCCGTAAAATTTTTATTCTGGTCCTCACGATTGTCCGCGCAGTGAGATCTTTGATTGATTGGAAGACCAAGCGAAGAGCAGAAGAACGGCGCTCTTCCAATCTGAGCCCCTGCAACGACGTAACGTTAAAATTTTATTAAACGCCTTCATAGAAAGCGCTGCAGTAATGATTTCATACGTCCATTTCCGGCCGATATTTTCTCACTAAAATATTAGTACGTGTTACTGAAATATGTGATAAAATACCGTAAACGTTTCAGATCGAACCGCTGCATGGTTTTCCAAATAAAATATCTTCGACGGATTTCAAGATTATTGCGAGGCCGTTTTTCGCGAATTTCCTAAACGGCCGGTATCGACTCGTTTAAACACCAAATGAGAATTTGATCTGCGGCATATGCTTCCGGTGGATTTATTAAATATTTTAGCGGCTGAGCGAGCCGGGATTTTAATGAGTTACATGCCGTGCACGTTACAACGCGATCGCCATGGGTGTTAATGATTACCGGCCGTTGTCGCGCACGCAGAAAATTTTAATTAAAAGCGAAAAGATGTAAAAAGGAACATCGAACCACAATGTTCTAATTGTATCGGAATATCTTTTCAGCCGTGGAATAAAGAGTTCGCATTGGTACACGGGAAAATAAAAGACATTGCGCGCCAGCGTGTCCCTTTTCCATGTCACAAAATCCACCGGAAGTAGACGACCCACCTGCCCACGTGAGCTTGGCCGTAAGGTCGCACGAATTTTCCCATGGTTTCCCTTTGAAGTTCATTATTTGCTACAATATTTGCGCGGCCGACGTGCGCCCGGTATTGTATCGTCGATAATTAAACGTGTTTCGTCCTCGAAATGCGAAAACGCCGATGTCCGCGCGGTCAGCATCTATCAATTCTCCGGTTTCAACGGCTCCGGTCGAACAGAAATTCCAAAATGGACGTGCCATGTTATCCGGTGCTTAGTCGGCTTGCTATAATCCTCGGACGTTAATAAAATGGACATCTAAATCGCCGCCGTCAAAGGCCCTTTTCCACTGCATAGAATCCCTCGAAACCCTCGCCTATTTTCAACAAGTCCATTCCCAAACTGCAAACTCATTGAAAGATATAAACATAATTCTATCTTAGTGCTAACGAATGTCTCGTCTACGCAGTGTGTTGTGATGGCGGTGAAAAGACATTGCGTTTATGTTCTTTGATACGATAAAAAATCAGCCAGCAGGTGTAAATGGACACCGCGAGAGCTAGCAATGTAATTGGCCGGTAATCAGGACACGCCCGTGGTTTCAAATTCAAATTATAACGCTAATAAGAACTAATAAGTCAGCCGAACATCGAGGCAACTTTGAAACCAGCGCGACGCGGGTCGGTGCCAGAGCAGATTAAAATTTCACTTTCCCACTCAACGGCGGGGTCGGTTTGACTATGTTAAAAACGCAGCTACAGCGTCATCTCGTGCTTCTCCCGTCCGTGTAGGCGCGTGATTAATGGGACGCCATGGAAAGTAATATCATCGTCGGCATGGTCGTTCCGCGGATGTACCCGCGGAAATGATGGTCCGCTATGTGAAGCTGGGATCTTTATATTTATTTATACTCCATTCGTCATACTTCATCAGAACTGCGTCCAGACGCGTGCGTTTACGCCAAGAAAATGGCAACGAGTACTTCACCCGCGCCCGAAAAATTTTCTCGGTCATCTCAGGCGTATTTTGTGGGTAAAAACCCCTTCCTCGTCCCCTGGTAAGTTTCGCCCTCTTCTGAAGGGGTGGACGTGCGAGTACAGGGAATGCACTTTTCCTATGTAGAAAAAACGTGAAAAGGTCGTTCTCGCGATGGAACATTTTGACCACTCAGCGAAAAGCCGATGCGTGCCTCGGGCATGTCTTTTTTCTTAATATTTATAATACATTATATTATATAAATCGGTGCCTCAATAAACATAATGAAAAATAACCAATCGTTTTTAAGTTTGAATCTAGTTGACTGTTGGCATACCGTCGGCCGAAGAGCGAGGGCGATGGGTCTCAATCTGGCATTTCACTACAACTTTTGAACCATGAAAGATATCGGGATGAAATCTGCATTGAAATGAGCAATAAATATATTTTTTATTTAGCACGCATAACCGTGTGTTAGACAGCTAGAGCAATCATCGGTTCTTCCGAACGACAACGATGAACCACCACGCAGTAAGATAATCCAAAGCCGACCCAGATGGAAGAGTCTCGTTAAAGATGCAAGTAAAAGCGATCAGTATGAATTGTGTATCGCGGCACGGAGTCCCGTGATGTTCAATACGAAGCCAGGGAACGATGGTACAAGGGGAAGAAGGGTGGCATATCAACGAGTTCCCGCAGCGTCTGGTCCCATGGACCATCGTGGAACCAACCTGCCCACGCCCCCGCGTCTAGATGCCGACTGTTAGCCGCCCCCGCTTGTCCACCGTTAATATTAAAACCCCTTATGTGCCTCCCCTCCCCTTCTAGCTACTCTACAAGCCGCGGCGACAGCATAGATTTACATAATAAAAGAAGCTCGCCGCCACGACAAAAGGAGAGCAAATGCTGCGCAGACATCGGCCGGCTAACAGTCGCGACTGCGAGCGACGGTTTGGTAAAACAATCGCTGGGAAAGCCACGGGGACCCGTGTCCGCCAGCGTGATCGATGGCCCCGATATAATCTGCGCAGAATTTAACGCATTCCCGGACCCGCGATACATCCTGACGGTGCCTCGCATGCGTCAGCACGGCCGCAGATTTTTCCGATTTTTTTTCCGATTTTCTGGAAGACCCCTTAGCGTTTCGTCTGGCAGGTCTCCGTTACTTAAAAATAAGTATATTATTTTATATTATTCTGTTATTTTATATATATACAAACATCCATTTATATATATATATATATAGAATTAAATTTCATCGAAATTGGAATACAGCCACCCTTTCGCAATAGTTACCAAAATTGTGTTGCTCTTTTCACTCCACCTGTGCTACAGGTAATATTAAATTGAATTAAAAAATTTAGTGAGATCCTCATAAAAATTTAATTTAGTTTTAAAATTGAATGTGATTTATTTTACGGTTACGTATTTTTATGCAACTTCGTTAGAATTGACTTGTACAATTTTTATTTTACCGAGATACCACATTATTGTGTCACCTGAAACGCGTGTCACAGAACTTGTTAACATCCCGGGCACATCCCGCCGACAAGAAACGGCAGCGTCGGTGCGGCGCGTGCAATACCGAAGGATAATAAATAGCAAGACGTACCCCGGCACTCGAAGGAACAGTATAGGCAGAGGGAGAGAGAGAGAAAGATAGCGCGCATAGAACTTTATTTCTGTCAGGAATGGCCGGTGTTGTCGGAAACCGAGGCTGAATTGAAAGTAATGCGATTCGATTTCCCTGGTGCCCGCACGTTACGAAGCCAGAAAGTTATGGCTCGTTGTTAAACATACGGCGCCGAGGAATTACCTTTCGAGTATGGTTGACTGTCGATGATATATTGTCCTCGATTACGTTTCGCCCTCGATCTCACCGACTGGTTCAGCGGTGACCGCTTCTCGTCTGATTCGATCGACCATGCGACCGGATAAAGAGAGACACAGAGAGAGAGAACGGAAATCCATATAAATGATAAATTAAACTTAAATCAAATCCGAACTAAATGTTTGTTCAATTAAACGCAAATGGAGTTTTCGATTGGATGCAAATTTAATTAAGTTCGGGAATTCCGTTCCGACTGAGATATTTATAATAACAAATTTAAGTCGGATAATTTACACGATCAAATTGATTCAACCGTTTTCGGTTCCGGTTCCGTTAGCGATATTTCGATAATCGTGTGTCCGTGTTAGTGGTCGCCTGTGTTGGTTCACGCGAATATCACCTGTGATTAAAGTGTTGCGGGGAAATTCTTGATATTTTCCGCTCGAACGGGCCGCGCCGGTATCAGAAAGTTTGCGGAAAGGGGGGCGGGATTGATTTCTTCTGCTCACGCACGCCCGGAGCTCTTCGGAACTTCTGGCGAACACAACTCGTGCCAAGGGTCTCTTATTTTTCTTCGCTCTGTAACTTCAAAAACAGCCGAACGCGAAACGTGTCCGGGAAACTTCCCCCGTTTTGACGCAGCATTCGACCATCCGGCCGGCATTCCTTGACGAAATCCCGTCCCAGTGTTTCGCGATACTTGCATCGGCTCCACCGTGTAATAGCTGAGTCCCAGAAGTGGTGAAACAACATTTTCAGATTTTTCGTTTGCGGAATTTCGATGAAACCTTTTCTGCCAGGGGTAGTAGAGTATATTCAGGAATAATTTCGTCTGCTCAGAGTCATCGATACAGATCGAGCAGCTTCCTCGATTCCCTGGAAAGTCGAGACCAGTTCCAGAGCATAAATTCGCCAGGCGAATAAGAGACGGGTGGAGCAGCGGCCATTATTCACGCGTGTAAATATTGTTTCCACAAAAGGAGGAGGAACCGCCTGACGAGCGACTATAAATAAAAGTTTACATCCAGGATCCGCGTATTGTCTCGCGCGTTGCAATTCGCTCTCGCGATCATTCTTGCGCTTTACGCGCAGTGAAAATGAACAGAACGCGTACACGTTCTCGTCGTTTCAAAAAATTTCGCCGTCGCCGACGCGGTGTGACGCATTTCGCATATCGTCCAGCTTTTCTTCCATTGAAAAATACGCGAAAACGGAAATTAACAAATGCTTCTCATTCACGTGCGACCGCATTTTCATTAGAAATAAATTTCGCTGTTTTACAACTGGCTAGCTAAACAATAAAAATTCGTAGCATAAACAAATAAGGAAATTTTTAATCCTCAACCATTTCGTTCTGGGAAATCAGTACTCGTATTACGAGGTAATATGGATTAAAGTACATCTCTCCCGATAGCAGTGGTGGTCTGACATACCGTGTCCATTTCGTTCCATCGTGATCAAAAACTGTACAAGGAAATGCCTCAATGAGTTCCAATTTCAATTTTCCGGCACGCGAAGCCAAATAAAAGGCGCCCCCGCATTTTTATTTACTTTCCCGAGAGCACGCAGAGCTCAACGTTTTTTTTCTCCTCAGCCATTCAATTTTCGCGTTTGATCAATGGACAATCAATCGAGTCTCTTGCGGCCTCGCGGTTTTACAAAGATTAGGGGATTTGTTCATACTCATAGTTTCCTTCATTCTGCCATATTAATCTTCTCCGACTTATTCGTTACTCCAATACGGTTCTGAACACGGTTTCAAATTAATATCTCTCTTTTAATATATTAAAAAAATTTCCACATCCCAGTAAATTAATTATTGCCCAAGAAAAATGTTACTGAAACATTTCGAGCATGTCAAACAAATACCCACCCATATATACATACGAAAAATTCTCGAAAACACGCATGTATCCACTTGTGAAAGAACTGAAAATCGAACAAACAACAAAGAAGAAAAAGACCCGAGAGGAAGCGATTAAGACGTATCTCTGCTCGCATTTATCCACTTATTTGCACAGACGGGTGGAGAAACAATGTCATGGCTCGCGAAAAAGTTCTCGCATCGGGCGAGACACGTGGCGCACGCACGCCGCGCCGGCAAACAATTTCGGGGGTGGGCCGTTTGCATTACGGCTGAATCCACTCGAATCCAAGGGGCAACAACATCCCCGATATCTCGAAACTCCAGGGAAATATGCTTATCCCCGGAAATACTGATCGGGAGATGCTGAAACGAAATAGGGCCGGTTCCGCGCTCTCTTCTTTCTTGTTCGAGCTCGGGCTACAGCGGCTCTAAAAATTATTGGCTCACTAATTCACCGATCTATAGCCTGACGCCGCACAGTGGTCCACATCGAGAAATTCAGACTTTTGGCCCAAAAACGAACGTTCCCGTATCGATATCTAATGGATATTGCTTCCTAAATGTCCATAGACCTTGAAAATTGAGAAATTAGTACAATTTAATAAATATTAACGTTGCAATAAATGTTGAAAGTTGGACATTTTAAGAAGAGTATTTTACACGAGAAAAATTGCTTCTCTTTGATGCGCTTTCCTAATGTTGATTTATTTCATTTAATATTTTCTCGCGATTTTTTTTACATTAATGAGCAGATTTTTGCGATAAGAAGTCGTATCTTACATTATTAATTAGTCTGCATAATATATTAAAAGTTAATGCTGGACTGAATGGAGAATATTTAAAAAATTCTTTATAATTGGTAAGGGATATCTTTAAAGTCCCAGGAAGTCCCAGTTTCTAACGAATTGAACTATTTTCAGTACTCCTTCTTCTGTATGATGGCATAAAAATTATTTCTAAAAACTTTACTATTAAACAAATTGAAACGACTCTGGAAGCATTGGAAATTATATTTTCAGCCCCTTCCGCTAGGCCACGTGGTCCAACGACCGTGAACCGGGCTCCTAATCAATTTTGCTCGCGGGACAACCACCCCCGACTCTTTGTCCTGCTCAGGACCCGATCTGTTTCTCCCAACTCTCTCCCCTTCTCTGTCTATCGGTAAATTGCTTATCGAGTCAGCATCTTTCAGGTTTTTTGGCCGTTTTCTGCCCGTCGAACAGAGACCGATAAATTTTTACCGATCGCTCCGATCCGCGGCGCGGTGTTTGCGCTCGTGTGTTGACTCTGGAGCAGGCCCCCGGTTGCTATTGTTTGCCGCCGCGAATGGTCGTTTAGCTTTGTCTGCGATACCGGCGAAATTAAAGTTATTTCTGTGGGATTTCGAACGGCGGCTTTTTCGGGTCTCGGTTTTTCTAGACGGGTCACCCCCGGTTGTGGAATTTTTTTTCTTTTTGCCGGGAGTTGTTTGTAGCATCCGTCGGGGTTGAATATTTGTCGGTAGTTTGTGTTGTACTCGCTTTGAAACTGGAGGTAGTTTTTTCCAGGAAGGTTTTCTCTTTGGGGAATATCGTTTACCATTGCGGAGTGATGCCGTGAATATTTATCTAGCTTTATGTAGTATCTATACCGTTTTACAAACCACCAGTCCAATGAATCTGATCGGCAATTCATCGGAAAGACGGGCAAGGATCGCAGTGTTATGCTCCTCTGGCAGTTTGTAGGTTCTGCGAGCGATCAAGGGATCATGCACGAGGCTTGGATCGGCGAAGATCGACAGGAATCGGGTAAGAAGCGATCAGTGGGAATGAAGTCTGCTCGACCGTCGGGAAAGAAGGATAAAACGGCGACGGATAGGAAAGCGAGTAGGGGGAGAGGGCGTGGGTTAAGGCAGGAATGGCTAGATGCCAATTCCATCAGATATTAGCATGGAAATGGAGTGTGATTTGTGGGCCGGAGAAGGCTCGCTCGCGCGTACGTGTGTACGCGTTGCAAAAAGCGGGCCAGTAACAAAGTTACAGCGACGCCAGCAAACCCTCTGCGGAGTTGGAGGAGAGAGAGTCAGTCGATGATGCCGGCGGCCCTAGCCGACAAACACATCAGCGGTGTATACCCTCGGGATTAAGCCGGGAAATTTATGGCTCCGCTATCGTGCCGGATCGTATATCGATTCAACGCTGACCGAGACTTCCGTTTCGACAGGGTTGCACACGGCGAGAGAATGCCACCCCTTTCGCGTGTCCTTGGATCCCACACCTTCCTCCCCTCCCTGGTTTTTCGTCCCGTTTAGAGATCGAGCCCCGTCACCGGTTTTTCCCCAAAGGGATTGATATGTACCGGAAATGAATTTCAGATTGGATTCGCTCGAACGACTCCTTCGCGCTTTTTCTAGCCGATTCTCGTACACCGCGGGAATTTTTTCGCTTCCTCAGATCGACGCTCGATGACGCGTCGAGTTTCGATAACATCTGCATTGCGCCTTGGATTCGGTCTGAAAGATTTGTTTCGTTGATGGAGAAACCTCTTAAACGTAGCGAATAATCAAAATTTTAACGCCAGACCACTTTTCGGAGCGACTTCAACAAAGTTTGACCAGCTGTTCAGACCCGCCGCTTAGCCCACGTACTTAATTAGTTACCGCAGTTTAATCTTTTACCGGTGCCACGGTACAGTCAGAAACTCGGCATGAAACGGGTCTCGGGTAGTTAAAACGTAACGGAGAACTAGGAAACAATTAGCTTTTAATTTGTTTCACGATTATACCGTTTCTATACTTTGTTTCGAACGCTTCTCTGCGCCCTGCACATCGTTCAACACTTATTACGTAAATTCGCAGAATTTCTCAGCTGGCCGGGACCACGCCGAATCGTTCGAAGTCCCGCCGATTGGCGAGAATTAATTTATGTGATGGGCATGGTCAGGCGGCGACGTTGTCTGTGTCAGGTCATTAGCACGAGCCGGCGATCCTAGTGGTATTAATTAAACGGGACTAATTGAACGCAGTAGCCGGTGCGTGACTTCAGACGCTTCCGAGCAGATTAATGACGCCCGTTGGATGCGAGACAAAAATGAGACAGGTGGGCGATGCCGGGCTATAGCGAAGCAATGACTAGCCTAATGCGAAGAGGATAAGACGGAGGACCGTCGACAGACGTCGTCTAGTCAATTACTGTGGCGAACAGGCCGGAAAAATGGTTGGGTCGATGTGATCGGCGCCGAATAAGGAGCGTGATTGAAATCGATCGTAACGCCGAAAGGCAGTTTAATTAGTCTGGCTCGAGTTAAGAGTGCCTGCGGCGTGGGTGGATCAATCGAGACGCGACCCTGGCGGCTGCCGCGACTTGTTGTTCGGTTTTCAAGTGCTCGAGTGCCAGTTTCCAGTCGGGGAATTACGTTTATTTTTGTTGTCCTCTTCCCTCCAATCCACTTCTCCCCTTCTCTGTTTAACCGATCGTTAGCGTAACACGGTCGATCTTAACGTTGATGGGTCGCAGTCTCGCTAATTGGTTTCTCGATACGTAGATATGTACGCCGACGGAACAGACTTGTTTGGTATTAACGCGGCATTTGTGCTTCAAACTGATACCTCGCCCGTCCATCTATTGTAGGGTGCGTTTCCAAATAATTTGATGCGTATTGACACGAGTAATTATCGTATCGACACCTGTCAATTATATATCCTGTTTTATTCTAGCCCGCTCGATGCCCGTTTAATTGGAACGATAAGCTGAAACGCTCCGCTCGAAATAAAATCATTCGCGGCACTGCGCTTTTCAACCCGACCGCCAAATTTTTCGCCTGATATTCATTAATTCGTTAAACCCTTATACGTAAAACGCTGTGGTATCGTTGAATTCGAAGTCATCGTTAAACACTCCGTCTTCATCGGTATGTATATGTTTTCTGTTGTCGCGCGTTTCCGAGGGACACTAGCGAGTGGCGCTGAATGGTCACCGAATGACCCTAATTTACTTGGGTCCCATGGAAATCACCGACACGGTTCTCACCGACTCCAGATTTGGCCGACAACGACTTTAACCGACAACGAATTTGTCGGTCAGAATCAGGTCAAACAGTATAGAAGATTGCGCTGATAGTACCGTCTCAGGAATAACGCGGAGGATAACTTGAGCCTCGAAGGAATTGTATATACCTTGGAATGAAAGCCAACTCGCTTATCGAGCGGCCGGCGTAAAAACATTAACTGCACTCCACACGGATCGCGGAAGGAAGCGTTTGGCGAGCCAGTCGCACAATCGAACGTCCATTGGCCAACTGGCCGAAGGTTTGACGCAGCGATAGTAACCGTAATCGCGGCAATAATTCGCCGCGGAATGCCAGCCTGGCCGACTCGAAAGTTTTAATTGGAATCTGTCATACGCTAGAACTATGTGCGCCGGTCGGCTCGTGGGTTTACGAGCATCCAGCCAGAGGAGAAGGACAATAAAGAGGGTTTCGGTGGACACGTATGCGTTATTCCGTGACGAATCGTCCGCCATTAGCGAGGAAACACCAGGGCTAGGATGCATCGGCTTTGCTCCCCGGTCGAGTAGGAGGAGAGGAACTAGCCGGCTCTTCGGTTTCTTTTTTCCTCGGGGAAACAACCGGAAATAAATTAAATGGGTTTTACGGTCGCGGGATAAAACGCGCGGAGGTTGTCGCCGCGAATTATTTCGGCGGGGAAATGGGCCTGGATATTATTTAGGGGCTTTATTCCAGCGGAATGTTCCTGGCGGGCATGGTCGGCTGCCGCCACCTACCAGCCCCCGTATTTATTCGAATTTTATATTTGCGCCAATAGCCGACCACATTTTCAACGGTATCGCTTCACGCAGCGATTTCGAACGCTCCCGGAATTATTACCCCGACGAGTTCCCGTGTCCCATAATCTGCCAGTAGTTTTCGCAGATTTCCCTCAGATTGTTTTGAAGAGGCTCCTCCGATCTTTATGCCCCGGATAAAGTGTTTTCAAGCCTGTAAAAAATACCATCCTTATCGCCTGTAACGCAGCAGCAGCTTTAACAAAATATTATACAGCAAAGAAAGCTCGTGCATCAAGTTTTTCGAGATTGCCGCAAACAGGAGTCTTCATTCTTCAAGTCCACGTTGCTTCCGGTCGCAGGGAAAATTTTTCAAATTTTTCCGGGAAAAATAGCATCCGTATCTCCTGTCCACTTTCACGTGCACCTTTAAAATAACATGTTTCAAAGTGAAGAAGATTTTTTTTGTAAAAAGGTTTCAATCTTCACATCCGGCGTGCTCTGCGTCTACGGTACACTTCCCCCGGCAATGCACACCAGAGATCGTTCCCCATGAGATTCCACATTTTTGCCTCTGACAGAGTACTGCCAGTCGTGCTGCCAGCAGTGAATCAAAGGGTGAATCAAGCTCTTTGGGGGCTAGTAATCCGCGCGCAGGAATATCAGAGAACATCCAGAGAGATCTCCCTCTCTCTCGAGAACAAGCGAGACAGTTCCAATCACAATGACTCATCGGTTACGAAGTTTCATCATCAAAGTCCCCTCCGGCGTGTATTAATTTCATTACGCCGCAAAGTGCATAGCCAGGAAGGGGCCTGGAGGACGGCGAATCCTATTATTCCGTGGAACGATTGTACCCGGCAACCGTAATCGTCGATCATCAGGCAGCGGGCGCAACTCGGGGCCAATAACACGCGCGAGAAGCTAACCTGGTGCTAGGAGCACGAGAGACGAAGAAGAGCGGGGAGGTCGCCAAAGCGAAGGGGCGGGAATACGACAATAATTAAGAGGTCTCGAACTCGTGTTCCTGGAGGATTCGCCGGAAACCCAGGACCGAACCTGCCGACACACGACAGGTCCTCCCGGCATTGTAGGTGGAAATTAATAATCGAGAGTCAGATAATAGCCGGATCTCGAAGGGGGCGTACTGGCTGCAGCCATGGCGTAACTACGCCGAGCACTTCAGAGAGTTTCAGCCTCGGGAAATCCTGAAACCTCGATGCACGACCGATCGTGTCTTCCTCCATGTTGCGGATCGCGCGAAGCTCGCAACGGCACGCGAGTTAGTATGTATAGGCCCGGGGAAAGAGAGGTGACGGGGTTGCCAAAACCATAATAACGACTCGCTACAGGAGAGGCTCCTCTTCACCTCTCCCCTCTGCGTTCTGACTCCTAGGTCACAGCTGATTGCCGAAAAGGCAGTTGTTGTCTGGACGTTACTTTACGGAGTGACAAAGACAGAGATACGCTTGATTTGTCGATGTGCCTACTCAGGTTTTATTTAGCGAGGAAGCAATCTTTCTTGATGCTGTTTGCGGTGAAATTGCGGGATAGCGTACAGAGCCATCGGAAAATCAAAGAGAAGCCCCATCGAGTGTCTCGAAAAACGATCAGCAACCTTCCAGTTTTACTCGCCACGTCTCATTAAATACGCAAGACGCCCGACGACTTTACGCCCGTTCGAGGCTATCCCTATCCCCGCCGCGGTTACGATCTAGATAACGGATGAGAGAAGGAGTATCTTCGCTCACGCTGATCCGTCATCGGTTTACGATCCAACGAGAGCCTCGTTATTGTCCTCCACCCCCAGTTCTCCTTAGAACTTTAATCCTTACTCGCTGGGAATCGTAGAAAATTCTATGGGCGATCCTCGGGGAATTTTAATATGTTTTTACACACGATGCTTCCAGAGGAGCCGTCATTGAATTTTTACAGCGGAGATTTTATGCAGCGTTCGTTGCGAGAAGGTGTCGTTTCGCGAATGCAGTAAGTTTCGGAGAAACAATTTTCAGAACATTTGATATTGCTGGATAGCTGGAATAATATTATCAGCGCTACGGTTCGATCAAATTCTCCAGCATTATAGCAAATTTGTAGTAAACCCGAACGTTAGATTCGGATGTGAATCATTATCGTCATAAAGACCACGGCTTGCTATTAAAAAGAAAGGTGGATGTTTCGTCCTAGACCCGCTAGAGGACTCGTCGGTAAGTCTATCTAGCGGACCCTGCCTTAGACACGGGATTTATTTGATTTCGTTTATTTATTTGATATTGCACTTGGAAAAATTGCCTTAATGGATAGAAAACTGTCTGACACCATTGTCCATTGTATCCGCTTCGAAAAAATTCCGAAACATTGTTCGTAACCCTTCGAGCCGTCCATTCGCGACTCCTCATCCCCGTTGCTGAGAACAATATCAGGTTCCCGTGGAGTTTAAAGAACTGCGGAGTGAATAGAGGAAGGAGTCCGTTCTTCCTAGACATCCAGCTTTCTTCCATTCGTCTTTACCGGCCATTCAGAAGGAGGCAAGTTCCATCGAGTCTCTGAAAGGGCTCGTTCGTCGGTGTTCGAAAATTGTCAGGCGCCAGATCCACCCTCGTGGCTCATTTGTCCACGTCGCGTGATTCGGGCTCGCTCAGCATTTGGATAATTTCTTGTTGCCACGCGGCCTCTCTAATCCTTTGGCCGGCGCGACGCGATTCTTCGGTACGTTGATAATTACCGGCTGCGTTAAATAGAGGCGCGAATGACTCCTGGGGATAATTAAACGCGAGCTGGGCCGAGAGGCCACGAAGCGACGCCCGTAATTAATGGATTTTTACGGGAACGCCAGAAAGTCTTCAGACGGACCCGATTCCGCCTCGTTGTCCTTCCGCTTTCACGTCCGGCCGCATTCTTCGCCGGGATTTCCCTGTTAAAGGGGAAAACACCGGATCCATCCGCACAGCTTTCAAATCGCACGCAACCACCCCTCGACGGCTGCAACCCTCTTTCGCAACCCTCCTCGCTGTGTTCCGACCCTGCACGTAATTAAATTTATTAATCCTGCGCCTCCGCTTTTTGATCCGACCTCTCTCCTGAAAACACGCGACTGGTCCGATATTTTTCTGGAAATAATTGCTGGATGCTTTCGGCACGAACGAGGGAACATTAATTGGAAAATATTGTTTAAACAAATGGCGATGGCCAATGAAAAAAGTGATTCGCCCAGCAATTCGATTATTCGAATGAAGCTGAAATCTGCTGTCCGTTATTTCCATCCTGTTCGTGACCGCATGCTCCGGTAAAACATTGATTCCTACGAAAAATTCACTCACCTCATTTTTCAAAATTTGATTCGATCACTTTGAAACGATCGGTTAGCTGTGTGCGAATGGCCGCGTCCCGAAAGTTGTTGAAATTTCAGGCGCGGTTACGATTTTTCGCGAAACAATGAATAGGAGGTGCAAATACGTGAAACGGTTTATTAATTTAACAAATTTCCGGCATCGAAGCGACACGGGATAAAACTGCGTTTCACATTTCAGTTACGTTATTCAGAACTATCACGGTGTCGCGAGTCACGAGATACGACCGTCGATACCGCTGAATTACTTTTTATCATACATAGTTCGAGCGGAATCATTATCATAACGTTGCCGAGCCGCGCGTTGATGAATAGATCGAGATAGTGTCGATGAATGGGAGAATCAATTCATTGGTTTTGGGGATGGAAAACGCGTTAAATGGTCCGCGAGTATTTTACGCGTACCAGCGGCCACCGGTTGTTCAATTATTTCGCGAGCCTGTTCTGCTTTATAAGATTTAGAGTAGCATGTTTTATCACGCGGGAAAAACTGTTCGGTGGAGATAGAAGCGAACGTAGCGGCTTCGTGCCTCGAGAATGAGCTATGAATATCGCTTAAACAAGGGCCCCGCTTTGACGCGTGCTACGCCGGAGCCGCGTCTACTAATTTATCACCGATCGTTTATCCCGCTCAGGTAATTCATCGGCCCGTCAATTACAGAACAATCGACGCACGATTAAGTAATTGTTCCGCGCAATTAATTAAAAACTTTCGAGCTCGACGTTTTGTCTGTTTTTTCGCGTCGCCCATCAATCCTGGCCCAATCTGTAATCGCGCAAATACTCAATCCCGTCGAGTTTTAAACTTTCCCGGAAAATCAGAATTTTCTTCTAGATTTGTCTTGGAACGATTTTGTGATTATAATATTTATTGCCTACTCGTCGAATATTTATCAATCTCAGTGTCGAGGCCAGATGTCCGGATTATTCCGTACCACATTTTCAGGGTTTCACGGGTATTTTCGACGTGTCATAAACCGTAGCCTCGACGAGCAATTACAAGGAAGAAGGTAACGGTCTACGACCAACGGTGGGCCTCCGACCTGGAGTCCCTCGGCGCAATTGCAACATTGTAACATTGCCACGCCTCTCCCAAACAAAAGGCTTTCCTCACTCCCACCCTTCGCGCGAAGAAGGGCGCGAGGGAGAGGGAATTGGGCCACAAGCGTTTAGAGCAGAGTGGCCAGCAGTGATGCCAGATTCGTGGGTCTTGGGATTTTTCCCCTCCGCTCACTCAGCCGGCTCGACCCCCCACTCTGACGCACCGTCGTCGACATAGTAGAGGTACGCTGGCGCGTGTAGCGCGCGTGCAATCGAACAGGCACTCACGCGGACAGAACAGAGGTACGTTCTTGTGTAGCTCGTGCGCAGTAGAAGCAACGTAACGACGACGGTGCGTCAGAGTGGGGGGTCGAGCTGGCTGAGCGAGCGGAGGGGAAAAATCCCAAGACCCACGAATCTGGCATCACTGGTGGCCAGACGAGTTCGACCTTGGAACTCGCGAGGGGAATACGCGAAACGGTCGCGATTTGGTCCGCACACCCAGTTCCAAGTCCTGGATCTGCGACATAGGACCGTATGAAATTTTTAGTTGCACGGGCTGCCGGTATTAGCGGCTTTAACTCGGCTCTGCAAGTTTCATGGGAACGCAGAACGTCGGCCGATTGTTGCGAAAAGTCGCGCTCGAACTTAGGGGGTGGTTTGCAACGTGGCGGGCCGAGGTTGCTCTAAGATCAAGACCTACTTGCCGCAGTTTCCGGCAAGGGAGCTAGGCGAGAAGTTATCGCGCCCAGCGTTCCACGATCGGAATAATTCATTGTCAAGCCGGAAGCGAGAGAACGGGCCGCAAAATCGCGTCCACGGATTTCGCGAGTTCGCCCCCGATAATGACGTTTCCGTACCCCCGAGCAGTTAGCGAGCAGGAATGCACATTGAGGCTCGCAATCCTAGATCCGATAGGCCGTTTGTTGGTAACTCGCTGCTTCGTAGATCATCCCGCGGAAATACGACGTCCGAACATCGCGTTTAACTTCTCGTGGATCGCCCGGTGCAAGTCGTGGAACAATTTAGTTCCATGAAAATTTGATATGGTCGTTGTGAAGATTAAAAAAAGACACAGGGTTCCGTCAAAAATTTTAACTTTATTTTAACATATCCTCCACCACTGCTGTCGGGAAGTGATTTAAAATTCGATTACAAGATTTGACGCATACAACAACAACATCGACGCATATCTCCAGAAATAAGCCGGCCATTAATTTTTCAACGGGATCGATGCTAGTAATTAATAATGTGCCAGAATTCTCTGCAACGAAGAATGTGGCAGAGACGCGTGAGCGAGAAGATAATAATTACACGTATACTATCGAAGCAGAAGCACATCGAACCCACATCCCATCGAACTTGCATCAAATCCCTTGTAATTCCTGTGGAACGATAGGAGCGGTAATCGATCCAGTTAGCCTAGATCCACTCTCCACCGGTGTTCCAGCCAAGAAAGTAGCTTTTTATCCTCGCTAGACCAGTGTTTCCCGATGTAGTTAGCAAGAAAAGGTGATCGGCAAGAGAACTTACCTCGTCCCGAAGTATCGGGTAAGTCGTGCGGAGCCGCGGGTAAAGTAAAAGCGAGGCGGCCAAGTATTTTGTTACCTTTGATAGCGTTAGACGCTTTAACTGCGCCCGCCGGTACAATTACGCAGCTAAAGTTACCGGATGAGGAAGAAGACGAAGACGAAGAAGGTGGAGGCGAGAAGAAACCGGGTCCGGATACTTTTAATCAAGTGCACGGGACAAGACAGAAAAAGAGATGGAGGAAAACTGAAAGAGAGACGAGAAAGTTTATAGGACAAGGGGGACATGAACGACGATTGTCGTCGTGGCAATAATTCGATGTGCACTCTCGAAATCGCTGCGTGAAGCGAAAACGCGGCCGGTAGACTAACCCAGTAGATAACTACAGTGAGTCAAAAAATTATTCGCTCACTCTTAAGAAGGCGATAACTTTTTTAATATTCTACTATACGATTTTAACTTTTTTGGGGAATCTGGAGCAATTAGTTTGCTGCCGGATGTGAAAAAAGTTTGTCAAAAATTTCAATTGATCGGAATTGTAGAAGAATACTTATATTGAAATGCACTAAAAAGGAGAAAATTTTTTTAGTGATCAGTGTAATCTTCGTAATCTTGTAATTTTCTCCTTTTTAGTGCATTTCAATATAAGCGTGGTCTTTAAAAGTTTCTTTTGGCGACGCATCAGGCAGCCCCTATAGTACCCTCGTTTACTACAAGGACATTTTAGAAAGTCGAGGCAATTTTGAAGTTTTCGGTATTTCCATCACAATGAATTTTATTTTCAAATCGGGCACGAACTTATGCAATCGTCTGATAAAATGAAAAATTTAGTAGAATACCCTATTTTCTAGTCAGGCAAGACGGAATGGTACGTGCCCAGCTGCAGAAAAATACGTCCCACAAGCCATCAGACAAGTAGAACGTGACGCGCAAGCCGTCACGCAAGTAGAACGAGTCAGCCAGATATAATATGGCAAACAGGATTTTCGATGATCGGCCAAGAAATGCTCGTGAAGCGTTTCGTCGGGGAACAAGCCACGCGGTGTTTTACGATTGTAGTTCTCACAGTAAGATTGCGGCTTGCCGCGTTAAGCCCCAAGAAAATGCAGACAAACTGCCGGAAGTAAGCTCGAAGCGTTGCGAGATTAAGAACGCAAGAGAACGGGAGATCACAGCGGTGGAAAGAAAGAAAGAGGGGTGCAGCCTCGTTGGATTCCTCGCGTATTTACATCCCCCTGAACGTTGGAACAAAAGAGGATCGAGAAGCATAAACTGCTCGAAACTTTTCGAATCCTCGTGACAAGAACTCTCTCTCTCTCTCTCCCGTTGCATGCTGCTTCCGTGAGGAATCTCGGAAGATTAAAGGATCGCTGACAAGCTTCGAAAAGAGGTAAAAAGAGAAGGGGAACGTTGGTGGGCAGCTTTCGCGACCAGATCGAACTGCGTTCGATTCTCGAGTTACGAGATTTATGACGGCCGTTCGAGAAAATTGAACACGGAACCCGGGAATCCATAATCTACGATGGAGGAATGGATGCTACTCAGATAATAATCTACAGGGAACTTTATGTTACCTATCAATAACGGCGCCCCGGGAGTGTACTCGTTTCGAGTTAATAGAAAAGCGTAAGCGTTTCATTGACTCCTCGAGTTATCGACATGATCGACTTAGTATATCCACCATCTGGAGAAATAAACTCGACGAATGTTGAAGTGACTCGTTGAATAAGTCAGACTGCAACTAGACTGCAACGTGGACGGTAGAATCAACTTAGACCGCAACTAGACTGCGTCCGAGCACGCGAATTACTTGGACTTCGTTTCGTAAAGGATTATATTTTTGTAAACGAAAATGTCGCTTCAAATGACCCAAGGAACCTCCCATTTCCGGGAGTTACACTTATTTTGGGACACCCTGTGTAGTGCAAATATATTGGGTTATAGTACCTTGTTCTATCTTTGTCCTTCCAAACTTGGAAGGTGGTCCTTCGAGAAATCCTAGTGGGCACCTCGCTGTGCGAATAACACAAAGCTCGAAAGATTCGTACAAATCTACCAAGGGTAAAAACAATCAACATTGCAGCTGGCCCGTAAAAATCCTCTCCGAAATTCGGAACTATAAACCCTAATCCCTTTCCAAGAACGATTACGCTCAGAATCGAGGGCTCGCCGGTCCGACTCGATTCGATTCCGAATTATCGTCCCCAGGATTGGAATCCACGATGGTTGATTTGTTCTAGCATGCAATTACCGGAGAATCTCGTTGATTCCAGCGTCCGGCCGAGGAACACGTTCCACGATGATTCTTCGACTAATATTGACCGGTGAACAATGCCGGACCAACAACATTTTCGAATCCTGCTACGATTTTCATAAGCTGCGGCATCTTCCGACGATACTGCTAAAAATTCTCGATGGGCGAAACTTTCGCGGACTCTGCTGCGATCATTTACCGCGCGGGATTCTTTGGATTTTCGGCGGAAGTTTGCGACTCTGCTCGATCCGGTATCGTGTGGTTAACCATTTCCTTTTGTTGAGAGTTCGGGTCTGACTGTGGTACGTGTTTTTCAACGCCTCGATTTCAGTACGAACATAAAGTATGAAATAATATTACTCACTGCTGGTATTCTAGGTGAGTTTCAAACTACATTTGGAACTTCGAGTTCTGGAAAATAGAAACACTGTGTGCAGCGTGGGATAATATTATTCAGTCCTCAATACACGTTAAAGCCAGATATTCCCACGCACTTGGTCTTCATAAAATCCTAAATAAATTGCGGACTTAAAGAGTACATGTGCGTCGTCTCGATAAAATCGCGACTAAATATTTTAATCGATGTGTAACGACGAAGTTTCTACGAAATGGAGGAAGACGGGTCGATCTCCGGGAAAAATCATTTCCTGGCTGGCAGAGGTACGCTCGGCGGAATCAGTGAGGTTCCTGCGGCGGAACCAGGGTTCGTCATTAACGGGATTTCAGGTTTCCTTTTTTTTTGATCGGCCCTATCACGAGGAGAACGCCTTCGGCTCGAATGGCTTCGAAACTGTCGATTCAGGCGGGCTTATCGGGGCAATTAAACTTCTTCCGTTCGCGGGGACGACGAGGAAATCCCCGCGTGAATATAGCCAGCCAACCAGCCCCTAGTCCCCACCCCCGCGACGTTTCCGCCGGCAAGAGATCGCGATTCCACTAGATTCGAGATTTCTTAGCTCTCTGAATTCATCGGCTGGCAACGGATTGCCAGGGACCCGGGTACACACGGAGGACGCGCGATTATCGACGCGACCGGCCCGTTCGATAGCGCTCGATCGGCCGAATTAATTGTGTACCGATCACTGTGCACGCTGTGAATTCATTCTGAGACCGCGCCTCTACCGTCGGCGTGTTCTACCGGCGAAATTGAACGGGGATAATACGCGGTACAGTTCATTAACAACCACGATCCCCGCGGACCTCCATTTGACTCGACTCGCTGATCCGCGAAAAGTTCTTCCGTGTCCGCTTCATTCCTCGTAAAATCCCAACGAATGTGCATAAAATTTGATCATACATTTATTCTATACGACTAATTTGCTCCTGAATTACATCGTTGAAAATGGGGCTCCAATTTTTGCAGATGTTAATCATTACACAGCGGATCTTTATGAAAAAAAAACTGAATTGCAGCAAACCGGAATAACATAGATGTAAAAGTATTTTTTAATTCTATTCATTTTTGTCAGAAACTCATCAAATCCGCTGTCCATTAATAATGTTACTCTATGCAGATACGAAGGAGAGCTGCTAGCTCGAAGGAATTCAGACTGGAAAGTTTAATATAATATATATATATTCATAACAGCTCTAACGCCAACAAGGAACAATGAGACGCAAAAGATAAGAAGCAATGCATATGGAACGAGACGAGAAAACGAGAACAATGGGATACTAGACGTGCGCCACTCCTGTCGGAATAAATTCAATGATTAAAAATTGATGGCATGCAAGAGAAGGGAATGGTACAGAAAATAGTCGAAAACAATGGTTCTCGGGGTGTTTGCATAGCAATCGTTCATTTCCTACTGGGGGGAATTCTTTATGCGCCCGCCGCGTTACTGGTTCGAGCTCCGAGAGCAGCAAGTTGCCAGAGGGGAATCGTCCAGAGAATTTTAAGAACAAAGTCGAGTAACGTCGTTAGAACGTTCTCGAAATTAAAGCTGCCCGTTGCAGGCCAATAGAATTTATTCCCGCCGGAAGCTGCGAGGTGCATCTTCTTCTCTGAGGTTACGGACCTGGCGCCATCGAGTGTGCAGTTCTTCTTTCAAATAAAATTAAACGGCGAATGCGGGAGCAACAAACGTGTGGCGTTATTCTATCGAATCGTGTACGCGAAATTAAACAATTAAGAATTTTGTGGCGGCTAACACTGTCCCTATCCTTTCTCGCTAGTACATGAACCGTCAATCATTTGTTGTACGTCTTTTTCCGGCGACGGATCTAACGAGACTCGTCGCTATTCGCTTCGTCAGACGTTCGTTTTATTACATGGTTGATCCAGTGCAGCCCGACACGTAGTCGAGCGGGAACGTTTCCAGAAGGAGAATCAGTGGAACGGAAGCAGCTTCTGCGGTGGTCCATGGCGGGCCACGGTATCCCGTTTATGATAAACGTTCCCGTGCTCTTTATTGTTTCCTCGGCTCGTCTTCTTGCGCAACGAAAAGCGAGGTCATCGCACCGTACGAACAAAAACTGCCAGCCAGCAGGATGGCGGACGAGGAGAGGAGAGAAAGGTGCCTGTACCAATGCGAAACGTTCGACGGCAAGGGGAAGGGTTGGAGAAGGGAGGCAAGGGGGCTCGCAGTCAGGAGAAGAAATCGCATATTCAATCGTGGACGAAAAGAATGTCTTTTGTCGGCACGAACGCCGTGCAACTTCGCCGGTAGATTCACATGCCGTTTGAATAACAGTCCCTCCACCCACATACAATCCCACCCCTATCTTTGCCCCCCGCCCCCAAGTCGACGCCCATTCACCGTCTTCTCCACGGTGTCTCGGTAACACGTAGCCCGCTGCTCCTTCTTTTCTCTTATTGTTTGACTGTTCGTTCCTCTTCGCAGATAACGCGCTTCTCTGCTTTCTTACTGCACCGTCTGACTGCCTAAACTGTGCCGTCTATTCGAGATCCAGCTCGTAGATCTATCCTCGTCACAGATTCGGCCACGGGATCCTCGCCGAGTTGTTCCACGGGTTCCTGAGTCGGAGAATTTATTTCACGCGTTCCGGAATGGAAACGTTGCGGTTCCGAGCTTCAAGGACACCGAAAAGTACCCCTCGTCCTTTTGTTTAAGAGTGTGGCTAAAACCGAGCGAACCCGTAAACACTAACACCCGAGACAACCAATGGGTTGACCCTCTACTATCTTTTAGGCTCAAACTCGTTCTCATTGGCGACCTACTTTTCGTATTGCGCCCAAGGTGACTATTTTGAGCCAATACTACGCCTGTTCTTTTCTAATAACCCCTCCGTTCGTCCTGGCTTCGCCCATCGACGTGGAACTGGGAATCGAATTCGAACTCCGTAAAGTAAAAAATCGTGTGCGTGGAAACCACGCGCGACAGGAGTGGAACTTTTTTTTTATTGAGAAAATCTCATATGAGAAAAAACAGTTTGCAGGTAGATAGTCTGTACCGTCTGTCTAAAATTTTTGCGGTGATCGTAACGCGCCCCTTAAGCTCGAGGACAGGTATTCTCGTAAAACTAGAAACGCGAAGAGCTCAAAGCTGCCACGCAGAAGTGGCAGGAGTGCAATTCGATTTCCGTAAAGTTTCGCTTTAAAAACCGGGGTCCCCAAAGTGGAAATCAAGCTAGGTGTTCTCGTGCGTCGACAGCGTCCTGTCTCCGTCAAATGATATAATGGATTGAAAAGCGAGGAAGGACACGGTGTACAGGGGAAAAGTTTTCGCCGGGTGCCTTGGCGCGCGCGCGGGCCAATTAGAGCCGGTCCACGGTGTATAAACGAGCCGCACGAAATTCAATTTGTCCGGAGGGGGGCAGACACAAAGGCGCGTCAGAACAGCGTAGAATTTATCGCGCTGGGTCCCGCGTGCCCGCGATCCCCGTCCATGCAATGGGGAATCCAATCCTTCCCCTTCCTCGTGTCCCGTGCGAATTAACATTATAATAAGCTAACGTAAATTCGTTTCGACAAATGCCCGGGAATAATCGCGAACCCGTTTCATTGGCGTTCCGCATTGATTATTGTAGGTCACCGACGCTCTGATCCGGCTTATATGTATTTGCCGGGCAAATAGGCAACGGTTGCTTTATGCAATCGCCGTTGCCGATGCACGATCATAAACTTGCCCGCGTAAATTAGAAATCTCCTATCGGGACAGATAACGGGCTCGCGACGAGATGCGACCGGAGCACCGTGGTCAGATCGTAAATACTCGTGGCGCACGACCATGAAACTTTTAATACCGTCCCGTTAGCGGTATGCTCGTTCAATGGGAAGCGAAATCAGGCCAATTTCAGTTAATTTCGCCGTACGATTTACTCTAATGTTATACAGGGTGTCCCGAATTTAAATGGCAAAACTTCAGGAGCGTGTAGGGGATCGAAAAACTAAGACAAAAAGTCCTTAAGAGATTTTCTCGTTTTTCCTTCGTCGATTAGGGCTGTGTCGAAACAAATACTATACGATTGACCAACAATTAAAGAGATACGCTTGAGACGAAGAGGAGCCAGTCTGGACGGGAGTAGAGTAGACCAATCTGGATACCGTCAGGTATTATTTTCACGGCGTGGTTTCCAGCCGCGGCGTCTCACGTCCCGTTGAACCACAAAAGAACCCCGATCCCTCGGGATTCAAAATCGGGAGGCGTTCGAGCATAATCCCTTTATCGTCGGCGCGGCACCGCGAGCAAGAGAATATCCTCCGACAGCCCTTTCTCTTTCGACGCCGTTGTGCACGGCTCTTTCGTATTTACCCGAGACGAGGCTTGCTCGTTGCTAACCGGCGGACGTTAATTGCCTCGCTAACGTCCGGAGTTCTTCTCGATCGCGATTATTAACTGGAACTGCGCCGAATTTCCGTGTAACTAACCGAGAACGGAAGCAACGAGAGGACACCGCGCCGAACACCGAGGGAGGATGGGGTTAGAGGAGACAAGCGCATCTGGGCTTCCTCCGTGGCCGACAAGAAGCACCGACTACTTTTCCGCCTGGAAACTTTCCGAAGTGAAGCGACCTGCGACGATCGGAAAAGAGAGGCGAAGAGCTCTTTTTCCTCTTCGTAACTCGTCCACACACGACTCGAATCCACGTTCCCTGTGACTGTGTTCGTGCCACCCGTCACTAAGACTGATAGTACTCGTGAACTACCGTAGGTCAGACGACCAGGTATGACTCGAGCGTTTACTTCGGAAACTATTTACTCGAATCGCACGGGACGTCGTGTTTCCGCGGTTTTGAACCCCCCGCGATACGACGTGGGAGTCGGACGGTAATTACTTGGCGATTGCCGCACTATGAACTAAAATGGTTATGCGCCTTGTCGGTGCACTCGGAATGCCCCTGAGAACTGTAGAAATTAATATTGCTGTATGTAAGAGCCAGAGGCATTCATATAAAAATAATTAAACTGTATCCTGCCGCATGTGGAAGCAATTCGAAACGCATTTACTATTATCCTAATTTTACCTCGCTAATATGTTTCGCACGAAATTCATCCCTTACAGTTTTTTTAGTGAAGCTCTCTAGACCCTTTTTAGATGGGTCCATTTCACTTTAGAATTTAGTATTACAATATTGCAATTTGATGTTACAGTGTTTACAATTAATATTAGGTTCCGTTATAAACATATCAATACTTAGAGGTAACTGGTAACCTATTTTACATAGAGGATCCAAAAGTTTGTGCCTTTGAACGTCGTAGTTTTCACACTGCCAGATCATACGGCTTGAAGTTTCGTCGTTTTGAACACAACTACACGGACCGTCGAAAATTATGCTTACTCGTGCCAATGAAGCGGCCAAATGATAGTGATCCGCCCGCATCCTATTGATCGTAGTAGAGAAAAACCTCTTAAATTTTTTACGGGAGAACCAGAGTAGGGAACTGTCACGGGAGAAGTGTTAGAAATAATTTTTGCCTTTAAATAACACTTGTTTCCTGACAATTTCCACAGAACTCTCTTTGGCCTGTTTCTTATATTTTCCATAAACACCAGTGAAAGGAACTTTCGGAAAGTTAAAAGATCCTTCACTGTTTAATCCACAGAAGCCGATAAATTTAGAGAATTTTAGACAGCGACGGGGGAAGATAAGAGCGAAGCAAGGAGACTTTGAATGAAGAATTTAAGGAACCTTCTCGCAGACTTTATCGTTAGTGTCTCCCGGGCATCCATTCTTTCCCTTGGTCACGAAAACCAGGTCTCCTTCTCACTCCCCCTATAACTAGCACTCTCCCCCCGGACGATCGTCTTAATTGTGTAATCACGGTGTTTGTGGCCGAACGAGAGACCGAGATTTCGGGGATTTGCATATAGATTGCGACTTAACCGCCCCCTCTCTCTCTCACTCTTCCTATCTCGCTCTCTCGTTTTCTCTCTACACACTGGAAAATTTCTGAGACTATACGGGACCGTGATCTCAACCCCTGTCGTACAGGCTCCCAAGTTTTAAGGGTGTGGACTTGTACAATGGTGGCGTTGAATATTTTTGCCAGACCGTATGCGACGTCACGACACTTGTGTGTTGTCTCGGGAGTGGACGCAGTAATTTAGCGGTGGCGTGTTTCCACTTAGGAACTTGCCCTCCGGGTTCAGATAGGAGTTGGTTGTGCGAGATTGGTGTTACTGCTGACCTATGCCATTAAGGGGCACTGGTTTCGCCAACGTCGACGTTTCATTACCGCCTGGATATGGTTAATACCATCCCCTTTTCAAGATCGCCCCCTCCGCTCACCTTGCAGATAATCCGAACCTTATTTCAGGGGCTCCAAGAACTTTCGGATAATTTTCTTCAGTCCAGAATCTTTCTCCAATCTTGTTCCTGGTGATCGTTGGATCAAATTTTCCTAACTGTACTCGTGTTTATCGAGAAGTGCGAATTGCATTTTTTATTAATTTTTAGAACCATTCCTTGGCGAAAGAAGTGTTTTTGTAGCACATAGAAATAACGTTTTCTCAGTTGCTAATCATTTTACGTCAAAGGAAAATTCAGCTGGAAGTGATAACGACACAAAGTCCCACCGGAAATCGAGCCCGGGTCATTCTGTTGAAACAGAGCCATTCCACCAACTGCACCACTAACTCATTACGATTTAATATAATTCCTGTCTATGTTTATATTACTTCTGCAACAGATTTCCGTCCCTCGTAACTACACCGATCCAATATTCCAACAATGCGTGACCAATCACATAATTATTCAATACTTAAATCACGACGAATATTAAATTCATTCGATGAATTCACCGAACGATGGCGCAGTTATCAACAGTAAAAATCCGGAGATTGAATTGGCCGGTAATAGGACTTTGAAGAGAAAGCATTCCTGCTGGAATGATTGCAATTTAAAATGAAACCAATTTACGTTATTAATTGATTCGTCACGCTCGTGCCAATATCATAAATGTCTTCGGAACAGGATCAATGTAATTTCAGCATCCATCTGCAACAGCTATATACATTTTTCACGAATGTGTACATATTTTGATTTTCGGTCGAATGGGCATAGTTCCGAAACAAGTGATCCAAAAATACCAATTCTCTGGCGGATATTCGGTTCACTCCGTTCCGTTTTATGTCACAAAGGAAACGGAGAGCCAATAATAAATTTCCTGGAGCGCGCGATCAGAATGACGTGGCGTCGTTTCGCCCCGAAATTGTTAAAGTAAGGAATTCCCGATGAAACTTTGTCGGATCACGGAGCCGTTCCCGATCCAATCACTGAACGGCGCACTAGCTAAAATCGGGGCCAATCCATCGGGATGTCGTTCGACTCAGATCGAAATCCACGCCGATCCGTCAGGATGACGTTGGAACACTTGACTTACGGCTGCATCCACGTAATTTTCATTACACCGACGGAGATTCGTCATCGGTACCATGCAGAAACGTGAAAAACGAACGGTTGTAACTCTGGCTTGAAACGGGCCTGATATGATATCCAGGATCACTCGCAAATTATTCCTAGACGCTTCCTTCTGGAAAATATTTAGAGTACTTACCTCTAAGATCTCCACTTCGGAAAATTGGAGTGCCTTACATATTAATGAAATCAATCTTTTACCAGAACTAAGCGATCCGATTTGAATTTGGGATAACCTATCCTGTTTCATTTCCGTAAACAGACTGCGGATCTTTAAACATTTATAAGAAAATTGGGTAGATGAAATACAAAATTGTTGAAACATTGTTAACATTCAATTTAGACAATTTTTATTTCGAATACTTCATAAAGATAAAGGAATTGCGCGCGTGTGATCGATAACATCTGTGTCCATGTCCGTATCCGTTGCAAATTCGCTACCCCTTCATTAATCCGCGTTTCCTTCGCGCGGGAATTTCTCTCGGCAGGAGCGTATCTTGCCAGCGAGCGGCCGTTCCGCTCTCGACCAGCACTCGACACATTTTTAATTGCGTATTTCTCATGTAAATTTTGAGCGGGACGCTCATAGTATTCGCAAACCCTGCTTGACCCTCGCGTTCTACTTTCTGTCGGCTACACTTGCGTCCATCCTCTCCCCTTGCACAACGTTGTCGGTTTTCCGACGTTTATTCATCGTTCGCAGTATTTTACCGTTCGCTCATCTTGTTTATTTAATATATATTTTTTTATTGCAGCCCATTCCGAGCGAGTTTCCGGCACACTCTCACAGCGGCACACGATCAACGGGGAACGTTTATCAACGGTACGATTTTTATTGCGCCGGGACACGAGAACCGGAGCACCGATATTTGCTTTCAAAGTTCGGCGAAGTGAACTTCGAAGTTGGCCGTTTTTATCGACAGGTTCGCGTTTCACTTAGGGGGGAAGAGAACGTGCGAAACGACGGAAGTTCTTCGGAGGAACGTTGCCAAGAAGGCTTACTTCGACAGCGGCATCGCCAGTCTACCGGCGACTTCTCTTCTTTACCGCGCCATTTTTTTCCAGTCCCGAAACGAGAAATCTATTCTCCCCGGACGAAACTTGCCCGAGGGATCCCGGTGAACGATCCTCCGTAAAAATCTGCATGCGACCGTTCCGACGACGACGGTTATCTCGCGGATCCGTTCGCGTAACCTATCGACGCTCAGAGCCCTCTTCTCCTTCGATCTTGGCCGAACGGCATTTTCTTTTTAGAGATATCAAGGTCACCTTCAATTTTTAGACGAGTCGTAGAAAACTGTCTGACCCTGAAAGGAAGAATCAAGATCACCCTCTTTTTTAACCCCTTGCATTTCAAATAACATAACATTTCAAAGTTCTCATTTATTTCGTCTTACATTCGCTTACCTTTTCATTTCACGTTCATTCTGTTCGACAGACTTTACTTTCCAAAAAACCAGAACTGGAGGATAATGCTGGACATGTAACTACACGTACAATTTTGAGGCACCTTGTACAGTGGAATCGGTAACTCGATAAAAAACGGTTCGAGCGTTCGTGGAAGCAAGTGTCGCAGCTATCTTAGTTCTCGTCGTCGAAGTCTGTCTGTCGGAAGATTCATGGTCGGTTCTGTCGGGCGCGGCGCGGCATGGTGGGGCGAGGAGGGTGCGAAACAGACCGCGAACGATATGACAAACGCACGGTTAAAAGCTCGGTGTGCGCCAGCGGGTCCGAGTGACCCGCCGGAAGCGGGCACCATGAATCCTGGCCGCGATGTCAACGTCGCCAGAAGTTTTCTCGCGCACGTTTTCCAATGAAGATCCCAGCTGTGCGATAAAGTTCATTTCGCCTCTGCCAGCGACAAACGCTATCTTCTTCTGGCGAGGCGCGCGAGCCTGCACACAGAAACCTGCAGCGATTATCGCGCGGCCTGCAAAAATTGAAATTTCCTGAAGAGGTGTTCGATTCCACTCACCTATACTTTTTTTCTTTTCATTGAATCGCTCGAAATAAGTTTCGTCCTCGGCGATAACGAGGAAACGAGAACGGGTACCTCGAGGCGGAAAACGTGAACGGCCAGATATCGAGAATGGTCGGAGTAATGAGTTCTGAAATCAATCGAATGTGCATCCGATGTCGCTTATTGGCGGGCCCGACTCCAGGTACCATCCGTATTGTTGTCGAGCATAAAGAGCCGACGGAAATGAGCGGCCGCGCAGGGAACTTCGGGATTGTCGAGGAGCAATAAGCCGGCGACGAGGCCTGACCTGTTTAACTTCGATTTTCGTAAATCGGAGAAGTTTCAAGCCGTTGGATGCGGCCGCGAAAGCATCGCGACGTATCCGCGCGATTCAATCGGCCACTTCCCTGCGGCGCGGCGGCTCCGACCATTTTAATTTGTCGTCGATGAATTCGCCAACTTTTCTTAACACTTTATCCAATCGGCGTAAGTTTCTTTAGAAATATTTGCACGCTATTGTGATCGCTTGGCTGTGGATTCTATGCTGCGAGACATTTAAAGAAATCATTTCAATAAATCCTTCACCCATGTACGCTCGCCCAGGGAACGCGAATACTTTGTAATTAGAGTAATGCAGTGTCTCTTTGTTTCCAGCGAGCTATAATAATGTTTGTGGAAATCTAACGCAGACGTAGGCAACGGTATATCGTGGCGCACTCTAATTCCTGAGCAGTCCGACGAATTACGCGAGTTGCCCCGCGCGTAAATAAGCACACGGGACGCCATTAATTTATTTCGAGGCGCGAGCAGCGTTGTATCGCATCTGGTTCTCTTCATGCAAATTGCATCGCAGACTCTCAGTTTCCCTGAAATTGCAGCTTATCCCCGGCGACAGCCAAGCGGCCAGCGTCTCCATCTTCCTTGCCAGCGTTCGTTAACCACGATGCCCCCGGAAATTCCCGTAGCTTCAGGTGTCACGTAGCGGCGCCGTAAAAACGCGCAGTTTCGCCAGCAAACCAGCCAGTCGGCTCTCGACACCCGAAAGTTAGGTGCTTTCAACGCTCCATCGCGGCCTGTGCATATTTACGGGCTGGTTCGATGAAAAAGGACCGAACCCGGACCGGTTTCTCGTCGGAGCAACGAGATATCACGGGGGATTCGACATAGCTCGTAAAAATCATACAGCGTTTGCGGCACGGAAACCGGATCCGCGGGCCTGGGCAAGTTATTCGACGGTGCGGTCTCGTTGCGGTCGTTCCGCTTATCCGAAAACAAAAGAATACATTTTTCATACGGAGAAAAGCGCTGCTCGAATTTACCAATAGACATCGGCGTAGTGTATTTGGGTCTGAAGAGTTTTTAATTGAATTACGAATTATAATTGCAAAGTGATGCAATCACATTCTGGTCTCTCGATCAAATACATTAGAATGTAATTTTTAATTCTGGTGTCGTCTTAAAGAAAAGGTGTACAACTACGAAACTTGGCAATTCTTTAAGGAGCGCAGAATGAACTCCATCGACGATAAAAGTTGGCGAGTCTCAATATTCCCGCGTACTCGAGAATTTCGCTGGATTCTCGCACAATAACAAGGCGCGTTTAAACAATTCGTCAGCCTGGAGGACTGAATATTCAACGTCCGGGGCAGGCGAATGATCCCAAAGAGCTCTCAGTTTACCGAAATTTCCCGGCAACTTACAAAACAAGTAACAAGGCGGGCTAAAGTTGCTTGTTCATGCAACAGAGTGCCCTGTCCTAGAGAGAAAGTCCGCGGCGACGGTGCCGGTGCTGTCTTTCCGAAAGCAGAAACTTTCGGAAGTAATCTTGGAGCCCCGACCGAAGCTGTTTCCTTCCGACAAGGTTGATAAATTCACCTAACCATCAGGATCCATCTTTGTCGGCCGTTTTATATCGGCGAACTACGGTGCTTTAAGAGGCCGTGCCACCTTGTGGGCTTTGAAAAATAGAACGCGTTCTGTTCACTAGTTTTTCGGGAGATTTGTGTGCGAACAGAATTTTGTCGGTAAAGTGGTTGAACGAACATTATTTCTCGATTATCTTGTTTCTCCATCGTGTGTAGTTTCGAGATGAAGTTCAGATGCTGTTGGTAGATCGATTCCTACGGCCGATAACGGCGCGTTAATTTAACGGGAACGTGCCGGGGATCGACGCGGTAATTTTACTAATCGAGTCGAGCCGATTCGTGCAAATCGAGGAGTACGTTTTTTCGCCGGCTCCCGCAGTTTACCTTATCGCTGCGGCTCGTAATTAGCGGTTGATTAAAAACGTGGCCGGCCAGCCGAAATTGATCGGTGTTTGCAGAAAGATCTGAATTTATGCCCGCCGATCGATTGGCCGGACCGCTGAATTTACCCATTCCGTTGATTGTCCGCGTTACAGTATTTAGAGAAGGTTTTATTAACCCGTCCTCGATTTTCTATTGGCAACGCGTCCCCGATGGCTCGACGTATATCGACTTGCAGCCGAAATCGAGCGATTACAATTTGTTTATCGACACACTGGCGCCGACGGCGACGCTTCAAAAAATTCAGTGCTGCAATTAAATCCATTAGCGAATGTCTGAAATCGCTCTGACTCGAACGATCCGGAAACGTCTCCGGCGCCATCCGCAGCAAATAAATATTTCGGAGGAACGTCCCAGAGGTATTGTCGGCGTCTTATCATCCGGAACGTCCTCGCCCGTATTCCAGGGAAGAGGAGTGGCCCCAATATCGGCGTGGACGTGATGGCCGGCCAGCTGGTCAATATTCAAAGGAACGGCGCAGCGGCGTCGCGAGGAAAATTGCATCGTCCCTCCGCCAAAAGAAAGATTGCGAACAAGTGTTATCGAGCTGCCGCGGGCTATCGACCCTCGCGTACGTTCCTCTATTTACGAGCGCCGATTTGGCAGGGCGTCCCGGAAGCTTGGCCCGGGAATTTTCGAAAGTTTCGCGCTAGTTTACGACCGGTTCGCGAAAACGAAGGATTCCTGAAGAGCGAGAGAGGGAAATCGTTGGGAAATCAGGCACCGGCGGTACAAGGTGTCGAACGCTGACTGGGAGAACAGGTGTACGTCGACCAGGGACCCAGCCAGAAAAATATTCCCAGCGAATTTATGCTTCTTCCAGGCGGTGTTTTCACGGCTCGTTGACTTCCCTTCTTATCTGGCCCCGGGCGGGGAATCGGCAAAGCGGGCGAATACTCGGCGATCGCGTGCCGGAATATATTGGACCTGCTACTTTCTTGCCGCAGAAGAGATGCTGTCGATCTTGCGGTAATCGGAAATTCGACCGGGATACCGAGGTGTTTCGGGAATTTTCGGCACGGCTGGGAACCTCGCGACACCTTGTTTTGTTTGCAGAGTTCCCAGCCATCGCTCGACGATGCTGCTCTGGCGATTCCCCAATCTCCTTGGTACTTACGAGTAACACTACCCAACCGATACTTTTTTTTTATTGTGGAAAATCTCGTATGAGATTTATTTCAACATAATTGTAATGCAATACATAGTGTGATCAAAACGATCGGTCCGAGCGCTCTGATTGGTCCGTGTTTTCCGTTAATAAAGTCTTACCTCGACGTTTATATCATTTGTACCGTTCGCGATCAAACTTCTGCGTGGACTTTGAAAATTCTGTTCCGTAGCTAAAGTTTAAAGTGGAACGAAGCCTTCGCAAATCTGAGATAAACAAAAATTCTACTAAATTCCGTTGGCTTTCATGTTGTACCCTTTTTCGAACATTTCCAGAAGCCCTAAACGCGCAAAGATCCACAGTCTACTTATAGTACTTTGAAGAAATTAATAAGGCCCGGTGGCGCAGACTTGGGTCTCCGATTCTGCTTTGCGCTTATGTACATGGTCCCTTGATTCCCAATCACATCGGTAACCAGTGAATTCTTGCTTGCGCAAACGGCAGAGTTTGCTGCGTTCGTAGCCTAAGCTCACAGTGGATCACGTCTCTCGGCTTCAATTGGCGCACGCGTTCCACCTGCGTAAAATTCTTGACCGTTCCGGCTCGGTGGTCGTGTTTAATCATGCTATTTACGAATGCTGGCACTGGGAATAGCGTGATATTCCCTGGTTTCGTAACGTGCCGATATAACTGTTTATGCAGACCGTGCTGTTTCCCCAGGAAGGAAATAATTCGATATTTCGTAGCGGAGAGTCGACTAACATCGACTCGCGAAGTATAACGACGTGCGCGCAACCCAGTGGAAACACGAGTTAATTTTCACCACCTAATGGAACTCGCTGTGTTCCCGCGTCCGTGAAGAGTGTTGGGTTTCCTTCGCGAGTAATTGGTCCATATTCGAGTATTTTTCGATCCACGGAACAGCGAGCATTCGTGCGAGTTGAAACATGCGCCGAAAGTGAGCACAGAAATTACAAAGCGGTAACACGATTGCCGAAACACGGACACCGTCATCGTTCCGCAAACAAACAGCGACGGCTCCGGGCAGCGCTGTCCGTTTGCCTCTTGTTTCCGAATTCATCAACAATTTGTCGTGCCTCTGGCCCTGGCGAGCAACGCTCGGGAAAGGGGAAATTGCTCGGAGCCGGTTCCGCGACGTGATATTCGATTCAATGGTATAAAACCCCGTGCCACGCAGCCTGGGATCTTGCCTTTGAGAGTTTATCGAATCAACGTTTGTTACGGGGCCGAGTCCTTTGTCCGCGCCGTGACGACGCCATTCTACGATTAACGTTCTCGTTCTCCCCGCTCGCGCAAAGCCGAGTTCCTTTTTCGAACGTTACTCAACCGGCTCGTACTAACATCGACCATCGGAATCGTTTGCGATTAGTTTTATGACGTTCCTGTCGGGTATCCGTGCTCTTTTTTTTGTTGATTACGTACGCGCGACACAAAGACGATAGGAATTCCGTCAAACCGGCTCTCGACTCTGTTCTTCGTAATTTTCTCAAGTGTGTCAGACGGGTTTTACGTCGAACACGGTTTTTCTTTCAATTTACAGTAAGGAGGACGTACAGAGCGTTTCAAAGTCTTCGTTTACAAATTGGACGTCTTGATTGAACGCTTCTTACTTAAAGGGTCGAGAGAGGGGAAGGGACCAAGGGAATCCGCTTTATTGGGTTTGCGAAATTAACATTTGATTCTTGTTTGGCTTTTCGGAAGTTTGAAGGGCTTCGGGGGTTCCGCAGAGTGGTTAAAACGGACGCAGGAAGTCTCCGTAGAATAAACTCTACAGAGGATCTCCTCGAAAATATTCAATGACACACTCGCTCCTTCTCTGTGTTCATACAGAGAAACTGGGAGGAAACTACATATGTAGAATTCATACTGAATTTCCATTGGTCCTGATGAACTTCGGCGGGAGAACTTGTCTGATGAATTTTTCTTTAGGTACCGCTGCTTAAACATTCATGTGTTTCGGATATTTGTTCAATTATTATTCTTCCGGAACGTACAAATTTTTTTTGGATGACAAGAGGCAATTCAGAGAGGGCACGATTCCTCTAGTATTTCCTTAATTGACGAAGTATAAGAAACTATGGCAAGGGATTAATTAAATTATGAAAATTATCGAAAAAGTCCCGAAAAGACCTCGCTAAAATCGGGATTCGAATACCCCGATCGTCCTGTTAATTAAAAAACTCCGAAATCTCATTAATTAATGGGTGCGCGCGATCGAGCATCGAATATCGGCGCATCGGGAACAGGCGTATCGTTCCCAGTGATCACGCGTTAAAGGATCAAAAGGATGCGAACAGGGGTAGAACAGTTTTCGATCGGGCCCCCTACCGTATAATCGCGGTTCGATGTTTTGCGACAGGGAAGGAAAATCCGTATCGATCGAGTGGAAGGGGGGAACTATTAATCGCAATGAACCGACCCCTGACACGGTTGGAAAATCGCTAAAGAGGCGATTTCCATACCTGGGAAACCCTGCACTATTCCCCCGTTCCCCTCCAGGGCCCTTCGTCGATTCGCAAAAGGCAATAACTTGCGCGGCGCGATTTTAAATCGAGCAAATGGCCGGCCAGGAAATGATTGCGATGCATGGTTTCCGATTTAAATCGGATACACGCGAGTTGGATAACGATCTAACCAACTGGCAGAGGGAGAAAGAGAGAAATTAGAGGGAAAGGGTTGCGGAGAGAGAAAGGGGGACAGTTTAACGTGCGGCCACGCGTGATAATCAAACGGCAGCAATTATGCAAATCGAGACACATATATAAGCAATTTACTTATTCGTTCTAACTGGCTCCTGTGTCTCTGTGCCGCGTCTCTGCGCAGTGTCCACGATTTTCATCCGGTCGATCGTTTTTCGATCAACCACGACGTGGAGAGAATGATCGCGCAAATGAAGAGCGGTAATTGAAGAGCGAGGACCGAAGTGGATCAACATGCTAGCCAATCGATCGATCCCGGAAAAAATTTAGCTGCACCGTAATCCTTCTGTTTTTAAACAAACTGGGAACCCCCGTGCTCTCTTGCCTCTCTCTTATTTATTTTCCACCCTCAATCGTGAACCGGATTTGCTCTACGATTTTCTTTATTATACAGTATAGATATACAGGGTGGACCATTTATCTGAAGACATTGAAATATCTCGAGAACTATGCAGCGGATCGAAACAAGTGGGTAATGACAATTGCTCGTTGCGAAGGGAGACATCCAAACTCGACCCCCCACCGTAACATGTGGCAACTTTAGCTACTTTCAGTTACAGTAGTTACTTAGTTACATAGTTACTTAATTACATATTTACTTAGTTACTTAGTTACTTAGTCACAGATACACCAGCAAATGAATTTGGACATCGAACGCGAAGCTTCCGATATGCAGAAAGCGAGAAGCGCAATTACAAGGCTGCTGTCGAACAGATTGCGGGTTTTGATAAAATATTGAAACTGGCGTTTCCACGGATAAATTGGACGGTTTCCTCGCAGGAGACTGATTCGGTATAATAAATGTAGTACAAAACGCGGTTCTGTCGCAGCGGCGCGCAAAGTGTGAATGAAAGGGGCGCATTACCGTAACGTGATTTCTTCGAAATCTTGAATTTCAGACGATAAAATTCGCCGTCGCGGCGCGGCGCCGCTCTCCCGCGTCACGTATAGTTCTTCGAAACGTACGTTTCAGATAAAACCCGGGCCACTGTAGGTTTAACTCTCCGGCCCGTAAGAATCACGTACGGAAAATACGTGCGCTGAAATTATACACTGCAAAACCGAGCGTTTCCTCCGCGGTTCCGGTTCCGGCCGAAGCCCGAACCACGATAATAAAATATCGGATTTATTCGGAACCCGCGGAAATCTTTTTCTTGAATTTAGGATCGCAACAAAGTGTTCTCAGCGGCCACGCTGCTCGCCGTTCGTTAAAACCGTTCTGGCAGCAATTACATTCCGTAAACGAAGAACAACTTTCAGTCTCTCTTTCATTACGCGGCCCGGCACGAGGAAAAAAAGAGAGGCGAACGGGAAAAACGAGCTTGTCCGAATTAAATCGGCATTTTTAACGCGCCGGTGTAATACAACCCCTCTCCGCCCTCGCAACCCCCGTACGCATACAGTAGTTTCGCTGTAGATTCGAAAACATCAATCTTCCCAACGAAATGTAAAACGTTACTCTACATTTTATCGAACCCCTGCTCGATTTCGTGTTCGAGTTCGAATCACCGCACGTTCGAATTTTTACTAGACTTTTCTGCCGTCCGAGTTGCTGTAATTTCGTGGGAAAAAATATCGCGCAACGACCCGCGCGATTTCATTTTAATGAGACACTGTTTTCGTGGCGTTTTATCCGAATATTCAATTAACCTTCTACGCTTTCCGCATAACCGGTTGCACGGAACTTCGTACGACTGCAACATAAATCAATTTTTATTCAACAATATTTAAAGTACCGTATGCGAGAAATTAAAGAAAAAGGAAACCGATCGGGAGGGGTGAAGTTCTCGATGATCGAGATCTGGAAAATAGATTGCCTGGTCGTATCGGCGTCTGTTAAGCGGGGGACGGATTGGGGGTGTAGTTCGCGAAAGTTTCCGCTAGAAATTGAAGCCCGGAAGGCGCGGATCCGTGGTATTAATTCCGAATTAACGGAGTGTGCCTTCGGCGACCACATTAGGAGACGGTATCCCGTTCCTTCAGCAACAGCCGTGCAAACTCACGCACCCCTGCTCTCCTCCCGTATATATCGGCGAAGTTTCTGCGAAGTGTCTTCCAGCCAGAACCAGGAAGTTCAAGCAGCTACAGCCCGCGACTAGCGATAATTGGATATTAACGCGGAGAAGAAGCCGGCAACTGTATATCACTTAACTTTGCAATTTAGTGGCTGGCTCGGGGAGCTGCGACAGGAAAACTCTACGACCCGGGACCGCGCTGGTTTTTCGCTGGAAAATCAGGATAGGCAATTTGACCCCTCTGAACTGGGATAAACACTGCCGATGAATTTTTCGCGCGGCCGAATATTGCGTTCCGCAACTTTTACCAATTTACACGCGAATTTGCTTCCGGAAAGAAAACGCGACAGATCTTTCCGTTTTCATAAAACTGAGACCAACACAGTTATTATTAGGTTGTTGCAAATGAAATCGCCGTTTTGAATCTTTGACATAAACTTTAATTTTACAAGCTTTATTCATATTCCATTAATCGAAATAATTTCCATCGACATCGATACACTTCTTCCATCGCGATACAAGTGCCTGAATGCTTTTCTGGTAAAAGTTTAATAATCGTGAGGCAATAAAGTTATCAAATGCAGTTTTTACAGCATGTTCTTCTTTGAATATTTTTGAAAAATGGTTATCAGTAGGCGACAGGTCAGGCGAATAAGGAGGGTCGCAATATGTGGTCGAGCATTATCGTGGAGCAAAATTACACCACGTCTATTGCCGACTGTTGAACACGCAGTTTTTCGTACGTTGTATCTATTTCCTGACAGTATTTATCAGCATTTGTGGTTTCACCTTTTTTAAAAATGAATAATTTTCCAAATTGTACAACTTCAACGTCATTCGCGTGGCAAAACTCAACTGCGAAGTTTCAAATGTGAAAAACAGACATTTCAATTGCAACAACCTAATACATTTTTGCACATAATAACATTGACAGATTAAACAGAACAGTGAAAATACTCGCTGGAAATGTACCGGTGCTCTCAGCAATTTGAACGTTCCTCTCAGCGATTCTAATTTCCAGAAGAAGCAAATTAAACGCACGAGAAGCAACTGAAAGGCGAGGGAAAACAATCAAAGTTAAAAGGCTGACGGTAAAATTGATAAAACGCAAGTTTCGGGGCCGAGTTGACACTACGACGATTTACCGTTCGTAGCCGGTGGAACTTCATTTAAAGTCGACTCGCTTAATTTCTCCGCGAGACTTGTAACTTTGTTGGAACTTCGGCACCGGGGTGCCTTTGCGATTTATTTGTACATTAATTTCGAAAATTGGCGCGCCTCGCTTATTCCACCAGGAATATAGACGAACAGTTTCGCATTATAACGGCGCCGTGCCGCGTGGAACGTTCGAAATATAGGAAGCTTTACGGTGGAGTGGTGGTTTAAAAATAATTGCTTTTAAGCGGCCGCGCGTTTTCCCGGCGACGTCCGGATAATGCGGGAATCCCGGCGGCGGGTAAAAACACATCCAGCCGGTTTCATTCCCGGGGAACAATAACAACCATTACGAAACGGAGGAGCCAATTGGCCGCTGGCACCCGGTAATTCAAACGAAAGAGGCCGCAATCCGATTCGGTGCCGGTGCGGAACGCGGGCACCGAAATTAGCGGGCGGTAGAATGGCCCGAGGGGGCCAGAGGGGGCTAGCGGGGGCCACGGAACGGCAGGAAGAAAGAGAAATATTAAAAGGGAGTCGCAGGAGGCATTGTCCCGACCGTGAGCCGCGGTGAAACGCGAATGTAGAACGCGGCCGGGAGCCAATACATTTTTATTCGGTGGATGTAGGTCGCGTAGCTTTCGCTGATAGAATTGTCTCTAACGAAAGGAAGAATGGATGCCCTCCCGGGATCGCCCCGGGCACGCTCTTTCACCAAACCTTTCGCCTTACTCCTGTTCCCCTGGCATAATTACATTATTCAATAACACTTACGCCGGTTCGGAAATTTATATCAACGTCGCTGCAAAATCTTCACCGTGCAAACATGTCTGGTTAGGTACAAAATGGACGCACCATAAAATAACAATTAGGCTTTTGCATACGTGCTCTCTCTCCCTCTCTCTCCCTCTTTCTCTTAGACTACGAACCGCGCGAGAAAGGACGAGAAAATACGACTCGCCTCTATAAAAACCGATGGTCTTTTCAAGAGCAAAACCTATTTCCAGAAATTTTTTAGTGAAAATCTCGTATGATATTTTCTACAATAAAAAAAAGAAGACACAGATGTTCAGACCGGTTCGTAGCGACGAGTACGGTGGAAGGTGCCTCTGTATAAGAGAACACAGAGCTGCAGAAACATGGGCAGCAGCGGGAGAGGACCGCCCAGCGATTTTCACCCGCCAGTTGATTCGTATCTGCCGGCGCTTACCCTATCAACAATCGTACCTCATAGTTTCTGGCCGGAAACACTCCGACCGTCGTTGCCATTGTCAACACGTCGCGTGTTACACCTCGAAATTAGAGGTTGCCGACGAAAGCCGCAACCGGCCTAATCGCGTCTTGGCAGTCTCTCGCCTCGCACGGTTTGCCAAGTTCGGACCAAGTCACAATGCCCGCCGCGTCCCTCTTATTTTCCTCCCGGGCCAACAGTGATTCTTGCCGGAGCGAGAAATTTCGTTTCACGGACGTGCCGTCGCGGGGAACAGCCGTATTATGTCCCGCACGTTCCATGCGAGCCATTTTGTAATAGCCTGCCGAGGGACGGAATGCGAAAAATTCCACGGATAAGAGAAAAAAAAGAAGTTCAGGGAGCGCACGCCTCTCTTCCGCGTAATTTCCTCTTCGCGAGTCTATTCGAACGACGCCAGAACCGGCTGGCCATGGCTTTTTGTGTTTCGCTACTGACGAAAACGTAGTTGCGCAACCGTGCCTCGCTGGATGAGGCCTTTGGAGCAATGCCGGTGGATGCAGCTTCGTATTCTCTTGGTCTACTTCCACATTGTTGTCTGGCAAGAAGAGGAATTCACAGGATGACGCTCGCGCATTATATTAATGTATTAAGCTACGCGGTTGTACAATTTCTCACGGAAGCACCTCAAATATCATAGAATACATCAAGATGTAAATTCAACATTAAATCTCGTAGAAAATTAAAGAGACGTCAAAACAGCAGCTGCAACTTTCCGAAGACCAACTTTCCAAAGAAAATAGCCATTGAAAACCCAACGATAAAAGGGTACATATTCCGACCGAAAACGCACGGGGTTTTTTTACGGTCCAACAGCGTTTGCGCGTTTGGAATTCCTGTACAGCGGTATCCCGACGGTTGATACCGGGACGCGCGATGCAAACCATTGGCTGCGGTGGAATACGAAAGACAAAGTTATGGCTGCGGTTCTCGCAACAGCAAGTCCCGCTGAAAATTTCCCCGCATCCAGCGGGCGGACGCCGACCCATTGTTTATCGCATTCCCGACGCGTTGCTTGTTAAAAAAGTTCATCGCCGTGAATCAGGCTTCCGTCATCCGGCATTGTGCGCGGCCGCGGACCCAGTTCTTTTCGTTTTCCGCGGCGAGTTTGTTTTTTTTCCCGCGGGTACAAAAATCTTCCGACGGACACGCACACCTTTACTCGATGCGGACAGGATTACACTCGCTGTACAGAGATCACTAATTGTGTCCAGGAGCCTTTATTACGCAGCATACAGATGCCCCGAAATTGATCGTTAGTTTGAACTTTTATTCTTGTGGATTGGTTTGTGGACATCAAGGGGGAGGAAAAATTGATTTCGTTTAATGAAGAATTGCTGACGCTGGGAATAAAGTGGGCGTGCTGTTTGCGATTGTTAAAGTAAATTCTTCTACAAAGTGGAAGGGAAGTGAGGAAATAGCCGCTCCCGAGTTCACAGCGGAGAATTAATCGTTTCCGAGGTAGGGACGAGCCGTAAAATCGAAAAGTCGTTTCGTCGCCGGTATTAGCCTCAGCTGACGTATTATTACGGAATTGTCGTCACGTGGCCGACGACGGACGATCGAAAACGCATCAAGAGACTTCTCCCTGTCCGAAAGTTAAGTCGCTTCGACAACTTGGTAACAGCCTCCCTGATCGCCTCTAATCCTAAAGACTTTCCAATATCTGATAGTCCCAGGACCGCCCTGGGATCACCGACCCTCTACCGTCCTCTTCTCACCCCTCGCTCCTGTCTCAGCCCTTTTCAGTCGCGTTGATCCAACGGGAAGAACTCTCTTCCGAGGCTCCTCTTGTTACTTCGTCCTTCGCCCCAACCCCTCAAGCTCTGTACCGCGTCGATACAACAGAAACGTTGATGAAAACGTCTCAATTAATCACTCCACGCTGCTCCCAAAATGGATTAAACCCTGATCGATCTCCTTCCGCGACGGGCGCAACGATATGCGAATTAATTTTGGTTGATCTCGCCTGGAAATTCATTTCGAAAGATTCAATTTTAAAAAATCGTTGATAAGATTTCGTTTTAAAGGGGAGGCTTTCTGCAGGTGTTCGAATTATAGTTTTCCGATAAAACAAACAAACTAACAAACTTTTAATGATTTTAGAGGGAAAAGAAAGGTGGAAGTTTCACATCCGAATTTAAACGTTTGAGTTTACTTACATATTAGCTATATTACTGTAAAGTTTGATCGAACCGTGCGCCGATGACATTATTCCAATTTTATTAACAATCAATGTTATGTTTATACTGTGTGAATTTAAAATAGTTTGCCGATGATCCAGATCGATGCAGATGACACAGGGCGTCCCGGAATATCGACGGGAATACATTGGACGTCGAAAGGGTCTATTCTTACAGGTCGGGGCGAGCTAATGTTTCTGTCGGTAACGCGATTGCCAAGAGACTTCGAGCAGAATGGGAAGGATCTTCCTTGCGAAATCTGGAACAAGATCTGTCTAAACAGCTTGTCAGAAATGTCGGGCGCACTGTGCACGATGTTTCAAACCAGGTATACGCCGTTTGTCCGAAATACAGGTAGGCGAATTGGGCCGGAACGTACAATCGATTACGTCACTTCGTTCCCCTGAATGCGTTCAGTTCCTCGACGCTCGGTTCACTGTGCATTTCGATCGCGGCCGAACATAAGCAACCTTCCACGTCGTCCCGGGGAAACGGAATTGATTGTCGGAACGGACGTTCCAGAGCGTTTAGATAACGGCGACCGGTAACTACTCTCCGAACGAAAAATATTCCATTTCATAACACTATCACTGTTCCCTTTATCTCGATCGACAATTTTTTAACAATGTATATTGATGTTTTCAGCGCACTGAAAACGCTTTCGGTCTAGTTTGGTCTAGTTAGTTATATAATTGCGTCTGTACAAAATTAAATCAATGTAAATTATGTTAATTTAAGTTAAATTCTGTAACAAAAACTAAAAAATTAATTTTTAGAGGCGCAATTATATAAACAAATTTTTTCTTGAAAATCGCCTAAAACTAGATCGAAACGTTGAAAATTGTATAGTACCAGATAGCATGGACGTCCGGGTGCTATCTGTGGTAATTCGCAAAATTCATAACACTATCGTAACACTATTTTGCATTTAATTATTTTCCAACGAAACACTTGGCAACATATTTGTGACGTTTTTCCGTTTAAAATGACACCCAACACGATGCAGTTCGAAGCAGGTTTGTCAGTTCAATTGACGATACAATGGAACCTCGATTATCCAAACTGAATTCTCTGCAAGTGCTATTTCAATTAAAATCAACGTGCACAAGGTGAGGCAAGTGGATGTCGTTACGAGAGTGGAAAAAGTAACGGCGGCTGCCGGAAACGGATAGGATTAGTATAATCACAGAAATCTAGCAGAGACGGCGAAGGGATGAGAGCAGGCTAAAGCGAGGCTTGGTACAAAGCTATTGGTGATCCTTCGACAGAGTACCGAGGTAGTTGTCCCGAAAGAGAATCACTTGGATCAGAGAGATCAATGAGCGGCTTGCGAGTCGGTAGTTTTGAAACAATAATCGATAGCCCCGATCTCGGGCTCCTGGCAAATACCATGGGCCTTGATCGTGTACTTGGATCACGGTCCAACAACTGTTTCCCTGAATTGCCAAAGACCGGTCGGCTAGCCCCTTTCGATCTTATCGATCCACGCTCTTTGATCACGCACGAACAAAAATTCTATCACCGACTATTCACGCGATATTGGATCCGAACGCTTTTTATCGACTGTTTTAATTGATTCGAATTCTACACAAACACAAGTTATTGTTCTTGGACATCTACAATATATTATTTACTACAAATAACTTGTGACGGTTACTCGGATCGGTGGAAGGAATTGCCGCCTCAGTCGGCTCTCTCTCGGTCACGAGTCACATCAATTGATGGGGCTAGTTTCCCCCAAGCTGGAAGAATTCTTTCGTACATTTCATAAAAAAGGCAGACGTCTTGTTTATGCAGATTGTTTTAGACCTTGGTAAAGATCAGGTTGCATGGTGTTCTACATTTCAGGAAACAATTCTCGAGGTCACGTTGAAACGATATAAAGCGATCACGTCGTCATCCTTCTTCGTTTTTTCCCCGATTTCCTAAGCCTACCGAGATATCTTGGTCCAGCGGGTTTCCCCGTGGGACGATCGAACGAAATTGCCTCTCGAAAGGTGGAATGGTGAATGAGTTATACACAGAGGCTTGACAAGTCCATCGATTCCGGCGAACAAAAGGGTGGAACCGCCGCGAAACTTCTTTATCTATCGCGATACCCGGAGAAACATTCGGAAACGTTCTCCATCCTCCTACCGATGATTTACTTTCACCGTTTACCACGGTTAGAGTCGGACCATTGGTTAACTCGGGGAGTTATAAATTTCGCATTTGAGGTGTCGGATTGCCGAATCGATTCTGAGCCCGAGGGGGATGAACGATCACCCGCGGAAGAAAAGAAACCGAAGAACTCCGCGAACCGATGTTCCCTCGTAACTAGATCTATGCTCGAACGTAACTCTCAATTTATTATCATCCACACGTTCGCTTTCGAACTGCTCTATTTTTTTATTCCTTATCCGGGTTAATTCAATTACCACGTGTCCTCCTCTTCTCAGAATTAAAAAAATACTGTTCTCCGATTCGGTGGCACGTTTCGGAATGATGTTTCTCGACAGAGAAATCAAAAGAGCTTTTGGGAATTCGACTGGTGCATTGAAAGTCAATGAACTGGCACGATATTCGCATATATTCTGGACGATCGTATTTCCTCGTGTCTTTCGATAAAAGATTTATTACGATTTATTGGTTTCGAGAGTCGGAAAAGGGGAATATACATCTTGCGCGTCTATTGTGCTTCTTGCGTTTTGATTTATTAAAAATGTGGTGTGTTTTATCAGGAGCCAGGCGATAATTGAATTAATTGTTGAGAATCTGCAGTAGATTGTCTAAAAACCATTAGCATATTTCCACAGGGAAATAACCGCCATAAAGTGACTGATTCATTTATTTAACGCTACAAACAATTTTTATGTTGCAGAAAGAAATCCACAATCCAGTTATGCAATTTTCGACTTGGACAGTGGGCACACCAACAGGATCAATCTTTCCCAGGACGACGCGGATCCTCGAGGCAGAAGGATCTAGTCCTGTTGCTCGATCGTTCGGTCCCGGTCATGCGCGTTCCGTTTTCGGCGGGATTATATTTGAATTTTAATGCCGGCCGCGTCTCGGACGCTGTAAAACGAGCCGCGGCGCGGGTCCGATATCAGGGTCTGGGTTTGATGCATTTATTCATGTTTGTATTTATGGTCCGGCGGGGCTTCGCTCGACTTTACGACCCCGGAATTCGCCAGGAATAAATTTCCAGCGAGGTCCCTGCTTATTGTCCTCGGCTCGCGATATGACGTCGACGTCGACGGTGAAGAACTGGCAGAATCGAGACGGGAGGAGACGAGACGATCGACAGCCGGTTTTCCTCCCTTGGATCAGGATCACTGCGCTCTGATTGAAGCCTTTTACGGCGCGAGAATATGTCCGTGATCCGCTTTATCGTCCCGGAGAATCGAGAACGGCCCGCGGAATCGTCTTAATACAAAATTCAGCGAGATCGTCGCGATTTTTATCGCGGCTTTCCGATCAGGCGCTCGATCATCAGATTCATCGTCTGTTGAAGTTAAACCTTCAGAAAATCGGCTGTAGTGCAGCTTAATTTGTAAATTTTCGCGTCGGTGAGAGAATAGTGAAAGTTTCTGCCCATTACGTCTCGACTTCCGGTTGAGTTTGGAGGGAAAGCTAAAAGGATGACGCGACCGGTGTTTTTCCTTGAGAACGAGACAACGAGGAGTTGTCGCGGCAACACTTTCGTCCCGGCCACGTGCGCCCAAAGAGAAAACCAATTTCCGTTTCTTCTTTGCTCCGGCAGGCCGGCGCGGCGCGTCGTGAATCTTGACCCGTTTCCTGGACAGGGTTCCCCCAGCTGTCCAAACTTGTAAAGGTTCCCCTAAATGTAATCTTACCGCGGAATCGGACAGTTAATCCGATATCCCGTCCCCTTTCGTCGACTTGCGCGTCGATCAGCCATCCTCTCTCAGGCCACTATACCGAATTACTTCCAAAAAACACGTTCGGCTTATCCACCGGGAAATTTGGTCATCCGGAATCAAGCGTTGTATCCTGCTCGGAATTCCCCTAAAAACAATTCATTTGTTGCGTGAACGCTTCGCTGAAATTTTCAACTTATCTTGGTCTTGGTTTTCCGGGTTCGATAAACTCTCTAGGACACTAGCGGAATCAGTTGAAATGATAAAATTGGGTTCTTGATTTCTAAATTCTTGGAATCGTCAAAACAGCTGGTTTCGTAAATAGTTTTGATTCCCACCGACTTATCGCAATTCTTTCCAGCCTATCTGAACCGGAAACAGTAGCAAATCTTTCCCGAGGGTGGCATAAGTCATCCAAGAAGCGTTTAGGCGAGCGCCGCACAGATTTATCGAGCATCGTCGGCAGTGAGAGCCCATGAGGCACCCCGGAGTCTAGAGTTTCCTCTAACCGGAGCACGCATAAAATCCTGATTTCGATTATACAATGGCGTCGACGGCTCTCCCGTCACCGGATTTATGTCGGGCGAGGCCCGGTTTCGCGTGTTCCTCGGTTCGAGTTCCTGTAGATACGAGCTTCTCCCCTCCGTCACTCTCTATCGTCCCGTGGCCCTATAAACCGGCTGAAAGTTCGGATCTATGCGCGCCAGAAGACATGACACGCTTCCACCCACGGGCAAACTACGAGCTGACAGGGCGCGTTCGCGTGAAACGCATCCCCGAGATCGCTGTAACCGGCAGACACTGCTGCATAATAGCTCGAACGCGTCCCGGACAGACCCTCTGGCGATTTCCCGACGTGTTTGATAGCTTGGAGACAGAGTTCGCCAACCAGATATGGCACAAAGTGTCGTTCACGGGGTGGTCCATGCCACTTTCTCTCTTGCCCGGACAGGGACAGAGTGATCTAATCGATGAGCGTAATCATTCGCTGACGAAGCGAGAAGTTCATCTGGAACCTGGGTCGAGTAGTAGTGTTCCATTTCGAGAATTCTTTCTCGAGAATTTCTCGCGAAATGTTATAATTTTACTACAAAGAATGGTATAAATTTATAGCTTTTAGGAATAATATAATTTGAACAATGTTCTCGTGAATGTTTAAACATTCACTAAGATTGTTAGGAATAGCCAATCGTCGTCTTTGGAAGGAAAAAAGTGGACGGTGAAGGATGAGGTGTTCCACCGAGAGTATTATATTGCATCCAGTGCATACAGGTGGGAGATTTTTCAAAATTTTGTAGAGATAACCTTAGTGATGAGTCCTCCAACGCTCCTTTCCTTTTCCTCCTTTCTTGAACACTGATACATCTTCCCACAGTACAAACGGAACTCTCTCTCTAAACCGTCATCAGCGTCGGCAACAACCCTTAAACACCTAACAAGCCGATGACGCGTTCGACGTTGACCGAGTCAAAGGAACCGGTATTATCCAGCGCTGATAAGGCATCTCGTTATAACTTGATAAGAGGAGGTCCGTAGACGGGACGCGGCTAATGGTGAGTGGAAGCGATGGAAAACGGCGAAGATGGCTGAACGAGGTCGAGCAACCCGTGGTCTAGGGGACCGACTGGAAACTTTTCGACCGCCAGTTTGATAGGGCAAACTTCCTCGGCCCCGGTGCCGATAATTAAGTTAGAAAAATGTGGTCGACCGTCGTCGAACTCGCGTGAAACTCGAGCGGTGGCCCTCCCATGCGTTCCACGGACTAGGCTAACTTTAAACTTGAATTTACTCCGAGGGGTCGGCGGACACCGACCCGTACACCTCGTTGACTCCTCCGGGCGACTTCCACCGGAAGTTCTTTTGTCGCAACGCTCATTTCGACCCGCGAGTCTTAGCCTCACGACCGCCATTTTCTTTTGTGCTGCCAACAGGCTACCATCTCGTCGCGCAACTTGCCAGCAGACATCGTACCGTCGAATACTTACACCTGGAAAGTTCAACTTTCCATTTTTACCGTCTTCTTCCCTTTCTCGTCTTCCTCTTCTTCAGATCGTTCTCGGAGTCCTCCTTTTATTCGGGAAAATGACAGAGGCGGATCTAACGGTACCGGATACCAAAGGGCCCCGAGCTCTTAAAATATCTTAACTTATAGATTTTGGAAATGACCGAGAAGGTTCAAAAAACCTTCCACAAAATAATCGAAATGAACGGAAATTCATATAAAATGTATGTATGTTTTTTAATAAATTTATTTAATGTTTTATGGTATGGCATTTCAGATTACTTTTCTTTTTTGTTTATAACTTAATGAGAGTTTTCTTGTAACTTTTTGTTGGGGAGGGCCCGAAATTTTGACCGCTTGGGGCCCCCACTTGCCTTGGTCCGCCGCTGGAAAATGAGAGATATTTGAATGACGAAGTAAACGTTAGTCCGTCAATTTTTAAAACTGTGCAGAATATTTACCGGAACGTGGACCACCTCTACGAGAGACTGGAACCGCAAAAACTGTGTTCCTTCGCTGTGCGACAGCTTGAATGTTCTAAACCACTGATGAAATAAAAATGTTCTAAACCGAGACTTCTCTACTGTTTATATTCCAGCTGGGTTTTGAAAGCTTTTAAAAGCTGTCATACAGAGAGAGCAAGCATTATTTTTTAATTCCTTTGTGCACTGCGGGGGAGTAGATCTCCCTATGGCGTTTCTAGAAATGAAAAAGATTTGTGTACACACGAACGTTTTTATCTCTGCTGTACAGAAATCTACAAAAACGTTTAACCGACGATTTCTTATTTCTGTATTTTATTTTTTGTAATAATTTCCTCATGAAACACGTGAAATTGGATACGTGATTGAGACGATAAAAGGAGACGTTATCGAGGCATGTTAATTTTTATCACTGCAATCACTTCAGCCGTTTCAAGCACCCGATACTCCGAAACGAATATTCAGCGTTGCAAGTGAAACAGTGTTCGCCGTTGCAAAGTGTTCATTACGAAGTAATTCTGGCGAGCATAGTCGTGAAAAAAATGGTTAAGGCGAAGGGGTTAATGGGGATTCCGGAGAGCCGAGTTTCGTTCATTCCTGCCGTTGCTTCGTAATTGCTCGGTTCGATCGTAGTTCGAGAAGTTGGGAACTGCGATCGAGCGTGTTTTTCGAGTTCGTTTCGTCCAGGAATTCGAAAAAGAAAATCGTCCAGGCATTAAGCGAAAAACTAGGAACGCGTTTTCTTAATGAGTCCTTGGGAGCTTGCACCTAAATGCAGAATTAAAAAAACCTAAAGCTGGTTATGTAACAACACGAAACTATTGTTTAAGATATACACATTTTATTCTACAGTATAAAGACAACAAAATTGAAAGAACTAATTACATAAATGATTAGAAAAAATATGTATTTATTACGGTAATCATAAAAATCAGTATTCAATGAATTTTAGTGAAAATTGTTTTCTCTTTAAATTGAATTCAACCATGGACTCTTGTACGAATTGTCCAGACTGCGTCCAGACGCGCAGAGGAGATCGCACGTTAAGAACGAACTACCTCCCGCCGTGATAGTAGCAAAAGAAACCTCGTGTCACAGATTAACTCTTCGCCATAACTCCTGGGCAGCCTGTCAATCCGGTTTCTATAAAAGTCCGGTCGATCGGAATGTTCTTTGCGAAACGATTAGCCATTGCGAATTGTGACCGATGTTGGCGAGCGGCGCGTAAAGATGTCCGAACGGTGGATTGGTGAAATAAATTTCCAGCTGGAGACCGTTCCCGGCCGTCTCCTTATCTGTGGTTGTCGCAATAAAAATCGTCTCCGGTAGAAATCGCGGTTGCGGAATCTTTTCTTTTATAAGGAAGCGGCTGCTGGGAGAGAGAAGGTGCTGCCGGTTTCTTTTTTGCGCCTCGCTGCGATTTCACCGTAATATACACGGGGTAGTTGGCATCATCGATTAATCACCGGATGACAGGGACCGTCGCCGGCGATCGTGTAGCCGCCGGTTATGGTAGTCTGGATTTACCGACAGAGAACTCCGCCAGGAATCCCGTTGGAACCGAGTCTCCCCCAAACATGGGGCTCCGGGGAAAGTGAAGAAAAAGAAGGGAACGGCCAAGCCGTGCTACCGGTCCGTGTTATTTGTGCCAACGGGTCGCCCGGTTCAAGGAACAATGCGGTGACTCACTGCTATCGATGCAACTGCTCGTGTCGGTGATGTTTCCTTTTTTTTCTCTCCCTTTTCCTTCGGGATCCAGTCGTGTTGACAGTATCGGCAAAGTTTACGGCGCTGCTAGGTCAACTGCGATCCGCCGCTGTGTACCTTCTTTGTCTCGCGATGATTCATGGAATTTGCGACGGAGTCGAGCAAAATGTAATCCGATTAATGCTTGAAAATTACGATTAATGTAAAATTGGGCTGTAACTTTCCTTCGAAGGATGAAGATTTCGAAGTTGCGAAGCTTCGAAGTTTCAATTTCTGAAAATTCGAAGGCGATGAAAATCAAAATTTCCAATTTCGAACCTTTTTCAATTTATCAAAAATTATTTATCAAAAAACGTGACACGACACTCATAACTCACAACTTCATACGTTTCGAAGACTTTGAAATTTCGAGCACTTGGAAGACTTCGAAACTTCAAAGTTCCCTTCGTTCCTTTCTCCTAATATAAAATCCAATTATTAAATTATTACACTTCTGATTATGATTTAATCTATACTTTTGCTGTAATAACAACACTGTGATCATTTTTTTTTTGGTTGAGCCCGAACAATATGTTCGAAAGTTGTGAATAAATTATGATTTGCGATGTTCAGAGTTCAGCGAACTCTGATTAAGCGTTAATCATAACGGTTATTGTATCTCCGTTAATTAAACCGAAAGTTGAGTAGTGTATTTATTAATTACTGTCCGTTGTGATTATCTCAATCACAGCCGATGACAATTAACAATTATAGAATGTGATTATCGAGTTAACCGCGTTACATTCGGATCGCCGCGCCGCTTGGAATGTGAAATCGGATTACATTTTGCACAATTCTGTTTTACGAATGGTAATCCAGTGGAGAAATCGCGTAATTTCTGTTTGGTTATCGTCGTTCCGCCGGTGAAAAACACAATCAACGAACGGACTGGTGAAATCGGTGATTTTCGAGGTTTGTTCATTGTTCCGTTCAACAATTTGACGGTGGAATAACTATGACCAAATCGACTCGGAAAATCCCTTCAACCCTTTGTGGATATTCTCAATTTCACAATTTTTTCAGTAGTTTATTAAAATATTAATACAAATTTATTATAATAATGCATTAAACATTTTGTACAATGGGTGCAAAGGGTTAACTTTTTAAACTTGCCAATTCTGTCGAGCGGTATCGTCCTCCCGCGCTGGACATAGTACGAAATTTCGTAGTTCCCGTCCGGTAATTGGATATCGTAATCTCGTTATACTTCGGCCAGGTGGAAGACTCGTATAAAATGTCGGGAGCGAGTTCAGGAACGGGATTAGCTCGCAGATCACCGAGGTCGTCGAGCCGACGGAGTTCGACTATCAACTAACGTTTCTCTCCCCCGGCCCTCGCTCTGAACGAATTCTGGCGTGATAATTAAAAGGCCAATGCTATCGAAATTGCGGCCAGAATTCTATCTTGCCCGTTTTCGTAGCCAACGCGAAGCGGGAAAGTTTCCCGGGCGCGGGAACTTTCTTCCGCGCGACATTATTTCACGAACTATGGTTGCAGAGCCCGATTCCGGCGAGGAGCAACGACGGCCCCCATAATGCGAGGCGAAATCCGTGAAGTTTCATTCGCCCGGCCACGTTCGAGAACGTTAATTGGCACATTTTCCAATGTAAATTATTCCACGGCTTAATGGACGCGGTCTCATACAACCAAAATTAATTATTAATAGCTGTCCACTGCGCTTGTGCGCTGCGCCGCCATTTAAATAAGAAATACACGGATATACACTTAGGAATCGTTAGCGATTCTTTTATTAATAAACAGCAAGAAGCAACACAAAAATTTTAAATCTATTACTGTTTTATATTTCGCTCAACCAATTCCTTCATAAATGCATAAAGATTCGCAGTCTCTTTATTACTTTTGAAAATTTAGCATTCATGGTTGGTTGTTTGTCGATCAATTCCTTCATAAATGCATAAAGATTCGCAGTCTATTACTTTTAATAATTTAGCATTCATGGTTGGTTGTTTATCGATCAATTTCGTAATAGCTCTGATATTTTCTTCAGAAAAGTCTGCAGAATGTAAGCGATGATCTGGCACGCATCTGCTGCATTATTTATCACAGCACGGCTCAGACGAGCCACAGATTCTTCTACATAGTTTATTGTCACTCGGGTAGATACAGCGATCTCATCCACGAGGTACCAGAATAGAATAATATTCACTGTATTTTCGGTGTCCCATTTCCCGTCACCTATATTTGCACATTTACATGTCACCGGGAATGGTATGGACACAGCGTAGAATAGATCGCGGCGCTTACATGTTGGGAAACATGTCCAGCTGCTCCCGTTGCAGCATTATCCTGACGCGTTATTCATTATACTAGACTGCGGATTTTTGTACACATTAAAAGTTCTTCTGTGAACATTATATTGTTCGAGTAAAGGGTAGATTCAGGTGAAAGATGCACGACTAGTCTGAAAGAACGGTCGACCAGTCGCCCGGCATTTCTCCTACCGCGACAACTCGAAAAAATCGTTCGCTCCCGGAAGAAATTCAAGGTCTGGAATCAAAGGCGCGGTGTAAGTCCCATGAATACGGATTCCTCTCTTCCCGTCGCTGTTCGCAAAACACAAAAGAGGCCAGGGAACGCAATAAAGTTTCCTTCGGGCCGGATATTTCGCAGATGGAAAACGGGATACAAGCGCGGGAACGCAAGTCAAAGCCGACGCTGGTTTCAACCGGGTCTCGTATATCCCAAACGCGTAAATATCCTGCGTTTTCCGCCTACTAGAAATACATACCATACGCGGCTCGGAAGATCTCCGAATCAAAACAACGTCTGATCAAAAGAATCGTGTGCGTGGAGTCACACGCGACAGAAGTGAAACTTATTATTGCTTACTAGGTACAGAAACAGATAAATTATTAGTATTTTCTATTGAAAACAAGAGATAATAAATAACAATTCCGTCGCTGAAGCATTTTATTCTTTGCGATATATTTCAAAATGCTCGCTATGTTTCGAAAATCGTCGGTTGTTCAAGCGGTAGACGAGGGGTTGAATCCTCGTCGGGTAAAAAAGAATTTTTCTCCGTTAAAAAACTTTCCTTTACATTCGACTTCCGTAACGCAAAAAAATTGTAGCCCCCACAGCAAAGAAGTTCCACTTCCAAAAGTACCGCGTATTGTCATTCGAAACTCGGTACACGTATTAATTGACATTAAAGGAATGCAGTGCAATTTTCTCGAGCGATTCGATAAAACATTTCAGCAGGTCAGCATCGAAACGAAAGCGTGACGACAGGGAAGCGTGGAAAACACGCTCATTTCCGGCGATCCATTCCGGTGTTTCGAGACGCCAGGCCAGGCGTTGGCCATTACTCAGTAAGATTGGAAACGCCATAGGAGCCCAGCAATCTGTAAAATTGCAGCTGCACTTGTCCGCGAGCAGCTGACAGGGTCCAAGGGTGGTGGGGTAAAGGGCCTCGCATAGAGCAGCAAGTGCTCTCTAGATCATCCTAGAGACCCGTGCCAGGTCTAGAGGAATCTAGAGACCTGAATGGATCGCGTCTGATCCGCTGGGGCTCGCGAGAGAAACGCCAAAAGGGGAACCAATTATGGCAGCAGCGTGTTCCAGGCCGGTAATTATCGCCTTGCCCGGTGAAACTAGAGCTTCTTTCTAATGCGTATTCTCTTCCCATGAAAACGTGCCTTGTTCTGGAGGCAGGATCATTCAGAGCTAACGAGAGAAGCCTCTTCTTCGTTCTTCGGGTAATCGCGACAACCTGCATTACCCGTAAAATCGACGATGTTCGAGACTGGCGAACATGATTGCCGGCTTCTTAGACGACTATGTCTTTCATATGCAAAGTCGCAAGATCGGGAAGCGCGTTCTGCTGCGAGGCGAGTCGAGATTATCGCGATCGATTCATGCTTCGCGTCGACTTATCGCTGGGAAACTTGGCGAGCCGGTTTATGGATTATTTTAAGGGATTTCCGAAGCGGATCAAATATTCGGTCTAAAACGTATTCTACGTAATAAAAATTGTCTGCAGGAACTACGTTGATTTCTGTCCTTGGTAGTGGAACTTTTGTAGAAGCTCAATATTTTGAACTCGAATTGAGAGATAAAGTTTGACGGGAATCGCAGCTTTTCGGAAAAATCGAAGGGCATTGTAACAGGATTTCCAGGCGGTAGAAGAGGCAAGTTCCTCGAGCAGATAGATCCATCAGGAACCTAGTGCCGTGGCCAACAAGTCACGCGAGAATTCCTGTCCCGTTCGGCTCCATTCCCTGGCAGTTTCTTTCCCACCACGTAGACAGGACATAACCTGAGGCGACCCAGACCGATGCCTCATCCTCGTCGCGAAGACGATTCAGCAGGGATTAGACTTCTCTTCAAACGGCTCCGAGCTACGAAATATTCCCCGGACTATGTTGGTCAGCTGCGGGACTATCCACCAAGATGGAGCAATGATAAATTAATCGAGGGAAACTACGACAGTTATTATACCAGAGGAGCAGACCCTGTTAGGCGAACCCGATTACCCTGACAGAAATGGAGCTCCGTTCGATTTTAGGATGACTATGCATGCTTCGCAACGTTTTGCGATTTTCTATAATTTTCTTCGTTTAAAATTTCTTGTGATCAAAATAAAATGAAATAGAATGTTTATTCATATTATACGAGAACGTTAATGGTGCATGTTGAATATTGTTGATCCGTATTAATTAGTTTATGAGGATCCGAGTTGGGAAAATTGAGCAATCAGCAAAATCATGCTCCCTTTTTGCGTGGGCGAAAGAAATACAACGACGGAGTAGACATTGGTTATATCAGCAACGTTGAAAATCCTTGGTGGAACGGAAACAGCGAACCAGCGAGTGTATTGAATCTCCTCCGGTTATCCCGGCGTTAAATCACGATAAGGAAACGTTTATTAAAGTCGGACGACGCTTAACGAAGACGCCTGGCGACGCCCAGTTAAAGGGGAATCGCGTTCTCTGTAGATTGGATTAAAAACTTGCTCTCGCCGACGCTGCGGGACGCCTACGTGTGTGCTACTCGTCCACTTCCACGGTGCTTCGCGAAATTGCTGTTCTCCGCACTCCACGATTGATTCGTCTCGAGTGGTCTCGATTGTTTTCCTTCTTGTAGATTTAGGTCGATCGTCTCTCGTGGAAGAAACCACCCCCTGTTACGTCGCCGCACTAGTGTCTCTCTCGCCACGAGTGGAACAGAGAGACCCTCGAGAACGTTTCGCTGCTTCTCCCGAAGAATTACGATACCTGTTCTGACAATTATTGGCTAGTATTCCGCACACTGTGGCTGCGAAAAACACCTGGACGAGCTGCTCTCACACGTGCTGAGAAAAAACACGTTCACACAACAACCCCGTGGATGAGGCATCATCTAGTATACAGGGTGTCCCGAATTTAAATGGCAAAACTTCAGGAGCGTGTAGGGGACCGAAAAACTAAGAAAAAAGTCTTTTAACGATTTGCTCCGTTTTGTTGAAAATCGCAAAAAAACAAAACAAGTTTTAATTTTTGTACGTATTTATTTACATTTTATTTGCGTTATCATCTATTTAATGTAGAGATTGTTCAAAATGTTGCGCTCTTGCAGCAATGCAAGCATTACATCTAGTTGATTTTACGTTACAGTTTTTCAATGAATTTTGTCTTTCATTGTTATATATAAATTACATAAAATATGGTCCAAGGATCCTTCCAGAGCTCCAGTCAAACGTGGATCCGCCACTCGAGCTCGAAAACCGTGGCACTGGTCAAGAAAGAGTAATCCCGGAACAGTGATTTGTTATTCAACGCAGGTTTCCCGAGTGACGCGTGTCCCCGGCCATGAAAATGGAGGCTCGGACGGGAAAATCATGGGTGGAGACAGGGGTTTCCCAGATTTTTAGCAGACGTAACCGAACCAGCGCATCCCGGAAAATATGTCGCTGTCGCGCGGAGAAAGAATTATGGAGAGAGGCGATCCGCCGTCGCCGCCGCCGTGAAAATAAGTAATATATTTCGCCAGTTCTCATGCCGGCGAATAATCAGTTGTCGGCTCTGCGGAGAAGAGAAAGGAACTCGCCTCGTCCTCCAACCGGAAGATTAATGAAACGAGAGAAAAAAAGGAGGGTTTTTACACCATTGCCGGACGCTCAATGGCGAAGGAACATCGCGTTCTCGCGTGTCCCCGGCGCGAAATTCCGAACGTTTTATTTCGAACGGCTTGCGAGGGCTAGCTAAATTTATTCGGGAACATAAACGTGACGATAAATTATGGTGCTTCGGTGGATTTATACGGTCCTGACGATCGAAGCGTTATTCAATGCTACATTTTCATAACGTCCCGCTTTTTCAGGCCTGTACCGCTTCTTGTTTACAGAAGGGTGGATCGGTCGTTTAACATTTATCAGGAAGAAAATGTGTAATTTTTTTTCGGGGAGCACGATCCTTCAGAAGTGTTCTGATCTTCTTCAGTCGTTGTCCGAAGGTTGAAGGACCAGTCAAAGGATAGTTTCGGCGATCCTTAAGGGTCAGTGGCTCGAAGATGGTTTGAATAGAGAAAATCGATGAACGAAACGTTCTCGGAAGTGCACGGTGCTCGAAAACAGACTCGACTCGAGAGGTCTAATTACCGAAGGCTCTTTCGCGAATAGCCTCGCGCATCTCGACGCGGCATTTTCCTGCGAAAAGAGGATGTAGGTGGGTTTTGCCGATGCCACTCAGACGACCGCGATACCAGCCGAGGGAATACAACTGTTTACGCGGGTGAAATTGCCCGCGTCGACGATCCACGGGCCCGTTCGAGGGGAAACGGTTTGCAGTCCGCAGTAATCCAACGTTAAAGGCGGCTAGGCGGACAGCTGATAAACGGGCCGCGAGGATCCACATTCACGAGGATGCATCGCCGAGACGGTTTAGCATTAACATTAAGTTACAGTTTAACATTTGCAGTCGACTTGGTGCGTTGGAAAGTGGGACTTTTCGGACGCGGAAATCCCATCCTTTCCGTACGCACTTTAGGTCGCTAAAGTGACGATAGCCAGAACCCTGACTCAACCGTTGCAGTGTCCTTGGCATCGACGATGTTTAACACGCTGTATATTTAAATAGTTTTACCAACAACGGTCCAATGGTTTTATATTTTTATTTGAAAATGATTTAGTGTTAACAGGTACTTCGAATGCTCGGTCGGTTTAGCCTTAAGATAAATATTAAATGGATAGCAGAAGGACCGTTCTGTCCACTCGCTAGAATTCCGAATGCGTATCCGCACCATAAGACGTTCTCAGGGGATCCGAGCAGCTTGGAACGCTGACGTTCTAGAAGACAAACGTTGGAAAAATGAAGGGGAACGTCTCACGGCCGAATCTCGCCCGTTTTTCAACCCGGTGTAAACACATTTCCAGACAATGACAATTTCGGCCCGCCCCCTGCTCGCGTAAATAATGGACACGCCGCTCCTCGGAGACAACGCCGAGACGACAGTCGCATTTTTTCCCCTTCTCGATAACGCCACGGCACCGCCCAACCTATCCTGACCTTTCGTTCTGAATTCGCTGTCTGGTATCTTACCCTTCAAGCTGAATTCGAATCGAGAAAGGAAGAGAGATATATATGTTGCTCGATCCACTGTATCCCCTTTCGATCAGGGGTTCCCAATCTTCGTCGAGCATCGACCCTTTAATAAAAACATATTGCATGTTCCATTCGACCCTTCGAAAATTTTCGGAAATCTGCGTTCTCAGAAGAAAGACATTCTACCGCGTGCGGCGTTTCTGTTCATGCCAAGTCAACGATTAAAAGTAACCGACGTCAGTATTGTCGAAAACTGACATTTCCCGTGGGATTACGTCGTTCCTGTAGTACAGGGTGAAAAAAGCCGGAGGATTCGTGCTCGGGGGCGCGTAGCTCTCTCCATTTCCGCAAATTATGACACTCATTTTAATCCGAGGCTACGTCAGAGCAGCAACAGAAGTCGTTTATCTTAACCGGGAGCTGGGTGCTCGGGTTTTTTACCGGGACCTCGGCGGGTTTTCTTGCCTCCTTATCCTCCCACCCTCCTCCCGAACAGTTCTTAAACTTTCCAGACGTAGCTGGCTGAGCTTCCACCGCGTCTCCGTCCATCCATCAAACGTCGACACCGCTGCTGTTAGCCGGCTCTCGAGTAGGCGAATGTGCCTACGCGTTTAACTGTAGCTCGCCTCCGTGCCACGCCGTCGTTGGCCACCGCCGCCGATGTCTCTCCCGCGGGAAACGGTTGTCAGACCCGGCGAAAATGCGGAAGAAAAGTGGACCGCCCCGTGGAGGATTTTCTCCGGAGAGAAAGAGAGAAGAGCATCGACTCGGACGTTTATCGATCGCGGGAATCGTTCGACCGCGAACCGTCTCGGGCGACGCGTCGCGTCGGGACGCCCCGCTTCGAATGCCTCGGATTTTCTTGCGACGGAATTGTTCGTCGACCCTCTCGAAAATCGTGGATCCTCTTCTTCACCCCGCGAACTATGCTCATCACGCGACAATCAACCGGTATTATTGAAAATCGTACGCTGCGAACTGTTACGGCAATGCCGGACCACTCGTGCGAGTAGTATGTAGAGTATATAGCATGTAGACTGCGGATGTTTGTGCAATTTGTAATTTTTGTAGGCAAATTTGAAAAAATTTAAGATTTTATTTTCAGTGGTAGTAGCTTCGAATCGTATTCAATTACGTGGAATTTTATGTTCTAATAGTTCCCGAAAATTTGTATCTAAACCACAGATATTTTCCAACTTCATTCCCAAATTAGCCACGGAAAGTACACGAGCTCTTCCTGTTTCTGTATTAAAAAATAAATATCTTACTGGAGGGAAGAAGTGTCCTTGAAAAATCAGCGAATCACACTTTACCATGATCGAGTTTCCACGCGTCGCGGACGTTAACACCAATCGTAAATCACAGGAGCGAGAGGAAATCATGCCTTTGACAAGCATACTGAATTCGTTCAAGCCACGGACGAAGTTACAAAACTTTTCCCTCTCTCGAGTTCGAGTTCCAAGTCGAATGCAATCAGAGCCCTCCTCCTGCTCCATGTTCCTTCGCTCGGGCACGCTTTCCCACGCAATCGAAGTTACAACGATCTTACATGAGTCTCGGGGACCGGTGCTCAAACCGATTAAGCCCGAGGACACAGCCGGCGCGCGCGCCATTGCGATTTCGCCGATCCTCCAGTCATAAATCTCGCGCACCGCGCCGGATTAAGTAGCCTGCTTTATCGCCGTCCGGCGTGAGATCTCCGGGACGCTGGAATCTCACCGATTTGGGATTAGTCGCAGGGCATTAAATCACGAACGCCGGTATTGGTCGCGTGCCTCGGTTCCTTGATTCCAAGGATTCCGGTAAAAGGCGAACGGGAACACCGTACCTTCGATCCCTGATATTTTTACACACCCTCTCGACGCCATTAGTCCTACAGACTCAACCGTGAAACCGATCGGAACAGCCTCCTCGAAAACGCTCGAATCTGGCGCAGGACGATAAATAAAGGACTTATTCGATCAACAAATAAATCGACGATTACCACCGACCCGGTAATTCAGGTGCAACTTAAAGCTATCGAAATTACGTCGATTACCATCTGAAATATTTTCAACCGAGTAGCGAGTCTGCTTTAAAAATTTCTTACTCCATTTTGAGTCGAATATCTGGCCAGAGAAAAATATTCTCTGGTTCTGTAGCTACCGAAGCTACATTCACCTATATTAAGTTACTCACCCATGTAAAGTTTCAGAAACATTTAAAAATATTTTGATCGTTGTTATCTTGTCTTTAACAAAGTAGAAACTGTTTAATCAATACTTTGCTTTCAAGGAAGAAGAGTCTGAGAATCGAGTCATACAAATTTATTGTTAATAATAATTTGTTTACGATTTTATAACAGTTATAAATAAATTTAAAATAACGAACTTCAGTTTCACATATTTATTGGAGGTTCTAGTACTAAGTTCACTTGATTACTCCTACAGTTCCATTGATTTTCTAATGAAAATCTAAATGTCCTTGTCAGTGGAGAAAATTATATTTGTACCTTTCCAGCGATGTACGTTATCTCACTAATATTATGAGGATTCTTTTCAAGAGGAGAACGAGACGTCGAGCTGGTTTCCGCCGATTACGAATCGCAGAAATGCGAGCAGAAAAATAGCGACTGGATATTTTCGCTGTTCTAATTCCGGCGCCAATCACGCCGCCAACGTTCTAATAGAACGCGGCCGAGGCCGGGCTACGTCAAATTGCGAAATCAACCGACGTTCGATGAAATATTGCTGAAATTGTCGTGCAGCCTGGAAACTCAATATAGATGGTAATGCGAACTTTTCGAAATCCTGCGCGAACATGCGCGATAAAAATATCGGGACGGTCCGGCCCGACGCTTTTTTTCGATGGATTTCCTGTTGCGTTTTATTTGGATTTTTATGGGAGCTCACGGACTCCGGAACAGCTAATACCAAATCATTTCGAGCGCTCTATTGATTCAGGTTCGAACTACGAATGCATGTTTTTAGCGAATAAAACAATTTCGACTACAATCGATCGAACCTCCTTGCAGAATGAAAAAGATCTGTTACGATGCCTGTTTTGCTTTTTGAATGGTCGATCGTATTTCATGTGCAATTTACGTAGAAATAATGGTACATCGCGTGAGGATTAAAACGAAGTATTATACAGGGTGTCTCAGCCAAAGCAGGCCACCTAATTATCTCCTTTATTTTTAACGACACGAAAAATATTTATAGCCTAATTTAAATGGTATCGAAGGAAGAATATCATGGAAGAACAATTTTTTTGACTGGTTATTTTTTCATAGTTTTTTTCATGCTCATCGTTATTTTTTTAACAAGAAACTTGTTTTTTTTTCATTCCATATTGTAGCGGCTGAAAAAATACATTTGAATATGCTTGAGTTATTACCTTCAGGTGACTTTGAGTGATAAATATTTTTCGTGTCATTGAAAAGAAAGGAGATATTTACGTGGGCTGCTTTGGTTGATACATTCTGTATATTGTATGATTGATTTCAACTACTGATTTCTGCTCTAAAGACATTTCTAGCAATACGATGATTAAATTCAGTGAGTTGGCACGTATCTGACTTCTCGCACAGATGATGGTCGACGATTTCAACCATGTGGAGCACGTTTTTCCATAAAAAAAAACAGGTTTCGCGCTTAAGAAGGGTCACGGAGAGACGTATTGGCGGCAGAGTCCCGGAGCGGAATTAGAATTTCATAAACGGCGGCCGTTTAAGAAATTTAAATAAGACGATATCGGTTCGGCGGAACGAAAGGAGCATTCAGATTCATCTCGTCCATTCTGATTTTACAGCCGCGATCTAATTTTACAGCAACCCACACCATCGACCTTCTTGTCTTTATATTTCGCAATGCCCGAGCTCGGTTTGGATGCTGCCTTGACTGCGAACGACCGTAAACCAGGTTCGTTTTTACAGCAACTTTCGAATTCATTACGCGTCCTTCTAAGTATAAAATACAGTTGGAAAAAGCGTGGTTTAGTGCGCAGGAGGAATTTCGAGCGAGAAAATTACGTTTAATTTTACCGACTTGTATGAGGAGTTAAAAAAGAATGCACATATACAAACAAAAATATTATAAAAGAGCAAAGTTTGATGAAAGGGAAAATGTTGTTCAACCATTATTATACTGGAAGGTCTAAGCCAAACCGAATATTAAAGCTTGTTTTCTTATTTTTAATTTCCTAAAAAACTGTAAACTACGAATTTAATTTGATCTGTTACGGTTTATGCGTAAATATGCATTTACTGAAAATTTATTTTTGTGTAGCAGAAATAGATCTCATTTGAGAACTGAAATGCTTAATAAAAAAAAGAAAACAATCATGTTTAATGATATCCTTGCGATTATACCAAGAGGGTTGGTTTTTTTTAATCTTTTAGAACATTGTGGGGTAGTTATGGTGTTCGTGGGTTATCGGCACCATCTCGGCGAAGCCAACAGCGCCGATAGATTATGCGCGTCTCATTTGGCACGTCCGTTCTTCGCAATTAGCTCGCGCGTGGAGCCATTAGAGTTACATTTGCCCGCGACACATTTCACCTCCTCGTTCTCCCCCGCAAAACTCGCGTCTCCGTTGCGGGGATGCGCCGATCGAGAAGCTCGACGCATTGTGACGCGTTGGGGGCTTAATATAATGGAGCGCCGAGAAAGCAGTAATTACGAGGGTAATAGAGGTCTAGGAACGATTTACGGTCGAGCCACCGTCAGCCGCCCTTCTTCCCTTTCCGTCGAAAACGCGGAAGGGATTTCCGCGTTTCCGTCGCCGGCCGGTCGGGTCCGGGACTTCCGGTTGATTCGACGATTCACCGATTAAATTAAAGTATCCCCCACCCCTACCCCACTCATTGTTAATTAATGGGTCTCTCCACGTTCGTTTGCGCAACCGTTTCAACATGGATCAGATTTTCCATCGGTGTACAATCTACAATAGAATCTGATAAATCCATTTTCGCTTTCCCAAGTACGAACAGACTTTCCTTTACTCTTTTGCAGTCTGAGTCTTATTTGAATAACATCAAAATTAAACATTTTGTTCACACCGATTTCATGCATATTCTTTCTTTTCATAAAATGAAGAAAATCATACACAATGTAGCTATTTCGGGCCAGAATAAATGTTTAATTTTCGAGTTAAATTAGTTTCGGCTGCAGGAGGTTAATCCGTCGGAGAATCGAAGTAAAGTGGAAAGGTTTTTTGAACAATCACCGAAGGGGCGTCATCATGCAAAAGCGAGTTCGGTTTTCTTTGGAACCGGCGATGGTAGAAGCAGCAAAAGCGCGACGGAGAAAAACGGGGTGGAACAAGAATCGATGCCACCTCGAGTGGGTCGCAAAAAGGAAACAGCCGGCCAGAAGAAGGAACGAGGGGACCGGATGAAAGCGGAGAAAAGCGGATAAAGCGTATCGACTCTGGTCCGGACCAATAACTTCGTCGAGTAGCGTGTGCGAGAGCGAGAGACCGCAGGTCCATCGTGCCAGTGAGTTTCAGCTACGAATTTCAAAATTTACGGCCGCCACGGTCGAGATCGAGTTTTGATGGACTATGAAATCGCGATTTGGCCAGTTCGCTGATTTCGATACCAATTCGATTCCCCCGGACACCAAGGTCGGGAAGAAATGCAATATGCGGTGCGTGCTGCACACTCCCTTTTCCTATTAACTTCACACAAGCCTGATTTTAAGCTCGGATTTCTCCTTCGTTGCAACATTTACACCGGGCTGGGTATTTTCGCTCTCGCATGGAAACCCGCATCCCGTACAATTTTATTCAATTTTCACTTTTGTAAGCTGTTGTTCATGTTGCGCCACCCGGTATATTCAAAACCGAAAACGAACAATCAATATTAGATTTCGCTTCAAGTGTTTGAAAGCCCGTTCTTATTCTCAGTTCACGTACCGGTAATTAAATTAAAAATAAAGATCTCGTCCGATATTGTTCTTCGAGCAGATAATTATTCCAGGTTCGTTTCAGTTCTTATTGCGGAGTAATCATGATCAAAGATTGACATTGAAAACCAGATAAATTTATGCTGCACTCTCTCTAGCATGATTTCGTACTTAGCGGATTTTAACCAATTTTACAATAAAAAATTTCATTCTGTGTAAAAATCTGGTGCTCCCCGTTAGCAGCAGTTAATGGAGGTTTAACAGGTTGAAAACGTCGAATCATAAATCCCTGGGGAACGATAGTCACGTCGCGGCGCTCGGTTTAAGGGTCCCCGGCGCCGGAGCATCGCGATTAATTTATTATAAGCCGTTCAGAAAAATGGCACGGCCGTGTCGCCGATATTTCGCGGAGGAGTGTCCAGGAAATCGCGGGAGGATGGCGGAGAACGGACGATCGAACGATGAAAATGAAAAGTCGAGGAACGTGCGGCTGTTTTCTCGTCGGATAGGAGCGTACATATACCGGGCACGGTGTGCTATCCGACACAAAAACGAAAACTTGTCTGCCGATGTCGCCGTTCTCGTCGCGAGCCCCTCCCTTCCCCGCCCCTCGCAAACACACACCCCTGGCTGTGCTCCCTGTACGTCCGATCAGCCACCCACATCCTCCCCTTCCAACCCTCCACCCCGCTTTAGCCCGTCCAGAACGAAAAGCCTCGTTCGTTGCTGATTGCTCTGCTGCGACCCATATTTTGACATCGACGTTTTGACGGGGCGCGTTCGACTGCACCGGCGGATTGTCAGCCTGCTTTCCATTATTTTTATCTCACTTACGTGCGCGCGCCCCGGACCCGATTGGAACCGGACCAAACGGCGGAACGCGCCGTCGGACCCGACCCTGTCGATTTTTCGAAAGGTATTTTTCGACTGCGAACGTGAGCGAGAGCGCGCGCAACAATGTGACGAATTTCGTTCTTCGGGGAATTTCGGAATTGCGACGCCCGGCCCGGTATTAACGTACTATGTATGCAAATTCTGCCAGGCCGCTTTCTGTTTTGCGGTTCCGCCGAAAAACGAACCGAACCGCAGCTCGCAGTGTTTAGTATTTTGTTGGCCGTCGCGTTCGGGAATTTTTGCCGGACGAAAGTAATACAGATATTGATTTTCGACTTTGGGGATTCGTTTGCGGATCCTTGGAGAATGTACGGAATTTTTTCCGGCTAGAAATATTCACTTCGTTTTTGAGCTATTGCGATTTTATGGAGTGTCTTGATCAGCTAATTTCGTTAGTTTCAATGAAGTATGAAAATAATCTGAATGTGGATGCATTCGAGGAACGAAGATACATCAGCTTGTAGGAAGTTTTTGAATTTTTCCTTCGAGCAAAAATCGAGTTTTGGAGATATCGATTTCCATGTATTCTGTATGAGAGACGCAGACTTCTGCGGAAGATATCTGGCAAATTTGAAGCGAGCTGGATGAACGGTTTTCTAGAGAATTGCGAAGAGAAACGGTTGCTAGAAAAATGAATTTAAAGATTCACCTACAGTAACGATTTATTCTTACTGGATTGAAAATGTTCTAAGCCCGAGGCACTTGGTCTCTGGCACAGTTCGAAGATTCAAGGGGAATTTGCTTCCCACAAATTCCGTCGTTAATTTTCCTCTGGGAAGGTCTTTTCCGCCGTGCGCGTCTCCGAGCGGTGGAAAATCCTTTGTCCGGGTGGCTCGTTGCGTCCAAGACGGGACAGGAAGTGTCCGGTGCAGGGTTGCGAAGCCCTTAGCGTGGCAATATTGCTAAGACCGCAATTCCGTGCATCGAAGGACCCAGTGGCCGATTCCTCGAATACCTGCGGCACGATAAATCATGCGGTTCGGCCACGGTACGTGAGGTGTTTCGCACCGTCTAAGCTTTTATGCCAAATTTGTCGCGAACCACAACTCCGGGAACCGTCGTTGTTCTCTCCTGCCATTGGACAGTGGAGCATTTCTGTCTGAACTGCGTGAAAAAACGTGGTAAAATAATTTCTCACTGAATTTGTACACTGAAACATTACGAAGTCGTTAAGCGATGAAATCAAATTTTCTATTTTACTCCTGCTCTCCCACAGTCAATGCAGAAAAAATTGATTATTTTTACAAAAGCTAAACATTCAAATACACTATTTGTAAAATGGTGAATTTGTATTCTACTAGGAAGAATATTAGAGGTCTTATTTCTTGGTCTATTGTGGTTTTCTAATAAAACGACGTTCAGCACAAATAGTTAATACTCTGCGGTAGACGAGATGTCTGTTGGCAAAGAGATTCTTGAAAATATAGCCGCATTTCTACGGGATTTAATATTTACCGTGAAATGCGCACCAAAGTACCATTATCATAATGAGTCTGGCCATAGCGGACTGTATCTACTTACAGTAACGTGAACGCTGATGCATTTGCAGCAGACTCCGTGCAATCTACCGCGTTAGCTTAAAGTACACTGAAAATCGACGAGCAATAAACGACATCCTGTGTGCATCCGTGAGTGGAATAAATTACGACTGTTCAGACGCGAATAATCCAAACCAGGTAAATTCACTCATTATTTCGCGAAGCCAGTCTGCTAGGAAGTACATTCAAAATTCTCAGTCTAAACGTGAAACCGTAAATTGTATAACATTACACGCTGTTCTACAGTTAAAAATTACATTCGTTAGAAACAGTTAGTACCCTGTGATACTCGAGAGTGTCTCGAACAAAGAGATTCTTTAAAATATTCCCACATTCCAGCAGGATATAATATTAACTGTGAAGTACGCAGCAAAGTGCCATTATGATAATGAGTCTGGCCATAGCCTAGCTGTATCTACTCAGTGTACCGTTCATGTTATTGCAGCACACGCTTCCTCCAATCTACTGAAAAGAACACAAAAAATTCAGGGTAGAATGAACGTCGACCAGTGTGCACGCGGCGCGAGTGGAATACACTGCGACTGGTCAGACGCAATAAATTAAAACCAGTCTCCGCGGGAATTAATTGAATATTCGAGTCAACGCGTAAAAGTAGAATCGGCTATTCGGAAACGATGGCAGACTTTGCCGAGCACTCGGTGCGCAATAACGAGAAATAAACGTCGGACGGAAACGGACGTGATGGCACAAAGGAGGATGAAGTGTGTCGAAGTGCTGAAAATTGCAAACGAAAAGATAGGAAGATTCTGATGAAGGGGGAGGATCCCCGACGATCGAGCGGCTGTGTCTTTGAGGCGGTAATTTTGTCGGGCCGGCTTCTTTTGATCGTGACAGCTCAGCCGTGTTAATTGCTTTCGGCTGCGCCCGTCAACGCCGTACGCCCCCGCTTTTAAACTTCTCGGCCGGTTCGCGTCACTTTATACGTAGCTACGTTTCTCTGACGGAATTTCTTCCGACGTACCCCGAAGCGTGTCTAGAACGGATCACACGAACGTTTCATTCTCCTTGCGTTTTCCGTCAACCAACCGAACACCACGATTCGTGCCACGAATTTTCCCACGCTCTACCTCCGAATCGACGTGGCGCATTTCTGCGACAATCCTTTCTTTAAAGTACCCCGATACGCAATCATTTTCTAGTTGTACGAAACAGATGTATATTAATTATCCCAGGCAGGGAATAATTTGTACACAGGTCGCACGCAGATCGAACGATTCTTAATTAAAACAGCTCCGAAAGGATCCTTCGGAACACTCGATCAGTCTCGCAATTTATCGAAGACGCGTTCACAGAAGCGACTAAGTCTAGCGTCGCTCGAATCCGGTCTGACCGTAACCCGTCGTTATCCCCTTGCGCTCATCAGTGCTCAAACGACGAATCGCCTCGATCGTCGGGATAACGGAAAGGAAGAGAAAGGGAGGGGTTCATTGAGAGCCGAATGTTTTATGCCCGTAGCGAACCCGACCATGTTTCTATCGTCTCGTTCGCTTTTGCGCTGGACCGCAATTTTAATTAAATCGCATCGCGGCGAGGGAATGAATTACAACTGAACTTTCATTTCAACATTTTCGTTCGTTCCCTCGCGGTTTTTTGCTTATTTCGCTCACGGGGCCGCGGTCTGTTCACCCCCACCTCTCCACCACCTTCATCATCCACGAGAGATTCTTTTTCGGATAGAAATTAGGCCGGGTTCGCGAAGCAACTCCGGCGAGCCATCGAGCTGTACGCTCTAATTTCTCGAGCTTCTGTCGATGAATAACAGCTCCTTTCTTCCCACGCGAGTGTTTCGCGATTATATAAATTGCGGTTGGTTAGGGGTGTCGAGAGGAGACGAGAGTGACGCAAGAGAAAGTGAGAGAGAAAGGTCCGCTCGAGTCGCGAGGCTTTTCAAAGTGTCGCGAACAAGCGCGTCGTAGCGTGTCGCCGTTCCGCAGGGCGAGAATAATCATTTTCCGTGCCGCTACTTTACAGAAATAATTCCTTCGACGGGCGTCGTATAGAAATTTTCCCTTTGATCGTTCCCGCCCCTCCTCTGAGCCCCCTCTTTCTTCCCCGACCTTTTCTCCTCTTTTATTTTCTACGGCCTCGCCGCAACGGTAACGCTCCCGCGCCCACAGAAACAAGTTGCGTTCCCGTGTGTACCCTCCTCTGTTACTTCTCCTTTTTTTTTTGTTCAAGTGCGAGCAATTAAACTACTTTTTTAATTTTGTTTCATCGTGCTCTTGTTTCTTCCCCTTTTGCCTCGCGCGGTTCTTTCCTTCTATTTTCTCTCTCTCTCCCTCCCTCCTCGGTTTCTAGCGTGTTACGGCGACCCGCGCCCAGCTTTCACTTTGTTATTTTACGCCAGATATCATAAATCTTCCGTCTAAAAAGTTTCCCTTGTATCCCCAATAATTTCCGCGGCACACCAACGGAAGGGTGGAAAAGTTTTCCAGGGCAGTTTCGCCCCCTTAAACTCGCGTCTCTGCCAATAAAAAGGAACGCTCGACGCCTCTCACTCCTCCCCACTTCCCCGGGCCACCCTTCCCGTGCTCTAAACGCGCGAACTTTTGCGAAAATCGGACTTAGATATTTCTCGAGAAGCTCGTTAGAACGATCCCGTGGAAATAAGTGGTGGAAGTCAGTCATGTGTCAGCCGGGCACGGCCCGGCAGCGAAATCCCGCTTTCGTGCCGCTGACGGTGATAAAATAATTCGATTCTCGCCGCGCGTCTACCTCGGGTACCGGCGAATATTACGGTCTCCCTGGAATTAAGGGATTTTTTAAACAATCCTTCGGTCTAGGCGGAATCAATGTTTCAGCTCGCCAAGATAAAAAATATGATCGTTGAAAGATTCGAAATAAATGTACGTAATGTAATGATTGATAGTTTAGCCCAATGATTCCTAAAGGGGTTCTAACCCCTAGGGGTCGATTCCGAACTGCAAGGGGTTTATGTCAGCGAAAACGAAAATTGGGGGTGCACGAGATGTAAATGGGGGTCCTATCAAAACTATTTATTTTCTTCGTTTAGGTATTTTATGTTATAATTTTACTAGATTTGAATTTTGTGTCGTGTTAATTAATAAATGTATAAAACTCAACATGTGTCAATTTTTAACTATTTCACTGTACAGTTAAACCTATCAAAGTGAGTAGCAGTGTCTCAGCTGTCAAAAACGCATTTGAAGTTGATGAATTTGTAACGATTCATGTTGTCCACGAGACAAACAAGTTTGGGGACCTCTGGTTTAGCCACAAGATAAAATCTAAACAACAAAGATGGATTAGTTGGTCGTCGTGTAGGCCGCAATGTATTCGACAGTGTTCGAGCACTCAGCTTAGCGAGCAGCCCGGCAGCACCGAATTTGATCAATATTTCGCAAAGTTCCGTACAACTCCGATCCCCCGAAGAATACGTAAGTGGATCAGGAACTAATGAACAAGTCGACCGACTGGAATTTTCATAATTTTGAATAATTTCGCAGGGTATCGTTTTCACTCGTTTCACTGGCCGGAGCAGGCGAAAGAACCTCAAGTTCGCTGGTGCTGGGCGCAGCTTCGTTCGCAACGGTGAAGCCGAGCGTTGCAGCCATAGCGGGGCTCAATTAGGCAGTTTCCGGCGCCGTTTGCCACAGTTTATTTTGTTTATCGCGCCGATTCGTCGGTCGGGAGCCGTTCTGGACCGCGTAATGACGACCGCGCCGCAAAAGTCTCGCCGTCGAGCTGGAATTCCATCGGGCTGGCCCGTTTCTGTCTCCATTATCGAGAAATCGCTCTGGCTCGCGAACAATTCTTACCGCCGGAATTCTTCACGTTACCCGACCACCCCCTCCGCCCCACGTAAAGTTGTTTCCAACCTAACAACGCGAGAAACAAAAGCCTGCGCAATTCCCAGCGAAGATCCTAGCGTGTTTCTATGACAAACTCGCTACTTGGGAATTAATTCCGGGAAGACGGGTGGACCAACCTTGCTGAAATTTTGCACGTACGTTCATGCATGTACGAAGCATCCGTACAAATTTTTGCAAAACATTCCAGCAAGAGTTGTGGGAGTAGCAATCGAAAAAGCGGTCTGACAAGACGCATTGATTCTGTCGCTTCTGCTCGGCCGAATGGAACAATCGACATCTCAATTTATTCGTCTTGAATGCAACTATTATTCTACTCAAAAGTATCTTGATATGAAAATTTGTCGATAAAATACCTCTTACTTCCTCAATTTTTAACCCTCACACGTTTCTCAGGGTGAAAATTCACTCATCCGATATTTTCACATACTATTGATAATAAAGATGGGTGAATTGTTATCCTAGTCTCTTTTATGCAGCTATTTTTTACGAGGGTGTGAGGGTTAAAAAGTATTTATCGCAAGACCTCAGTGTTACAAATATTTGTGCCACTACTGTGAACATGTGTAAATATTTGTGAAATATTTCAGCTAAGTAGATTCGATGGTTTTCCAAGAATTAATTCACAAAGAGATCCCCGAGGACGCGCATCGGGAGCAGCCCCTTAAGCCGCGATTACACGTAACGAGGAGACGCGAAATAAATCTCGGTTGAAGGGGACAGACAGTAGGAAAGAGAGAGAGAGAGAAAGAGGGAGGTAGAATAAAACAGGAAAAAATGAAACGTCGGCGTACGTTTCGCAAGAAACTTGTTCCCGTCCGGTCCAGAAACGAAGAAGATAAAAATATGGAAACGAAGAGAGCGCGTCGCGTCGTCCGTTGCGTAAGCTGAAATCCTGGCGAGAGACGACACGCCGGAGATTAATGTACGTGGTAACCAGTTTTGCACGGGACTCGACGTGTCTGTAATATAATATTCGTGATATTTCCCTGGGACGGACCGTCGGAGCTCTCTCCCGCATCGAATATTCTATCAGGGAACATCCTCGCGTTATACGAGGAAAAGAATTGTTTCCCACTGATTTATTCCAAGGACCCTGTTGTTTGAACCGTCGAAATATTATCTCCGACTCGTCCGCAAGTTTTCCGCCATGTGCATCGCTTATTTGCTCCTGGTAATTGACCGTGAACCTCTGTTTAACCCTGCGCTCCATAAAGATTCTGATATCAAACATTTCCGTCCTGTATTTTAGCGTAATCAATTTCAGTTTCAGTCGGAACGTTTCAAGTGGAACTGCAGTACGAACAACTTAGCCGTTTTCTAGAGGCTTATAACTCGGCACTGGAGGCAGTTAGAGAGATGTAATTTCGTACACATGTTAAATGCTATCATGTGTCAATATTGACAAAACATTAATTCTCCAACATTAGTAGGTTCCGAGATATAGGACCTCCCATTGATCTACAAGCTTGAAATTTGGTACATAGGTCCACCATAACAAACACTCAAAGCAATAATTATCAAAGTTTGATATGTCTACCTTAAAGATAAAAAATGTTTAGAATTTAATGAATAGAATGAGAGTAGAGAAAGAGTAGAAAGAATAGACAAGCTAACGAACTTGGCCGTATTTTGATTGATCTCACAACTTTTTACGGCCACAGGAACTTGGCTCCTGTATACAGGATGTTTTTGTTGGAATCCTGTATTCGCGGGAGAAAATATATTTTTTAAAGAGATTGTTCGTTTGAAAATAGTTTGAACAAAATAATTTTTCACACTATCGATTTAATTTTGTGAAATCGTTTTTTTCTCCAGGGCTAGATGAAGCTCCGCCCTCAATCGAGGAAGCGACCCAATTCTGCGATGGGCAATCACCGCAATCGGACCGTCGCGCGTCGCGCCGGCTGAAAATCACCTAACCTAGGGTGTCGGTAAGAGGGTGTCATACACGGGGTGAATCGGTCACCAATCACCCCGGAGCTACCCTGGGAAGGGCAGAATTGATCAGATCATAGCCAGGTAGGTAGTTAGCCGGGGCAGGAGCGGCGCAGATGCGCTCCATTGCGGAATTTATGATTCGTAAGTGCATAACTCTGCCATTAGCCATGAAATAGTTTCCGGCTATCTGGCCAGCACCATGCGCAACGCGGTCGAAACGGATGCGGACCGAACGGGCCGCGCACACCTCTCGTATTTCCGTTCGGTTCACTTATCGGTACCGGCATTACTCGAATTATTAACTACCATCTATTATCTAGCCACACATCGTCGGCAGGCTGAGTTGTCTCGAGTTGCTTCAGTGATTTTTACGAATAAATCGTGCAACTCGTCTCCCGTTTAATTTCCATTGCCGCCATACTTCTCTTCGCATGTTTCCCTTTCGCTAAATTGGTCAGAGCAACGCCAGTATATTCGAATCAAAATAGTGTAATCATTTTGTGAGCTAATATTGGAAGGAGAAAATTTCGAGAAAAATTTTGGGAGCTTTTTTAAAGGAGATCACCGTGCAGAATGGTGAAATAATTTTTTTGAAATGATACGAGTATGGAAAAGTTGTGAGAGGACTTTTTCAGGATGATTTTTACGAAATGAAACTGGCAGTCGAAAAAGCCGAGATATAATTTTCATGGATTGAAATTGGTCTTTTCTAAATTTTTATTAATCTACGCAGAGATCTATGATTATATTTTTCTTTGACGAAAATGGGTCGATAAGGGATGAGAAATATGTGAAACCGGTCGGAATCGATGGAACAGCATTTTCTTACGATATCCAGTGCCAGTTTCATGCTCGAAGCTTGGCACAGGCTAGCTCAATGTCCCGGTTGCGTTATTTGTTACGAAATTGTAGCGCATTGCTTTGATATTCACCGTTGCACCGTGGAACTGGCAGCACGTGACAATACCACACGCGAGCCCATGAAAGGCGTGAGAGGGAATTTCGCATTGCACTTGCGTAGTGGTTGGTACTTACGGGTTCCTGTGAGTTCGATAATGGCTGGCAACACGAGGCAGCCTCTGAAGCGACTGAGATTGCAGATTGTTTCTGAATAAATCATTATTACACTCGCTGAACTGCTCCTCTACGTAAAAACAGAAGAATCATTAGAACAATCCTCTGCTACAACAATTCTTCGAGCCACCTTTGAATTTAGTGGGATATGGTGCGATAAATAATTCACTCAACATTTCAACCACTAATATCGTTGAAGAAACGAGAGAAGGGAAATGGAGAAGGATAGCATGACGCAGGGTAGGAAATTAAATGAGGGGAGGAGGTTGCGGTTATGAAGAAGAGGAGAACAAAGAATGGAAGTAGGAATAAATGAGAAGGTGAAAGAAATACTAGCTAATTTTGTAAGAATTCTCAAACGTTTCGATTCAGCTTAGAGGAAAAAGATTGGTGTTTCGTCGTAGACCCGCTAGAGGACTCATCAGTAGGGACTCATCTGAACAATGTCGTAGCTTGCCGAAAGAAGCGATTATTCAAAGACGCGTCGTTAATTAGTTTTCGGCACGATTCCGGGCAATCCATTGTGGATTCGACTGTTTTCCTATAGGACGATAAGGGTGTGCTCAACGGAAGATGTTCGAGTGGCCTCTGCCCGCCATCATACGATCGAACAAACCGCTGTGAGCGTAGGCAGCTAGTTCATCGTTGCGGCTCGCGTACCGGGGGATCAACGGTGTCATTGAATGCAGAGTAAATTTCATTTCGTCCACATTCAACGTAAATATTCGGAATTACCGGGAAACGATCCTGACCACGATGGGAAGCGCAGACGAACGGTGTCATTAAACAAGCGGCACGCGGCAATTTCAATTTAGGGGTTGCCGACGCGACAGCCTCGCGCACGAGCAGCGCCGACAACATTTTGTCACGATTTAACGACGATCAGGTCCGTCATCGACCCTCTCTAATCGGCTCGCATTTTTACCCAGCAGTGCCCGGTGCCGAAAAAAGGAGAATGTCGACGATGTGCGGCGAGCTCTACCGTGAAATCGCGACCAACGAATAGCAATAAGTCTTCGAAAGCGGTTTAACGCCGCCGTTAACCAACCAACGACATCTCGAAAAAGTTGCGCAGTCGACTTCCGGATCCCTGTAAACGTCACACACCTTCTCCACCCGCAACCCACTAACTTCTTTGTTTTCTCTATTCTTCTCCTTTACATTCGATTATACTATTTTCCCAAGCGCTCCAGAGGTCTCCGAACTTTCCAGATGCGGTTCCCGCGAGTATTCGCAGTGGATGATCATGGTTGCCTTTTACTTCGTTTTTTGAGAAAAAAATTTTTCTCGGAGCATCGCACGGTGTTGTTACAATTTTAACGTCCATTATTTCGGCAACTTTAACGCATTTAAAACACGGCCGATGAAAGCTGGATGATGCACGGCTGTGAGTGAATTTTTTATACACGAAAAGAATGAATTTTTATGACTGTTTTTGTACGCGTGCTTCGTGGAAATTGCATAATTAATGTTCATTTGCTAGGTATTCTTACGTATCGTTTGTCCTGGGAATTACGCTAACTACAACGTTAATAAATTTCAAATGTACTCCGGAACGTTTGATGTTCCGTTATTGCGCTTTTATTACGAATTGCGAATCGATCGTGTACAAATAAATTCAGCTGAACGGATATGTTCCCCCGCGATTGCAATTACTAAATTAAATGCCTTCTAAACGGGAATTGCATAAAAATCCTGGGTCGTGTAATACTGACAGTCGGATCCTACAAAAATTTTCCACCGCATAATAAAGAGAAGCGAAAAAAATGAAGTGATAATGACAGCTGCAGGATCAGGAAAGCCATCAGGTAAATTCGATTAAAAAATCGTGTGCCTGCGACGACACCGGATGATGGATTTGTAATCTCTGTTTTATGGATGACGATGCACCCGCCGTTATTAAGTGCTCGATTTGTTGACCTACAGTTAATATATCGCAGGGCGCGCGCAGGAGGGTTGCTTCGCGTTGCATTCTTCGTTAAAAAATCAATAAAGTGTCTGCATATAAACGAGCTAATGATTTCGACGGAAAACAGATGGTCCGGGACCGATGTTGGAAATAACCTGACGCCATTATGAAGCCCGTTGGAAGCCCGTTGAGGCTGACGCGATTCTTTTTTGTCTTTCGCAAGCGCCACCTGATTAATATTGAACGTTGCTTTAGTTTACGAGCGCGCATTGTTTTCATTGAACGTTTCAGCGACGGCTCCTTTGTACCACGGAGGAACGTCGAAATCCTGTGTGCCTTTCTCCCTCTCCTCTCACTCCTCTGTTAGTTTTATGGAACTTTTCGCGACAACGATCAGCTCGTAAAGCTCGTCGCGCAATAAAAGTATTTCCCTGCGCTTGGTATCAATGGCGCCTTCCCGTCGCTACAAAACGCTAATCCGGATCTATGGCTTAATACGCGACACAGACAAATAATGTGCGCGCGTGTGTTGTATATGTACACGAAATATTTACGTTTATTGCAGCAGTATATGGGAAAGCAATGAAAAACGAGAACGCGCCAGGATTTTCCGGGAACTGTTTTTGCATACGCCGTGCTTGCGGTTCGCGGAAATAATGAAATGCCGTAAAATTCGTTCAGCTGATCCTTAGAATCTAGTTTTATGAAGAACTAGCTAACCCGACAGATGTTGTCCTGTCCAAATTTCTATAAATTTGTTCGTGATCGGTAACGTAAATTCCTATTGAAATATTGATTAAAACCTGCGACAATCGTATTTTTGTTGTATTCAAATATGATTCAAAAAGCACTTTTAGTTTTTCCCGAATTTTCCATTTCTTCGGGCAACTTTTCCAATTTTTCAATCCCTAAAACCTTATTCGGACTCGTACGAAAAAAATTAGCCAAATCCAGCCGTTCTCAAGTGATGAACTTACCAACGAACAGCATTTGATTTTTATTTATATGGTTTACAGGAATGCCGAAAGTCTGTGATCATTACAAATATTCTTCGAAATTCGGCGTGCACCCACGGAATGATTAAAAACGATGCCCGATAGAAAAATGTTCTTCACCGAATCGCCATTGAATCAGTGTCGCAATTACTCCCGGTAGGGATCCAATTAACCCCGAACAATAAGGTGTTAAACGACAGGAGAGAGAGAGAGGAAGGGAGCGTGGAGGAAACTTGGACGCGCGAGGCAAACGAATTCACCGATGAAAAAGATGAAGAAAAGCCTCGTCAGTAGCAAGTTGAAGCTCCCCCATTCCGCCCCGCCACTCCAACGGGATTTATGATTGCCGTACCCGGTCGTGAGATGCTTTACGTGACCAGGATTTCCGATGGTCCGTGTGTAATGGCAAAAACCACCCGCCGCCGACGCCGTCCGGCTTTTCATACTGCCCGGGAGGAGTATAACCATGAGAGCCATTCCGTGTCAACTCTGAACTGTATACCAGAAGTCACTCCCGTTGCCAGGCTTATTCCGTGTCAGATTTGTCAAAGAGGAAATGCTCGAACAGCGTGGCCGTCTGGCCGTGGTCTGCAGTCGCTACTATATCAATCCAGGATGGTTCAAGGTCGATCTACCCCTTCGTTATCGCACGTTTTTCGAAAAGAAGGTAAATGAAAGATTAGACGATTAGAAGAAGATGAAAAATGAAAGAAGAGGAGTAGTAGGAAATGAAAGAAAGAAAGTGAATTATATTTTATATATAGAAGAAGATGAAAGAAGATGATTTGAAAGATTACATTTGATCATTTTTGTAATGATTTGATAAAACTCAAACGTGATTTTGGCTCAAAGTGAAATTTCGTTGGCCTGAAAGATCTTGGACCGAAAATGGGGACAAAGCGAGGTTTTGCCAAACAGTGCCGAGATAATGAAACAGCGCTGTCGAACTGTGTGAAAATTAAATCGCAAAGCGACCGGGCTGCTAAAGCAAACAGCTCAACACCCTTTCGATCAATGAGACCGCTTCGTCCGTTAACCTGATATCATCCGCTTTGACGATCACGCTGAAAACAGGAAATAACCCGGCCGGGTTATGAGACTAATTACTTGGACAAGCCTGCGGCGACTTCGATAATCGGTGACCATCGAAACGTGAAACTGCGAGGCGAGGATAGCCCCGGAAAGGCTGGATGAGAAACTGTTGGTCAGCGTGGACCGATATGTCGGCTCATTTACCGTCGTTTCGATGGCCATCGATGCTGATGAAAGAGCCAAGATATTTCATCTTCGCGGCTTAGTTGAACGCGCAGACTACACCGTGATTTCTGAAATTTCCTGCTAGAATTCCAATCAGAATTAGTTGTTATATAAAACTCCACAGAATTGTTTACGATTCTTCAAATTTGCTTGGAAATTGCACACATCCGCAGTCTACTGATAATATAATAATATATAATAACTATATAATATAATAATAAGTTATTATATTATATGTTAAACTATTACAGTATAAAATTATTATATATTAGTTATTATATAGTTATATAACTACTTTCATATTATATAGTTAATAACTTATATTATATTTTGATAGTTTCAATTCGGTATAGATATCAGAGGAGGTTAGAGATCCGCTAGATAGAGAAGCCAGTAGAAATCGTAAGAATTCGATGGGAAAGGAATTGGTGTTTCAATGCCACGCTCTATAGAAACGAGAATCACGTTTCACGTTGGAGGAAAGTGGTCGAGTATACTCTCAGTTTGTAGAGCGCGCGATGGCACTTCGATTAGCGCGGCCGGCTCTCGCCAAATCGTTCTGGGGTTCGGAAAGCACCAAGAACTTTTTTCATCGACGGTTTTCACGGAATTCTATCATTGTGGCGGGAGTTTGGTAGTCTGGCGACAAAAAGTCGAATTTATAATCGACTCTAACTAGTTGAAATTTGGTATCGATTGAGCGAATCGTATTCATCGTGTATCCTCATTCCCGGAGTAATTTGTGGCTCTGAGATTTTGCAACTAAAAGTATTTCTAGGTTCCTTTCCTGGTGTTTAACAAAATTCAGGGACATGGGAAATCCAGTTACATCTCGATGCTTGCACGGGGTACATTAACAACTGAATAAATCATCAGAGTACTCTAACAACTCGCGAGCGAAGGACTAGTGATAATCTTTGATGGTGAAAGCTTGTAGAACAAAAAGAATCGGCCCATTGTTGAAGAAGTACGTCGTCAAGGGTTGCACGACTGAGTAGCTATTTCCCACGGGTTTAGTGACCATAAACACCGACAGATTGAGTACAAACAGTCGAGTCTCTGACAGAGAGAGAGAGAGAGAAAGCACATCGGCTTTCCGGCCTGGTAAGATACTACAAACAATGGAGCGATCGAAGATCTAGAGGTCATCTTTTACAGTCGATTTCGCAGCGGCTGGTACTGGGAGTTTAACAGTAGGATTGCACGATGGAGACCGTGTCCTCCGATATCCCTGTGTATCCATCGTCGGGGGTACTATCTCTCTTTACGAGTTCCTCGCGGCTTAGAACCAAGAAATTGTAGGGAATGACACGAGGGTCGAGCCGGGCATCGAGTCGATGGGCAAATAAAAATATTATAAGACCCCAGGGAAATATACTCTAAACGCGCAACAGATGTGTCAATAATTTTCCGATCCGATCCGAAACGAAGCGAGACGGGGTCGGAGTTCGCGGATCATTAAGAATCGCCGATGAGGCAATTTAAATTCCGCGCTGAGCGGCGAAACAAGCAACATTCTCAGCTGAAACACGGCGGAAATAAATCGAAACCTCTCCACCAGGGGGATCACCAATTAGATCGAGATAATGGTCGTTTTCAAATGTCCGCTTACCGACCAAGAAAATGGAATCCATTCGCGCAGGGCCCCGTGCTACTAATTCGTGGTCGATTCGGGTCAAGTGCATCCCGCCGCGGTCGGCGAGTTGTTTCGAACGAGAGAACGCCGCCTCTCTCGAATGCAAATATCCCGCATAGCCGACCAAGTTGCCGGGTAATTCCGAATATAATGTCGGGCTACTTAAACGAGCAATCCAACGACAAAACTCGAAGAGCATGATCGAGTCGAAATTCATGCGATTCCGTGGTCTGTCTCCAATAGTCTCTTCCGCGCAGCGGCACAATAATTATCTGGAACGATCCGCTGCGTTGGAACATCCGAGAATTTAGTGACCGGCCGTGGTACGAGATTCTCGAGCTATCAACCGTTCAACCGTTTAGGCTGCCTGACCGTCGAAATTTCTTGTCTGTGATGTCTGCCGGCTCAAACGAGAATCGAATCGAATCGCGTCACGCACGATATCCGCCAGTAGTCACTCGCAACGGTCAGTAGTCAGATTGCTTGCGCACGAGCTCGCAGCCGGATCGGTCGGCGCGCACCTGAGACTACCGTCTAAGCGGAAATTAATCGCTGCTGGATCGATAGCGCAGGTATACGGCGAGTCGGTTTAGCGAACACACTAATCCGGTCAAGCAATCTCTCTCCGATCTCTCCCGTTGCCGGTCGAGCCCGGACCAATTGCATCCACACACGGAGACCGACTACCTGTTCGGGCTGCCAGCCACCGCGGACATCCGTTAATCAGCGCCTAATTAAGTGCGTCAGCAAAGTCCATCGGTGCACGCTCGAGATAGATCTGTTTACCGTTGCCAGGATATGATACAAGATGCTTCGACACCGGATCTGTTCTTGGACCACCGATAACTACTTGGCACGTTGCCCCATCACCACTATACCGCCGATCATCCCGCAACCTTTGACGGATGATGACGTATCATCCGCGTGGTCCATTAGACTTCGGTTAATCGTGACTACCACTCCTTCAGAAGTCGGTGACGTGGGGTGGTCTCCTTATTTGTCAAAGAACCCCGCACTAATCATAAGGAAAATGTATTCCGGTAAAATCAGTCGGATTTTTCATACGTTGTAGTTTATGATCTACTCAACAAAGGATGTAGCGGGCACAAAGTTCAATAATGGACAGTTATCGAGTTATAATCAGTCAAACATGACAAATTCGTGCTGCCGAATACTAGGCATCACTGTGGAATAGACTGGGCATTTAAATTGTTTTCGGTTTGCTAAAATAGTGAAGGCGTTGTAACAAACGCGCGCGCGTAATCGTCGTAGGATTAGCCGGAATAATATTACACGGCGTGTCGAGGGGTCGTCGCGAAAATAGGATGTGGACGATCAGAGGCCTGGTTAATCGGTGGGTAATTAATTAATGTGTCGGCCGTCAGACCCTCTTCCAATATCACGCGACCCATGATCGCTGCAAACCGCTGATAACTGAAGCGACTTGCCAATGGACCTTGTATTCCGTGACCACGATGGAAGTTGATGTATTTTGATCGAGCTGCATCCTCCACGATGTAGTTTCCCAAATAGGGGAGATTTATAATCGAGAAAAAATTCCCTAGCTAATGACCCTTTTGTAGTAAAAATACCTGAAGCGGCGGCTCTGTCAGCATGCAAGTATTCCAGAGAGTTTCATACTCCGAAACAGCAATGGACTATTTTAAAATATTGGAATATTGAAATTTTCAAACATTAAATTTTACTTATTCAGCCGCACCGAGCCCGTTTCTTCTAATCGCGTTCGGTAAATATTTACTTTAGGGACCTCTTGAGTGAGGAGGCATCTAAAGCAAATAATTACTTCGCGTTCTTTAAAATTCGTCGGCTCGATCCCCGTTTAGAAAGCAGGGAAACACGATACGATTGTGCTGGTTGGTTCGGCGGGTGGGTGAGTACGGAATAATCAGTGGAACGCAAAGAAACCGGTGAATTGCAAGATTTCACGGTGTCGGCAATACATTCGCCGAGGGTTTTCCGGGCGACGACGACTACGACGGCTACGACGACGACCGGTCGAAAAACTCCGCCGGTTATACACAGCCTTAATAGTTTCCTGAACGAGATTACGCGCTTGTAGACTGCGGGAGACCGGCTTAATCCCGTGCCGCCCCCGAAAGCTGTCTTTTAGTAGGTTGCTCGGGGGTTTTAGAAAGTTCTCAGAGCGACGAGGCGGGTACACAATGTAATTCGCGTCTGCACTTTGTCTTTACGGAAGTTTCGGTTCCACGTACCGTAAGCGGGGATAATGCGAGTGTACTTATTATTCGGTTCACGCGCGCGCGCGTTCGTTCTCTCCACTCCCTCTCAGTCTCTCTCCCTTGGTACGTACTCTCAGCTTCTCTCGGCCCCGAAATGAAGACCGGAGCGAGCGCATTCAATCACGGGAAGAATAATCGGGCCTCGGGCTTCTCGCGGTACAATTTATTCGTCGCTAAACGGCCGCGGTATTTGTCGGCCATTAGCGGACGATTTATCGCCGGTCTCGCGAATGAATTCCAAGGAAACGAGGAGGATTCATCTGAAAAACGTGCCGTTTAGAATTGCAACCGTCTAAACGGCACCCGCTAAAATGGAGATGAGCATACGCGAAAGCGAGCCTCCCGAGGATTCGCACTCGCTTTAAAAACCTCCCTCCTTCCCCGGGGAATTATACGAAAGACAATGTCCCGCGAATCATCTTCATTACTCGACGAAAAAATTCATCCACCCAAACACACTCAGTTTTCTCCGGCAAGAGGCAGCTGGGAAACTGGAACGAAGGATATTCAACAGTCGCGGTGGCTGCGTTATTTCTCCGCTACACGTGCGCCGCTGTTTACAGGAAGTAGAAACGGTGATTCATGGTCAGACGCGTTCGCCACATACCAGCGGCACTCGTACACATTGAATTTTGAAACTCGGTTTCGTCGGGAACGGGGAATCAACGGAGAATTTCATGAGTCGAGGAACAAGACCACGTACCGGACCATGCGAACGCATTTTTCATTGTTATTGGTCTTGGATCCACTGCTGCGGCGGTTCCGTATGTTCCAGTAGACTTTCTACAGCACAAATCGTCTTTGGAGAGAACGTATGGGGCGTTTCATCATTTTTATATTTTTAATGCCCTGATGCAACATCGCCTACGTGTTCGGGAACGGTGCGGTTCGCGAGCACCGTTTCCCGGAAGCTTTGTCCGACCATTAATGTTGTTGGAGATCAAAACTCGGCTCGAATATGCTCGTGGAAATGTTCAGCACTTCTCTAATTCTCGTTTTCTCCACTTCCCATGTGTCGCAGCACACTCTGTGTAGCGGTCACGCTGGATTGATTTTATGGTAAGGACACCGCTATTGCACCTGGACCCGGTACGTGGCGTCTTGTAGTTTGGCTACGGCGTTGGGCCTCTCATTACCACGTGACTCCCCTCCTTGCAATAAAACCCTTAAAAATACGTTCGCTCCTGGATCCAGCGCGGACTGACTAATGCTTTGATGACAGATGCTGGAAAACCAAGGTTTGGTCGCCAAATGTTGGCCTTGACAAATCTTCGGGACCATTGCAAACACATAGTTGGTACGGTTCATCCCCAAATCCTCCTAAAAGGTGGGGATGAATTTGTCAGAGGTAGGGAGGAGGACCGAGGTGATAAACAGCCGAACTCTCGGTGCTCCGGTCAGACTTCACTTAACTCGAATAATGAGTCAACGATACCTAACCTTGTACACTACCGTAGCAGACTATATTTACACGAATACCGTTTTCTGAAGGGCGAGAATCTAAACCACCAAGAAGTAGGAGCAGGTATATCACCCGGAAAGCTCACAAATTAAGTTCGGATCCCGTTTCGGCGCGACTCCCGGCTAACTGGCCCGTGTCCGGGCGTAAATTTCGATATATATCAAAGTCTTGGGGGGTAAGCTGGAACGCATCCGATTCCAGATTTATGTCTCGACGATGAGGGACTTTTAACGAAGGGGTGGCAACGGGGTAGGGGGAGAAGAGAAGTGAAGAGGATCGATCGATCCTGCCCGGTCGACTGAGTCTCGCGCAAGAGAGAGGAGCTTTTCTCTCTCTCAACACATTACCGGTGTGTGTGCGCGTGTGTGTCCTCCCGTGGAATTCTCGCTGAAACATCCTGTTCCGTCCGAATGTAATCTGCTGATAGCGAAGTGATTTCTGCCGACGACAGCTTATAAATTACACGTTCGCTTCGCGCGGAAGCGAGCGCAGAGTCGGCGCGCGAACGCACTCGAAATTTCGAATGAGAATTAGACCACCGCCCGCGCCGCCGCGTATATAGCGCGCTCTCTCTCTTTTGCCGGAACGACAGCTTATGAATTACTATTCCGCGAAACGGCATTATGACCCGTTTCGCTATTTCGTTAACGTTAAAGTTGCGCCATCGACCGCTCCGTACTAGAGCGTTTTGCCCGGAAGCTGTTCCAATTTCCCTTCTCCCTAGTTATTGTTCGCCGTATCTCGGGTCCGAGAGGGTTTCGCGCGAATTTACACCTTCCGTGGCCCGGAAACGCGTCACATAAATTTTAATCAATTAGAATTCGTTGCGTCTTCGGTTATAGAACCCGTGAAAAAATGACAGACATCCTTTAGGACGAATACAGCATTCTTCCTCCAGTTCCTCCAGGTTCCTCCTTCTGGTATCACTGATCGGAGGAGCAGACACTAGTTCCAACTATTAATAAGTGAATAATTTTTATTATTTCAAAACTTATAAACTAAGATTTGCTTATTTCGTAAGTTTTGCTTTTTAAGTTTAATTTCGCTTTCTAAGATTGTAATTTCTTTGTTCAGTATCCGTACACTCTTTTCTGCCACGTGTCACTCCTTAGCAACTTCACTTTGTTATGTGTTCGGATGTCTACTTTCCCTACATTTATATTGAAAAATACAACGCGGTTGACTCTATATTCTGGTAGACAATGTACTGTTCGTTGGGACGTTCGTGGAGCTCGAAAGACTCGGGTCTTTCTGCTGGTACGGATTTACGCTACTCGCTAAGCATGACTATCTCTTGTTCGTTTATTTTCCTTCTATATAAGCAGCTCCAAAGTAAGAAGTTTCGAATTGAAAATTCCCAGAAGCGGACCGTCTTTGCTAACAATAATTTATCGAATCCCGAGCCTTGTAAGCTGGGGAATCCTTTCGAATCCGGCGAGAATAATTGCAAAGGAGATGGTCCGAAAATTGCACCGGTCGGGTCGGCCGAAAGTGTGTCCGGGAGTTGATCCTTTCGCGTGTGCAGCGGATCGTGGATGCATCAGTCTTTCCTGCTCGGGCTTCAGGAAGGAGATGGTCGGTTAGCGGCCGGTGTAGTCGCACCTCGCAATTTCCTACACAACTTCCACAGTTCGTTCCAACTTCCGGGACACTTATAATTGGTTTCCTGCCGCGGGAGAGAGCAGACGAGTCGGCGGGCGACGAGCTGGTGGAGGAGCGAAGGGAACTTCGTGTACGAAATCGGGGAATTAGAGACGAAAAGAGGGATGGTATGTGCATACACAGCTGGCCAGGAGGGTCCGGTTTCCGGCCAGCCATGTATTACCGAAGGAATACTGTCAGACAACCACCGAGAGAAACGAAGACAGAGAGAAAACGGAGAGAGAAACCTGGCTGCCCTGAACTTCCAAAATCACGGTCTCGCCGTGTCGGACTCGCCGCTCTCGTTGTCTTTTGAGCTGATTCCCGAACAGCCGGCTGTTTCGACGCACGGCTAATTAGTTCCCTGCTTTTCACGAATGTTCTAATTAAGATCTCTATAAGCTTCGTTAGTTAGACGCTCGTTCATTAGCCCCGGTGGGAGCGCGAAGAAAATTGTTTCATACGAGACCCGGCGTCGCAGACGAGATAGTCGCAAAGTACGTCATTATTATACAGCGGATATTTATGCAAAATAAACATTCTCCACCTGCATTGATTTATTTTCTTTCACAATGTGTTCAATAAGTAGGAAACGATATAACGGTAATATGAAATTCTTCTAATGTGCCCGCGCTGTTTTAAGTTACACTCACTTATTTTTGTCGTAAATGCATGGAATCCGCGACGTATAAAAATGCAGATATTCGAGAAGCGCATTCTTGCATTGTGAGGGAGCGGCTCGAAGACGGCGACGCATTAAGCGAGTGATCTATTTGAGCCGCTATCGATCCGCTTATATCGTGTTTCCAGCATCATTTTTTATCGGGCACAGGGGATCCGATCGAATTATGCGCTTCGATTTCGAATTCGAGTTCGCCTGTAAGTGCACGGAACTGAATGCCGTGCGTCTGAATGCTCCCCGAAGATGAAGAACGTATTACGTTGCGCGTTGCATTTTCCATTCTGAGGGAATAGTATATCCGCCGGCGGCGAAATGAAAGATCTCTCTTTCCGTCGGGGAATTTATTACGATGAATGGCAGGTGTTTATTATATCGCGGATCGATCGGATCTTTTGACGGTTGCTTAGCTCTCGCGGGATACCCGAAAATTCGCAAACCATCGCCAAAACTCCGGAAACGCAATTTCAACTTTGTCCAACGAACGATCGCGTATCTCCGGCGAAACTATAATATTACTTCGCACGCGAAATTTGATTTAGAACACAATATTAACCGAACAGCTTCATCTCCGCGTCTGTCAAACTTGCGTGGTTCGTTTCAAACTCCCCATCGAAACAGGGAGCCAATATTCTTTTAACAAATGTTCATTGCGCATCATTCGCGTGCTCGTTCGACGTGCAATCTGAAAGATTAAATTACAGGTCAATAAACAGTTTTCCGAGAGCAAAGTTTTTCGCGCTTGCAACTGCGCGCCGGAACTGTTGTACATTCTATTGTACAGCCGGAATAAAATTCTATTTCCAACGAGTTGGCCCTGGAAATTGACAATAAAACGGAACTGCGTTCGTCGCGGCCGAATGTAATATTTAAATTATATGTTTTTTTACAATTTTATGCTTTTCAGTGTGTAAAAATTGTCGAATGATCAACCCTCTTCATTGATTAGAGATTTGTTCTTCAAAAAATTGTGGAAAATCAATTCTGCAGCATATCTAGTACATTGTTTATTCTTATATATCCTTGTTTATTATTGTAAATTTTTGCATATTTTATCATACTGTTGTACATTCTTGTACAATCTTGTACATTCCATGCAAACAATGTGCTAGATTCCACTCGACAAAGAATATTATTAAAAGCAGAAGCCAGCATTGGTAGCAGCGAAAAGACTTCAAAGACGAATGGTATCGGTCGATTCTCGGCTTGACAGTGACAGGGCTCGGCCGATTTATGTTTGCAGGCCAAGAATCCGTAACAAGCAGCTCGATCAATCGGCAGACATGTGTCACACGATATGGGACACGAACACAGGATCACCTCCACGCCCAGGCCGTGTAAATCGAACTTAACGGTGCCTGTAAATCGTGTAAGTGTGCGTGCACCAGGAAACGATTGAAACGGAACGCGTTCCGGTGCAAACTATCAGCTAAGTGAAATGACGAGAAGAGCCTCCTGGCGAGAGAGGCAGAGAGAAAGAGGGAGCGAGAGAGAGAGCGTGAGCTGTGGGTGGTTGAAAGTGCGGTGGTGGAAGGGCGAGGGTGAGCTTGCGAAATCCATGGCCGGCTGAATTAATCGTCCTGGAAATTCCTCGGTGTAATCGAATTAAAGGGAGCTGCCCGTTTGTGCAACAAGAAATAGATTGGAGTTCCTCTGGACGGTTCTTCACCCCGGATCGTTTCGATTTTCTTCGCTAAACGCGACTCCACGCGTGGAATTAATAGCGACACTTTGTCCTCGCACGAGATACCAGTTCGGGACGGGGTGTGGGGCCATTAACACTTTGTGTTTTTCGATTTATTCGCGAATTCCTCCTCTGCACACCTGGACAGGTGGAGATCTGTTAAAAAAGAAAATGGACCAAAAACCCTGTAGTACTGATCGCAAAGAACGAAAGTCCTAAAGGAATTTTCGTAGATTTTCGAACGGCTCCCGGGAAACGGACGATCCACGGGAGATTTTTCGCTGGTTTTCGTCGGAACATCCTGTTGTTCGGGTTTCAAGCGTCGAAAGAGAAAAGTTCTCGGCTGTTTGCGATTCAACGAGCCGGCTCCTGTTGATTGTTTGAGAGCCTACACGTATCCGACACCGGGCACCGCCGTTTCCAGCCCCGTTTCCCAACTTTACGGGCGGCGTGCGGGCGATACTTTCCATATAAAATGCAGTTTATGTTGGGAAAAGTAACTTCACACTTTGCTTTTACGGGGCGAAATAACAGGACACTCGCGTGCCCCGGTCCGGCTGCTTTAAATACCGATGGAATTTACGAGCGCGGAACGAGCCCGGCCCGCGAATTTACGAAACATTAATCTCCGCCGGCGTACTTCCCTCCCTGTGGAGAGAGAGAGAGAGAGAGAGAGAGAGAGAGAGAGAGAGAGACGGAGAGAGAGAGAGACGGAGAGAGAGAGAGAGACGGAGAGAGATGGTGTCACCTCGTCGGCCCGTTTAACGCGTTTACGCGTTGTTAGTACGTGCACTCCTTTCGGAACTGCAAGGTTGCTCGCGCTTGCACGCGTACTGAGAATGTGCTTGCATAAATACACTAACAGCAGACATAAGAAACAACTTGGTGGATCAGAAAAATGATTAACATAATAAAACCGAAACTATCCAATGAATTTGTTTAAAATTTTTTGACAGGTTGCCACAGGTACAACGCTTAACTGGCTAAGCAAATTTTTTCAAAAATTTATTAAACATTAAGTAATATGGGCTAGATGGAAATCTCTGTTTTGGGTTCATTTTTTATTCACGGAAGCAAATCTTAAAAGTATTAATTGCGGCGGAGGTTGTCCGAAGTTGCCGGATTAAATTTTTAAATCGAAAATTTATAAAATCGATTTTCATTCGCTGTGCAATATTCATCGGCGCATTAAAGCGTATCGCGCATTAAATCCGTAGGCGAGTGAATGGGCAAGGGCTCGTTCAACTTCGAGAATTTCTGCAGTGAAAGACGGTTTCCGTCGCGACGCTCTCCGGAGCGAATAGCTCGGTTTCGGCGGGGAAGTTCGGCAACGGCAAGAATGGCGGGCCACTTTCCGCGGTAGTTCGCGAAACCGAGATCCAGACCGACGCTAGACGTCGCCGCGTCGTTCCGACGGCGAAAACTTTCGCGATTCCCGTGCCGGTGCTTTGTTTTGTAATTCATTAAAAGTCCTCTCCGCCACCCGGCCGAGTACGAGCGTCGCGTGGCCGCGGGCCATAGCAACCGTGGACTGAAACGATAAGGTGCCTAGAGTTAAAACGAGACAGAGAAAATCGGTGAGAGAGGGAGAGTTCATCGATCCGCTAATTAGTGTGATTGTCCGCGCGATCGACGGTGCTGCAAGTAACGGCGAAGCGAGTTTAGGCATACCGAATTATCGGGTTACGACGATGACCAATTATCCCGGCGAATTAATTAGCCCCCGCACCCCTTTACACACCCGCGACAAATAGACGGCCATTGTTCGCAAGCCGAGCCGGAAGCTTTAATCCGGATTTGTTCCCAACATTCTCGTGTGGACGTGGCTTAAACCTTCGATCGATCATCAATATGCGCGTGCATCGGCCATCGAGGAAATTGTCGATTGTTTTTAGGGACGTTTGAAATTGTAGAAGCCTCGTAAGCGGACTTGCGGATTATTATGTAAAATAAAAAAGAAAAAAAGGAATAAAAAAGACTCGTAATCTTAATAACAAAAATGAAAATTTAAAATCCCGTGCAGTCGTCCGAGCGGAAGCATTCTACTCGCGAGAAACAGGACCGCATTTACCTGGCTCGTCCGAAGAAAATCGTAAACTTGCTCAGCTGGATTCTTCGAGATAACAGTTGATAGACAATCAGACTCGGGGACGCGCGTCAACGGAATGACGGTAGGGCGTTACACCTGGCGGGAAGCTTAATCAGGGTAACTGGTTCGAGGAATCGGGTAACGTGAAATCAAAGGGGACTTCGCCCGGAGAGAATCCTTTTTTCGTAGATCCAATCTTCCGTTTCCGACTGACGAAGTCCGAGGTTCTAGTTCGCGCGCTTTCGCGAGGAAGCGTTTCACGTTCCCATCGTGTTCCGGGAACGCGATGACAAATGGAAAAAGAGGATCCCGGTTCGTTCGCTTCCTCGAGCAGCCGATCGGTTGACGGAGATTTAAACTTGGATGTATGTGCTCCACTTTTTACGAATCCCATGACGGTAATTGCCGTCCGGCTGGGTAGATCGAGTGGCTACGGTGTGATTTACTGTGCCCGTGGGATTCCGATGTCGTATCTTGGTTCGTTGCGAACCGAGCCACTTCCTCGGGCTTTGATGTGCCGCTTCCCCTCCCCCAGCTCCATGACTTGACCGGATGCTGACTAGGGACTCGATCTCTGGACCACCGGCTGTACCGTGCCCTCTGTAAGCACGTTATCAGCGTCCGACAGAGCGAATACTGGCCGAACTGCTGCTGGCTTTTTCTACTGTGATTCACTTCGCTCTCTGTGACATGCTCGAACTCGTTTGAACTTTATCGATGCCACGATATTCACTCCTTTCGAACTCCGTCGGACGTTTAGCTAATCAAGAACTAGTCCACTATTCGGTACAGAAGATCTTTGAAGCAAAGAGCACCTAATTCAGGTCTAATCTTGGGCATGATGAGAAATTAATGTGGTGGAACAAGAAGTTCGGCTTGGTCTAGTTCCGGGCTAACGTCCAGCAAGGTAGAAGCTTTATCTAAGTTTCATTTTCGGAATAACATTGATCTAACTGGCCGAGCACAGGCCTAACCGAAACTCAACCCATATCTAATTCAAATCTAATCTAGTACCATGAAGATCTGGACTAGGCTTGGACGAGGTGTTTGTCCACAATCAATACCTGCCCGCAGTAATTGACTTAACCGTCCCTTTAGTGGATTGCATCTACTTGGAGCACCACTGATCTATCAGTTATAACTACATTATGCAAATAGAACTTTTATGCGAATTTCGAACACCGTAGACTTCTACTTAAAAATCGGCGCACAGGTTCGATGAATAATTTTTGAATTGTATCGATTCAACAATTTGTTGCGAGTGAACATAGAAGTGGTGAGAAAGTTGCATTTATTTATAACATTATTAATAATGAACTTAAGCAAAATATTGTTCGTTCTACATTTTAAAAGAAATAATTTCTTATCGCTTATCTTAGCAATCGACATCCTTGTGTATGACTGGTCCTTGAAAATTTTAACCACGCCAAACATTCTTAACGTTGACGCAAAGAAACTTTCGGTGTATATAAATATTTCGCCATCCATGAAATAAATTCAATTTCTACGCTCGAAAAATTGAATTTAGATCCTCGAAATGCTGGAGATTGAGATCTGGATTGTGTCGATCCGTATATAACGACAGTGTTTGCACGAGTATTTGGAATACGAACAATTCGGCATTGCCGTGCACGAAAGTATTAATACGTCAGAATTGTGTCATTACGAATGATCTGCCGTCGGCAAGACGCTAATCGCTCGCAATTGGTCTGGTTTGAGACGGCAGGACGCGACCGCGGCTTCCACAACGCCGTCATTGTGTGCGTTTAATTAAGCACAGCTGTTTTGACACCGGAACAGATAGTTCCTGTGGCTTGCTATTCGAAGGCGGTTGATTTAACTGTAACATCTGCCGCATGTGCCGCCTAACGCGCCGCCGATCCTGTCTGCTCTTCGTTGATTTAAAGTGCGCGCCACCGCGGTGCGCGGCTGCAAATGAAATTTCACCGGCAGCAGAAAAATTCACGGCCCCGCTCCCTTCATATGTTCACCGTCGATAGAAATTTCGAGGGAATGATTCAGCCATATTCTGCCCTCAATATCGCGTTACGGTCACCCCTGGAAACGTAATTTTTCTCGTCCTCGTCGCCCCTTCAACCCTCATTCAAAAGGAAGATGTAAAAGATGGTACGCAGTATTTTTTATAATAAGAATAAGCGTTCCGTGACTTACGAACGGCAGTGTACCTCGTGTAATAATTGTAGCTTTTTTTAAACGTCCCGCGACCGTCCGCTCTAATAATCATGAAAGTTGCGTGGGTGCATTCTTGCGATGCACGTGTCAACGTGCGAGACGCTTGCACACGACCCCGCGAACTTTCAACTTAGTCGGCGGAGTTTCCAACGGGAGCGAAACCCGCGCGAAGAAAAAGGACAAAGCGAGAGCGGGCAACAACAGGGAGGGGGGAGAAGAACGAGATGGAGAAAGAAAATAAAGAAAAGAGACGCGCGCCGTGTCGAAACCGGTGTCGGTTGTTCCCCGGCGCGGCGCAGCGTTGGAACAGGAAACCAGCGGGTCTCCGGCGATACGAACCGGGAGAGATATTCTACCGTGTAACAAAGAAACTTCAGCTTGAATAAAAATGTACACGGGAAAGACAACTCCTTTCTCCTTCTCGCCCCCGACGCTTGGCTTTTCGCTGTTCAGCTGACTGCATCGAACTGCATTTAGTTGGGTGATCCATATTGGATGCGGTGCAATTTTACGACGAATTTTCATCAAATTAATTTTTTATTCGTAATGTCTCCCTAAAAATGTTTGCATGGTTCTCGAAACATTTTTAGAATCCCTAGAATTTTCTAATGCAATCGTTAACACTGTGCCAGAAACGCTGTATCCATTAGCGATGGTGATGAATTTAATATAAATTTAATTACCAAAGTTCAAGCTCAAGTTTCCGGGAACTGCGAGCTATGTCTACACCACACATCCAAATGTTTCCGGCTCTTTTCCCGCGGTGTTTCCATTAAACAGGGCGGGAAATTTTGAAATCCGCGTCGATGCACCGGCGGCTCGTAAATTCGGTCGAATCTTCCGGCGCGTCGCGGCAAGTTTGTCCCTTGTTACGGCTGGGAACTGCGCTAATTAATGCTAAATGTGATCTATGTGCCTCGTAATATCCCAGCAAACTTTTCCCCGGCTCGCGCGCGCTCGCGCCCGCGGAAAACATTGCGGAATTACGGCGGGTTAAAGAGACGCTAATTTAAATGAACTACTGTAGTGCGGCCGGGGGAAAAAAGGAGGCGGACCGGACTTGTTTTGCTCGGCTTTTTCCCACCCCCTCCACTCCACTCTCCACCCTCCCGCGCCCTTTCAATTTAATCACCGCTTTAATTCGACCAGTGGCAACTCTGTGTTCCGCGTGTTAATGCATTCCTCCCTTCCCCCCCCCCGTTGCACGCCCCCGCGGCATCGAATTGTTTCGAAAGGGGCGCAAAACGCTATTGTCTTGTGCCTGTAGCGCGCTAGTACATTTTCCAATTCCCGTCTCGAAATGCAAGGAAATTGCCCTCGGCCGATCAACAACCCTCCGAGAACAAAGAGGTGGGAAGAAAATATGGGTGTACTTTCGAAAACTATAGATTTTCTGTTCCCGAAAAACTTGTGTAACAATAGTAATAGTAATTTCCAAGGTACCCCGTTGCATACGGTCTCCCTAGGGCCTAAACAAATTCGAGTTTTAAAGCACGGGAAGAAGGAGTTCCCGGTGAAAAGAGTGGCCCGGGCGGGGGTTGAAATCTTCAGAAAGCTCCTTTTAAGTTCGCCCCTCCGTTCCGTAGAGCTGAGTGGCCGTCTGAAGCGTCGTCTGATTAAAAGCCTCGCGCCAAATTAAATACAGGAATTCCGTCCTCCTCTGCGTCGGGTCACCAAGCTCGCAGGAGCCGGCAGCGGACCAATTGAATGAGGATCAGAAGAGGGGGGCCAGGAGCCGTGCGGCGCTCGCGTGAAAGGACCTACTCGGATTAACTCGCGTGAAAATATTACGGTAATTTGCTTGCCGATTGTTCGACGGGTTACTGCGGATTTTTCGACCCTTCGCCCACCTGCCGAGCCCTTCAACCCCTACAGGGACCGTGTAATTTCCTGCGTTCCATCCTCCCTTTCAACGGGACGGTCGCGGATCAAATTTATTGGATCCGGCTGTGAAGTATACCTTCATTTGGCTGGACGCCGTCCTTAGCCTGGACAATCGTGATAATTGCTAATTGGACCTGCCCTCTGAAGATCATGCACCCCGCCCGATGAAAGTTCGATTCGCACGTTCGCCGATACTGAATTTTACCTCTCTTCTTTCGGGATTTTCATCAAAATAACTTTCTTTCGTCACATTACGAATTAAAATTTGTGTAGGAGTGAACTGCATGCGTGTGAGACTGTGTATGTGTGAACTGTACGTGGATGTGCGTGTGCCGCGATATTGCAACCGCGACATATCGCAAAACAAATGTATTCAACAAACCGCTGACGTTAGGCCTTTTCCAGAACATTTGGCGATTCTCTGTAAAAACGATCACGCGTCACGGTTCGCGAAATACGATACGAAACGAAATACGACCGCGAATTATAGTTTAGGGGGTTCGTGTTTACTGTTCGAAGTACTTCTATACTCGTGTGCTTCCTTTAAATTAATAAATTGTTCGAACATTTTTACTCTTACGTTTGTTTCACATGCTACTCAATTTATTCACCCCCATCAGTTTCTCTCATTTTGTCCCCTCGCGTTATATTAGCTCAGTGATTAAAACATTTACTATATTCAGAAATTAATACGATCTTCCATCAGCCATTCCTGTGTAGCTTATTAACACAACTCGATTGTAAAAGCGTGTGTGATGAAACGAATGACATTTTCGCAGAGAGATTGAAATATCGTAAATACTCGTGTAATCAGAATCCATTGGGAGGTTATTGATACGTGCAATTTTCGCAGTAAACGTTAAAGAATGCGTTCGATTCACTGGGACGAGTCACCACACAGGGTCGAATCAGTGCAATAGTTTTTCCCGGGAGCGTGAGCGTGGCGTGGGCGTTTTCCTAACGTGAATCACGCTTTCCACAGCCTCTGCCTGTTCGTGGAGCGAGAGGGAGAGCATGAACAATCGAGCAGAGGCTGCGGAAACAATGAGACGACGCGTACAAGTGCGTTCCCGGGTTGTCGCATAATTTTCGAGGCAGTGCGCCCCAGTTACCGGACAATTTTCCCGCGGCAATCACGAGAAGAGCCTCGATAGAACGGGCTCGTTCACCGTTCCCGGTTGAACGTCCATTAAGCACCGTGAAGTCTCTCGACCCCTCCGGTATGCCTGCATTATACAAAGACAAACATACTGGACAGAGAGAACGGCGGCGCGGCAGCTGCAGAGTCCCGGGCTCCATCTGCGACACAAAGCTACAACCAACCGGGGATTGCACTCCGTTCGATCATCCAGTGACCGCGAGCGCTCTGGAAAAATGCGGTGCGGCGCTTGTCAATCGCGGCCCGAACCGCGGAAACCCCTTTTCCAAATGCTCACCACTGAACTGCGAAAAAAAAGAGAATGACACATCGTGCTAGCGCGCGGAGGGGGATGCTCGCTTTAATCCGAAATTGCACGCGGTCATGATTGCAGCCTTGACAAAAAACAAAATAGAAGGGAAAAAGCGGATACCAGAAACACGTTGATATCGTATTTCGCGGGAAAACGTTCCCCGGTATCGACCTGTGCGCTCTAGATGCTGGGCTTCCGGTTTCTTTATGCTGGATTATATTTTACATATAAAACAACGACAATATCGACGCGGCAAGCTAATATAAGCGTGATAATAAAAATGGGTGAATTGTTATCCCAGTCGCTTTTACGCAGCTATTTTTGAGAAGCGTACGAGAGTTAACTGGGTGTAAATTTTGGTTTGCCAGACATATGGCTGACTCGAGCTACTGATTTTCCTCCGTAAAGGCGATTATACCGAAACTACAGTTCTAATAAAGAAAATAAACTTCCAGACAAGCGGGCGAACGAAATAAGTTGTAAAATCTCAAAGGGGAGAGAATTCCAGCGCGGACTTACGAGTTGCGCGGAATCGATGAAAAATATAGCGCGGCAGCGGAATTACGTGCGATGCCGGGCTGGAGTGCCGCTGTTTAAGGAGCAAGTAGCCGGGTAAATAAACGTCGTAGCGTAAGAGCCGGTTGGTAGCATGATTTCGCCGGAATTTCACCGGGGCTGGGTTACGAACAATTCGTTCGAACGAGGAGGGCCGGATCGCGCGCGCACAGGTAAGTTTCGCGTGCTCAGTTTTCTTAGAAGGTCGTTGCGCTCCGGGGGCCGGCATTCTCGTTCTTAACTCGGCACTTCGGAACGCACGAACCCGTAAATTTCACTTGAAATCTCTTCCTTTGCCGGGGAGCCCGTCGGCAGCGAAAAACCCTCCACCTGTCTCGGGAACTTGCTCGGGTTAAGCTCGGTTTTTGCGTGAATTCCGAGCGATATCGTCACATTTTTTATCGAGAAATTGATGGAGGATCGATTTTCGACGATCCATAAAATTCCTGTTGGCCAGCGAATCGTCTCGAGCTAGATCGGAGATCAGCCACAGAACATCGTAGCTCCCGGTTGCTTAGCGATCGTGACCTAGCGAAATTCAGGCTCGCCACGCATCCGGGCCATTAAATAGACGCATTAGGGGAACTTCTTGACTCGCGAAAACTTGGTTAAGTTCTGGTCTCAGACTTCCGCGTCTCGTCTTAAGCGAAACTTAGGTGGCGCGTTGCAGTCGCTGCACTCGCTGACCCAGAATCCCAGTCTCGCGGGCGCACAACAATCCCGAATCCGTTTCATTAAAACCATGTAACAACCGGCTCCCGTGCTGCTCTGCATTAACCACTCGGGGCGTCCATTACGCGACTGTCTATGCCGTAATTTCATTCGACGATAATTCGTCCGCCGCACCAACATTAGAGACGCCTGACAGCCCTTAGGCTAGGGACCCCGGGCGAGTTTCGAGCTCTCCTATTGTAGGAACGGCTGACTGTCGACCAGAATTATTTAATCTATGAATACTCTCTTTGTACACAATTTATATTAAATTAACCCTCACACGCTCCTCAGACGTGGTTGCATAAATCATCCTAAAATAATATTTCACCCCTTCACATTTCAAATCTACGAATTATGTTTCAATTATAGTGTGATGTTTGACAGAAATACATTTGGCAACGCAGACAAAAAGAAATCAGTCGTTTTACAATATGGGAAAAAGGTAAATGGGTGAATTTTCACCCTGAAGAACGTATGGGGGTTAATATACGTATGTCTGACTAGTACTACTCGTTGATCTCAAAAATTGTATTCCTTTATTATACGTATGACTGACTTGTACTACTCGTTGGTCCCAAAATTTTGATTCCTCCTTGACTATCGTTTGATCATTCGGTCCAGGAAAGGGTGGACAGTTGCCGAGGTAGCAGCTCCTTAATCTCCGACTTCTTAAAGGAGTCTGCGGTTCTGGAAGACCCAGGGAGCCGAAGAGCTGAAGTATCATTGGAACAATGAATCCTTAAGTGTCCCTCACTCGCGACGTAGATGGGGAAAAAAACGCTCGATAACTGCGGCGTACTTTTATTAAGATCCTCCGGCTGAGTTTCCGTTACTTTCATTTAATGTGACCGTCTCAATGCTCCTCCACTTTCAAAGTGGCGCCGCGACTGTTTGCCGAGTTCTCGTTACTACGGCATTAATTATAGCGATCTCCTTGGTCCTAACCGAGGGAGCTGTCGCTTCACTTCGCCCATCGCGCCCTCTGTGCTTCCTTAAACCAACCCCTTAGCCTCAACCCTTTTCGTTCTGTCCGCTCCTCTTTCGCAGGTTTGACAGAATACGAGATCCCGTGTAATCCTCGGCCGTAAATCGGGATTAAAGTCACCGAAAACCGATGAGCAAGTAACCGGGCAACTCCGTGATCGTTTCTCACGAAAATCGGCAACGATCCAGTCCAACAGCCGACACTGATGTATTCGAATATTTTCTCAGATGATTCCGCGCAGGATTCTACCTTCGATTAAAGGTATTATCAGATAGGAATTCCTTCTTTGAACCTGCCAAGGGATTTACAAGTTTCAGACTTGGCATCCACAGGTGTTAAACCCTCGACGAATACATCTGCCTACGCATTTGCTTAGTGGATTGCCTGTCCCCGATGTTACGCAGCCAATTTCATAGAATCGAGCTACTTCGGTACAAGATGCCCTCGTTTTTTAATTAATTAATGGTTCCATTTGTTGCCCTGTTTCACAGCCGCAGTGTTTACGGTGGGGAAAAAATGTCTGGCTTGATGGTAATGGATTTCTGCAAATCGTTTTCGCTGAAACGATTCTGCAGATTAAAATGTAGAGAGCTGTTTCCGTAAGTGCTTTCGAAAACATTGTTTTAGGGAAGCGAGGTACGAGTTATTAAGAATTTTCTCGAAGCATTATTGTTTGCTATTCGGAAAAGCAGTGTTTATTTAATTTCTTATAAATCACTTTAGAAGAGGAACAGAAAATAGCACGCAGGTATAATTTTAGAAAAAATTGCGTATGGATCGAGAGCAAGTAATTAACATTATTTGTTGCAGTAGCAGAGCGAGAAACGTGCTGTTTCATTAGTAGATAAACACTGGAGGTAGCAGTCTGTTTTTCCAGCGAGCCAGCTCGAACCGTAGCCAGCCTTTCAGATGATTAACATTCACTCACAATGGGTAGCTTAATTAATAAACTGATCTGGCAATTTTCGTCGAAGTTCTCCTTTTAGTTAATACCGCATTTAATTCCCGCTGCAATTTCTGTTATTACGTTCTGCGGAGTAATTGGTACAAATGAAGAGGCATAAGTCTGTTAACAATATTACCGTCATCTTTTTAATTACCAGGCTTCGAGAAGCTTTGGACAAGTATCTGGCCGGCAGCATTACATATAATTAATTGTTGAATCCTATTAGAAACTTTCGCGAAAGTTTCAATACCGCCGAACGAGCTTTTCGCGATTATTCCTCTCTCTCTCTCTCTCTCTTTCTCTTTCTCTCGCAAGCAGACGCGCATGCAAATTTCACTGGTAGTACTTGATTAATTATTCATCTAGTACAATATTTCAAGAAACGATCACCGAAAAATTTGCACATAAATTGAGATCAAACTCTTGAGAAATGTCAATTGGATCATACAGTCCAGATTTCCCGTTTCGTTGCCGGAACGGTTGACTCGCACTACTAGCGGCGGAAGAAAAGGTTTCCAGACGGCGCTCCCCGATCCGGGGAAGCACATAAATACCATCGTGGGGACGTTCCGCGTCAGTTTCACCCCCGGGACGGTTGTCCTTTGTCCCAGGACCCAAGGAACGCCATATTTCACCGGGGATATCGTTCATCCGCCCGCGCGGGTGCTCGTGGGGTCGAAGTTCGCTCGGGAACGGCGTGGAAATATCGACGCAGCGACGAGACGAATCGTTTCTCGTCAAGCCCGATAAGTTCTGAACGATCGAGGGAAAGTGAGAGGCCGGCAGCTAACGCGATCCCTCGGTCGCGCGCTTGTTTTCCGGGCCAGTGGATCTTAGACAAGCGTGATAGGGTATAAGAGCAAAACGTATCTCGATCTCTTGTGCTTTCTCCTAGATTAAATGTCGGCCCCTGGTACCCACCCCCACCGTTTCCAACGGTATCCTACTTACCGCCCCGTGGCACCCTTATCTGCCCTGTGTACCGTGGACTTTGCGCCCTGTCGTCTCCATCGTGTTCTCTTCCTCTTTCTCCACCCTACGAATATCCAAGGCGCCTTTGACGCCGAGGTCCTCCCACCCCGCAGCCCCTGCTCAGCTTTTTAAGGGTTCAATTATCCGTGGATTCCTCTTCTCGTCGACGACGGCCAACAGACGTCGACACAGAGAAAAATGTTGCCAGCTACCCTTTTCGCGCGACGCCCTCGAGACGAGACATGCGTCCGCACGGAAATCGAGCCACCAACGTCGCAGGAAATTAGCCCACCGCCCTCTGATTAGCCTCGGCAAGCTTGATAATCCCCTCAGACACCCCTCTGACGACGGCCCTTTCACCCTTTCAGCCCTCAATCCTCACTCCCTCGAGAACCTAACTGTTTTATACCCTGGGACGAATTAAGGATTTGTTTCTGGGCTCTGACGATTATCCTTTTTTATCTTCCTTCGCGAACTTCGAATTTCTCAAGTGAACGAGGGTGGTTTTTAAATGGGTTCTAGAAACTTTTTGATGTTATGCTTATTTCTGTAGAACGTCTGTGTCAACGGGTGAAGGGCATGCTTTCACCTGCTTTCACTAAAATCAACTCTCCGAACAATTCAAATTCCACCAGGAATTCTACCCGACGCGCTCTACAAGTTCTACTACAAGAGCCATAATTTGTAGTCCGGTAGATTCGATTCTACAGCGCCAAAGATCAATCTCTAACCCTAAAACAAACATCGTTTCCCGACTATACTCGGTTATACGGTTGTTAAAGGGTAATTGAAACGCGAGGAAATATTGATTGTTGCTCAGGCGGGTCACTGTGTGTTCTGCCGTGCAGCAATATGCCCAAGCTAGACGAACAGAACCGAAGAGATTCGGTTCATTATTCGAGTGGATCGTGTTCCCAGTTTTAATTCGTTCTCGTTTAAGCAGATTGCTTTAATCCTCTTTGAGTAGAGACAGAAGCAACAAGGGAGACCACGTGCGGTCTGATGATACATTTTCAACGAGTTTCCGTGGGCAAACGATCAGTATGCAATTATGCAGGCGGGGCGCGGATTGCTATAAGAAAAACGTTGAAACGTGATTTCTCGCGATTCTGAGAACGGAGGAGCGGGTCTGCTAATTTTATTCAGTCTGGACCGGTTTCACGGTCGAAACCGAATCCGAGCATATTTTTGTACATTGTAATTTCGTGGTCAAATATTTCTTTAGTCGACTAACAAAATACGCTTCGTGTAATGCAGAGACGAATGATTTGAAGCAAGCTGAACAGTGTGTTTCTACGCAATCCAATCGAATTCACCGGTTACAGCACATTCATTCGTCTCCGTAAGTGGAGCAGGACAGGATTGGTCGGACAAAAATTTGTTTTCTCGTTACAATGAATATCTGCTTGAGCTTTCTTTACAATATACGAGGATAGTTATTCTTTCGTTGAAAATAATTACTTAAAGGCACCTGACCGATTCCGCTTTGAATGGCTGCGCAGAAGCGCGGTATCAGAAAGAGAATTAACGAGGGAAATTAATGGCAGTGTCGCGGAATATTTCTTTCTTAATCAAATTCAAAGGAGTCCGAACTGCGAGAGAATCCATTCGGCGCAATCTTATCCTCGCAATAATAAGAGAGAGTACAGCGAGAGGGGAGGACGGTCGCAGATGTGGTTTCGAAAGGACCCCATCCCGGGCGTGTTCTAATTAATATTATACACCTCAGCTGCGCGTTACGTTTCGCTGAAGAGGGAAGGGGGACTCGTAGAAGTGCTTGAAGAGGGGCAACGAAAGAGAGCCGGAATCGTGGAATTTAGAAAGACGGGCGTAGCACGGCGACGGTGAAAAATGCGGCGCATCCGGGATTCGCGGTGAGTTCCCGACGGGAAATTTTCTCCCGCGAAAACTTTAATTACTTCCTAGGGATTCATTACTCGATGCTAATAGACACGTGTTCCGTTCTTTCCTCTACCCGGCCAGCCGGCCTTTTTATTTTAATTTTTAAACTTCCCCGCCATGAATATTGCGAATCACGTAGCAACTTTATGCGCGGATATGTTGCCTGCCGGACGATGATTTACAATCCTGAGCTCAAACACGACTTTAAGAGAAACCGTTTCCATATCCGGGGCAAAATTTACCGACTCGCGAGCACGGGAATCTTCCCGGTGGAAAAAGTGTTCTTTCAAGTCGGATAACAGAAGATTAACATATGCTAATCAATAATTAATAGACTGCGGAACCTTATAGATCTCAGAGACGAAATCGATTATTATTTTATTCCTGCTTCCCACAATAAATGCAGAAAATTTTGCATAAAGAAAATTTTGAATAATATTGACTCGACGTAAATTCAGTAGAAGAAGGCAGCGTTAGTCGGACACTCCCTTCTTGAGTTCCACGCACAGAATCATATTTCCGCAGAAATTTCGATAGCCTTGCCAGTAATTACTAGCACTGTTTGTTACGTGGTATCCGTTACGTGAAATCATTAGCCAATCCCGCATCGGCTAGTCGTGTAATGAATACCTAATGAAAGGATACTGTTAATCAGTCCAACAAAATGTTGCATAATACCATCCGCTCGAATAACTTAGAGACATTAATTATGCACCAGTAGTAACACAATATTTACCGACACAAATTAATCCGATGTCTAACAATGTGTATGCGTATCATTTTTCTCGTTCCCGCAATTTGCACGTTGCAGTAGCGAAATATAATTTTATTAAACTTCGGTGAAGCACGGCAAATTGCTCCTGTGCGTTATACAACGAAACATGCTCGGGTAAATTAACATTAATGACTCATCACTGAGTGCTTTTGTAATAATTAATATTTTCCATTAACCTGATTGTAATAGACCAACAGGATAAATGCGTGAATCTTTCTCTTAGAAACATTACAAAATTCTGTACGTTCAATCATGACGGGTTTAATGTGTAAGTGGAAAGAGATCTTATTGACCAGACATATACGCTTCTCAAGTGGAATACAACGTTATAAGCCAGACAAACAGCTTTTCAAGTGATACATTGACGTATGTTCCGTCTGTCGCGTTTCTCGCGAATTTCACCGGCTCTCTTATATTATATTTTCTTGAATTCAATGAAACCGTTCCGCCTGACTCCTCTGTTTCGCGGAGGGAATAAAATGAAGCGGCCCAGCATCCCACAATCCGTTTATTAATTTCCAACTGTTCGACCGTGAAGTATTGTACACTCCGCATTTGCATACTTCGATAATCCGTTGGTCACTGAAGTGTAGAGTTATAGCGGCGTAACCGGTGCCTAGCAAACCGCAGGGCCGATCGATCGATTTTCAATTAGCTTCAATTAGACCGCCGTGCCCACCGGAAATTTCGCATAGCGAGATTCCACGTGATGTACGTCTGTTCCGCGGATTGACCGCGTCACGCCGGCAAAACCGCCACAAAAGAAACAAACCGTTCCCCCAGCGATCTCCCGCGCGACTACCTCGACTCGATCGGCCACAGGAAAATTCTCGATCACGCGCGCCGGACCAGTTCTCATTTTTTTTTACAATTTTCTTTGTCCGGCCAGCGTGAAACCGTTCGATCGCGCGAATCTTAAGTGCAGAACAGTGTAATAGAATTCCCACCTTCTCCTGCTTCCTCCCCCGTGAAATTCTGAACTAGCGACTTGCCCTTTTATTATCACCTTCCGCAGCGGAATGCCTCCCATTCTGACGACGCCTTATGAATAACATTGTTCGTTCTGCCACTTTTGTGTACTAGATCCATTCGACCATTGCCACCGTTCTCTCACAATGTACGAATGAAAAATGTACCACCGATGCCAGTCAAGGCGCGGAATTTATTGGCATGTCAATAACCTGTACAGGGTGGATGCACCGGTTCTGTTACGGCTGACCGATATCTTCTTGTTCTACTTGGAAATTCCGTGAGATTTCCACATGGAAAGTCCTTGATAAAAGAACGTGCTAAAATAACGTCTCGTAAATTGTCTCAGTCCACTCGAATCTTTTTTGAAAAAATATCGAATCGTTCTTTTGACTCAGCGTCCATGGATCACTTGGTTCTGATTGACCAAGTTTGAATACGTCGTTCTTATGTATGTGCTGTTTACTTTGTAACTTTCACATGGTTTAGTTTAGCGTCTACCGGCATGGAATCAGTTCGCTTTTAATAATTTTCCAATTGTATTTCTTCTGTTATAGCAAGTATAGAAAACTGGACTTTTTTTGGTATTATCATATTATTTTTATGGTTAACATTTATTATAGTTACATTATTTTTAAGACGCAAAATTTACTCTTGAAAATGATCCACATCAGGATCGAAAAGTTGAATTGTTTAATTAATTTGCAAAATTGCTAGTGTTTATATCACTGATCGAATCTGTGCGCCGATACCATCACGCAATCGTTCTTTTCAATTTCGTGTCTGGTCTATAGTGCATCGTGCTACTTCGAGAGGAGGGTCCGACCCGAAATATCTTATTCCACTTGCAGTTCCGCGGCAATACAGCGGGAAGAAGGCTTAATGGGAATATTATTCGCAGGAACAGTGGTGCTTGTGCGTTACAGCGGGGAACAGTGGGAACGATAGTAGCAATGATAGTGGATTCTCTTAAGTCCCATCAGCATTCATTTTGCGCGCGGTACTGCCGAGTCAAAGCTAAAAGTTGGTCCCCACGGCGGGGCCAAAGCAACGCGGACAATTATGTCAAACAAACTTTCAGGGCTGGAGAGAGAGAGAGAGCGAGGGTGGTGGAGGGTGGGGCGGTGGTAGAAACGATCAAATAATTACACATTCAGAACTCGTCCCGTTGATGGTCAGACGAAAGTGGCCGTTCGTTAAGAGGCAGAAGTTTGTTGATTGCTCAAAATTTGACGGTTCGGGCAATCAGCATTATATTGAAGGGACAATGGATTCCAGGGGGAGGCAAGAGGCCGGGAGATGCTGGGGCCAGGCGGACGGTAGTTATTCCTAGTTCGATGGAGGGTCGACCGAAGTGGCGTACTGACTGCAGTTTAGATAATGGCAGGCCAAGTTCATTAGCATGGTCTGGTCTAGAGGGTCCTATCACTGTTCTCGCCAAAGCCTCTGCCTCCCACCCATCAGCTTATACAGAGACCCATCCTATCCACGGCAATAACGAGCCGGCTGTCATCGAATATCCCTGCCAGTTTTCTCGTCTCTGCTTCGAACTTCCCTCTTCAAGATTGTGTACTTGCGTTATATTCAGATTAATCCTCCCTTCTCTGGGTAGTACGGTTTTAATGACGTCTTACCGACCAGCCATCTCCGAATTCACTGTCTGGGCAGTTATTACTTATTCCTGTAAGCGATTATAGTGATCGTGGCCCAAACGGGCTGCAGCAGGGTACCGTTAGATAGGGGCGCAGTTTATGGTTACGGTGCAGACGTAACTTCAGGCTATTTTTGAGATTTAGCGAAACCTTCTGTTTGATGGTAATTTATTAAAGACTTCGTATTGTGGCTAAAGGACTCAATAGCCGTTGACGTATCGTAAGACATCTGCAGATCAAGTGCGGACCGTTTAAGGCCTTTGGTAGGCAAGGGGTCCTCCCCAGGGAGGAGGGTTTAAACTCCCCCCGTGGTGGCCCGGCACCCAATGGGGATCTTTTCCCGGTCTCTGGGGAGCTCTTAGGGGGTCACATCTCTTCGTTCCGAGCAGCGCACGAAGACTCCGGGAGCTGTGGGCGGACCGAACTGGGCTTCGGGAAGCCCAATTCGAAGGCTCCTGGTACGGGTCCCTCCGTCTGGGGTCTTATAGAGTAGGGTTGGGGGAGCTAACCACTCCCCCAGGGATGCTTGTTAGCTAAGGGGGTGACCAGTTGAGTTCGGTTGAGATCCTGGCCCCCCTTACATTAGCTTAGGTGGGAGTGCGGTTTTAATGGGTAGGCTATCTGGAGGGTCCAAGGTGAGGGTACCTCCACGAACTGGTCAGATGAACTGGTTCACGGTCAGTGAACAATATATTATTGACCGCTCTTAACCAACAATCAAAAAAAGCGATTGATTTAGCACGGATTGACCCATTAACATTTCATAGAATGTCTGACAACCGCTGTCTGATTCCACGCAAAGTGCATTCCGAATTTTCCTGGGTTGGGGATGCACTAACTTACTGCACTCGTGTCAAGTGTCTGGCCACTAACATTTCGTTCTACTAAACGTCTGACGCACTGCGAGTAATCGTGCTCGGAACGTAGACGCACAATGTCGCGGCTCTAACATGACTGAACGAAGTCTCCGGGTGTACGTACGTTCGCGTTTACTGCCTCGCCCGTTACGTCTTATTCCGAGCGCGGAGCTTTCAGCGCAAGCTGCACACTCACGGCCCGACGATTGCGCAATCTGGAATTCCGTTGTGGTCCAGGTTTATCGAAACCGCGTGCGACACTAAAGAATGATTCCGTTTGCGAGGAGGTTGGAGAGGGAACGACAGCGAGGCAGGTTAACGAAAGACACTTATCGTCTTTACGAGCCTCGCCTGCCGAGCTTTTACGGTCGCCTTTACTCTCAGATGCATCCTAGCGGCGCGCACTTAGAGCCTCTCCTAGCTATTACGTCGCACTGTGACATGATTGTCCGCCACGTGCGCATTATTGGAGAGGAACAATAGCGCAGCCGTGTACAGTCAAATAATTGAAACTCTAGGATCGAGAGAGAGAGAGAGAGAGAGAGGGAGAGAAAAGCTGTGTTTCTTACTTTAAGCAACGTATACAGAATAGAGGTTATATCCAAGTGGTTATCGTCCCTGAATCAAGTTCGTTATGTAACAAAAAGTATTCGGCGGAGGTTGGTGCAGAGGTGCAGAGCGATTTCGTCACCTGCGTGCACGTTTGCGCCGGTCAAACACTGATTACGTAAAGTTTCGCTAAATATTCGCTCGCTCATGAAAGCTTCACAGTCGTCCAAGGCTCGCAAAAGCTTCTGTCAACGCGGATTAGTCGGTCAAAGGAAAACCGTTACCATGCGTTCTTAAACGGAATACTGAAGGGTTTGCTGAATGAGGCTGACAGAACCCTGCTTCATTCCGGGACTCGGCGCTTTCAGCATCCGAACACTGGCCCGACTGAATGACCGACCGTCATCCGATTGAAACTGGCCGTCGGTGAATGCGTTTAGAATGAATTAACCGTGCCCCGGATCAATGATTTTTTTCGGCTGTCCGGAACATTATGTGCGCCAGAGGGTTCAATCGAGGGCGATGATTAGTTCGGCGCAGGGCGCGAGCATTGATCGGGAAACAAGCGAGCTCCGGATCGTATCATAAACATGCCCGCGAAATATAAATAGGTGTCGGGTGGGAGAGATGCTATTCGTCGAGGCGATAAAACATTTCAGCTAATTCCAGTCAATTGGGAACTCCATTGAAACTGCACTGCCCTATTTCAAGCGTACTTCACGTGCATGTAGTTCGGTGCTATTTCACGTGTGTACGTTTAAGTACACGTGTATCGACGTATCCGCATTTTAATTCGCACCAAGCTTCAGGATACGGTTACTAATTAAAGAGATATGTGTACACGTACGTACAGAGTGTCCTAACTAACTTGACCACCTTGAACATCTCGCTTAGTTTTAGTAATGGAAATAACGTTATAGAGCAATATTAAAACCATTAAAACCGTTTATTTTCTTTGTTAGTTATTTTATATTATAATTTTACTAGATTCGTATTTTGGGTCGTTTTAATTAATAAATTTTTACTTTTTCACTGTAAAGTTAAACACAGTACAGTTATCAAAGTGAATAGCACTGTCTCAGCTCTCAAAAACACATTTGAAGTTGATGAATTTGTAACAATTCAATATTAGAGAGGTCTAGAATATCAAGTTCATTAATTTTTCTCAAATGAATTTATATATTTGTTTCATCGCGATGTGATAGTAGGGTATACACATATTTTATTAATAGACAATCAAACCGTTCTACCCGCGTCTCGACTCACGAATTCAACGATTTGGATTTCCGCGGATCGATCTACTCGATCCATATGAGAGGTGGGACAGAGCATTGACGGGTTCGCAACATTATGGATCACCGTGAAATTACCACCGATCAAACAGGAAATTCGTCGAACAGGATTAACTGCCACGGCTACTGCTGTTGCTGTTTCACAAGCGTACACGCGCGAGCTACGAGACTGCGAGGTTCACGGCGAGAACCACGCTCCGCGATTTGGTTTGTTTAGCGCGAAATTAGGCTCTCGCCGGTACTCGCAAAATTGACACTCCGGCACACGATTCACTCCCCGGCTACTGGAACACTGGAACCGTGGCGAATGGTAATGACGATGCCGCCTAGTGGACAAGATTATCATGATTCCGGGGATTTCCATCTGCACTGCACGCTTGTCCGCTGGAATATAAATATGCATTACCCTGGAAACAATCAATGTCGGTGTAACGGCGACGGACAGCCACCCGATGCAAAAATTTGCCGAATTAAGTGAAGTTCGCGGCTGCCGAATCGGTCTGGGATCGAGCAGACAGGAAACTGGGTTAGTCGTTGACCTGCGCTACTTAAAATTTCGGAGCTTATTAGTTGGCCGAGGCTTTTTTCGGCAGAAATAAAAATTTCCCCGCGCTAGACAGTTGTAGGCAGCAGGATTTGAAAGGAAATTTATTCGAGCTCTTGGAAATTTTGTTAAAGTCCGGAACTTTCTTTTTGAAGCTTGTATGATATTCTAGCTGTTAAGTTAATTTTATTTCAAAGAGGAGAACTAATCACGTTATTAGTTGGCCGAGGCTTTCCGGGCGAGATAAAAATGTTTCCGCGGTAGGAAATCGTGGGAAGCAGGATTTAAAAGGAAATTTATTCCAGCTCCTGAAAATTTCGGCGAATTCAGGACGGAATAACGATGTTGTATTTTAAACAATTCTTTTTACTAATGCATAAAAATCGTGGTCTCGATGCTAGATTAATTTTACTACGAGCAGGAGAACGAATCGAGAGGGATCGTTTCCCTGCAGTAGAGAAGGACGGAGTTTGATCAGACGTGAATCATTGATCCCTGCTACTTGGAACTGGTGCAGACTCGTAAAAGACTAAAAGTAGAATAGATTAGCGGCGAAGGCAATAATTCATTGACGAAGTGGAACCGGACAGCTTTTAGTCGGACGCATAGAATCGTCTGAATAATTGATCTACATTACTGGAAATCCAGTCTGAAAAAACTTTCAATCTTTCTATTTCGAACAGTGGATTCGGAAAATTCAAAAACCTAGCTGCTGCGTGAATTATCGATACGTGCTACCAAATCCTTTCGAAAAATCCTACACAGTGAGTGATCGCGTTACACGGATATCCGGTAATGTTTCGTATCTTGTGGAGAGTCGTTCGCCGGGAATTAACTTGGCAATTATCGGACGTAGCGTAACAGGACTCGCGTTCAGAGACAAACTTCCGGCGGAACGATTAGTTAGCATCGTTGCAATTGATCCATAACGCTCGGCGGATTATAGACGGGAGACGGTTCGCGCGGTATCGATCGCTCGACGATTTGATCGATTTCGTAGAAATCCATTATCACGTTCAACGCCTCTCCGAAGTTCCCCATTCGTCGGATAGCGAATGGTGGCGGTATCGATGCGAAAGTCTATCGTAATTCGATTGTTTGCGTTAAGCGGCTCGTCTCGACGACGGGCGCGCGCGAGAGTTATCTGCCGCGCGTTCATTGGAGTTTTCCGCGAGACGGTTGCCTCTGCGTCGCGATGAATAGCAACTTGATACGATGTTCCGACGCAGCCGACTGCCTGCCTACTGGCTGCTTGCTTTCCTGCTTGCTTGCTGCCCGTACGCCTCCTCTCCCGGCTCTCGAGAGTTTCGCGGCAGGATGCGGGCTTTGATCTACCGGCATCGATATCACACGCCGCCCCCGCTTCCGTCTGAGTGCACTTTTCGGACGGACGACGGATGGGGGACGAGCAGGAAATAAACGATCGACGACAGCCCCGAGACGAACCCGTCACAAAGAGAGAGTCACGTGGAAAGGGTAATTCAAGATGCGCTCCTCAAGAAAACCAGCAACGCCGAATTGCCAGAAAATTAATAACTTCTAAACTAATTCTCAACTTCCCGATATTGTACGGAAGTTATTGTAATAACCCCGCAAATTGAAAATCGATTTTTTAGCAGACCTTCACGTTTCAAGGTCATTGGAGTCATTTTAGACTATTTTCAGCAAAATGTTTGTATGTGTGTGTATGTGCGTATGTATGTCCGTGCGTATGGTATTAAATTTTTCGTTAACGTTTTATGAAAAAGTAACAAAATATTTTAAAAATATTTTCTTGTTTTAAAATAATGTTAATAATGTTATTTGCAAGTTAATCGAGTACACACTTCATTTTCAGCTTTGAAACTCGAACATTCGGGTTCATCCTGAATTTACCGATCGAAGCTGGGCGAACACGCGAGCCTGTCAAACTGCGGGGCAACTGGAAAATCGTCTTATACAGCTCGAACGCCTCGTTAATTGGGACTTGATGAGTCACCGGGTAATTGAACTCGTAACCACCTCGCTACGGTAAGAACTGTGGGGATGCACGCGAGACGGCGGAGCCAGTTGCGCGCCAGTCGATATTAGGCGAGACGCGTGCGTTTGATACGGAATCGAGTCGTAATGCTTGCCGGAACTGTTGTTTCGCAATTCTCGCATTTTCCGAGGAACCCGAGGCATTGGATAGCGGAATTTGTCGATTCGGATAACGATATATTGACCTGCACCACTTAGAAACACTCGTCACGCGATGCGGCGCTCTGATGGTAAATAATTTAGCGTCGGTGAGAAAGCGAGGTGCGAATCAATTGTATATGTCGATATGTGTAAAGGGTGTGCTGGTAATTCTTTTCCAACATTGTTTTGAAGTGAACCTTCTAAGTTTAGAAGTACAAGCCAATTATTTCAGTGATAGAATCATAGCAAATCATAGAAAGAAGTAATGAACGATCAAAATTTGCGACGCAAAGAAGATTGATTGTTGTTCATTACTTTTTTCTATGATTTTATTATTGAAACAATTGGCTTGTGATAGGTAAAATGTGATAACAGTTCTCTGTATTTCGATCGACAATTGTTCACAACTACAATAAATGTTATTGGCGCACTGGTTGACCATTTGGAAATACTAAGCAATTTTGCAAAATATTACATCAAATTTATTCGACGTTTCGATCTGAATTTAGACCATTTTCAAGAATACAAATTTAAATATGATATAAATATTCTTGATTTTTATAAATTATAGTCCCTATTTTCTTGTTAGTTTTTGATAAGTGTTATCATCGAGCCGTTTATTACCCGGCACACGCGATCTCTTCTGGTTCGTATCGAGAGGGGCAGAGAAAGTTGAGATTTTCTTTAAGCGCCGTTCGTTTCCGATCGAAGTACGACGAGTCGTGCGGAACGAGCATCTCGTTTAAAGTTTACGCTAAGCGGTGGGAATCTTCAGCGTCTCGCCTCGAAGTTGTCAGAAGCGTGGGCGACGACGAGGACGACGGCGCGGAGAACTCGGACGGGAAATGATACGCGACGAACTTTCGATTAGATTAACTGGCGTTGTTTCGCTCGGTTAAGCACCTCAGTCGGCAAGAAGTCGGTCGCGGGGCACGTCTTATTAGCGAATCTGTCGGGACTCGATAGCACAGCGAATTCGACCAATCGAGCGTCTAGATGATCACTGAATACATTAATGAATCCCGTGCTATAAGAACGACGAAGCTAGAGAATCTCGCAAGACCGTTTTGAATTTTTCAACACGAGCCTCGGATTTGCATATTTTTGACCAAAGACGCAGTCTTTAATGAGATTCTCGTGACGCAGAAGTGCTGCTCAAAGCTCGTGCGCGCGGAGAGTTGGTTGATAAATTTTCAAGTCACCGGTTCGAGCGGCGTGCCGGTTTTTGAAATTCTTATTTTTAAATAGAGTTCAGTCTTTCCACGGAAGTTGCGTCGGGGCGCGAGTCCGCGCGGTCTTGTGTAAATAACCGTTTCATGCGGGGAGAACGTTAGAGTCGAGCGCTAAGAGCAGTCGGCGGAATCGGACAGCATTGCGCGGCCATTTGAGGCGTGATATATTGACTGATGCTGCTCAGTTTCAACGTAATTTATTTTTTATATTGTACGCAGGGAGAATCTCAATTCGGAGCAAAGAGAAATACGTATATTGATACAAAATGTTAATAAAAAAAGAATCTCTTCCTCTTATACGTTATTCAACGTTCAGACGTATATTTGTATTATGTTCTCTTCATTCGTAATTGTGTTCAAAATAAATAACTATGTTAAATGATCTCTGAGTTAACTGATTATTTAAAGCATGTTTAAAAAACTCCAACAATATGCGGATCCTGTAATTTTCCAAATGTAATTTCTTCTTTTGTAGCAAGTACGGCAACGTGTTTTATTTGTTACTGCCATATTATTCTCGTTGTTAACATGCATATGGGAGATATTCAGGTAGCCTGCTTGGGCTGAGACACCCTGTATATTATACTGTCTAACAATTTCTTAATATTATTGGACAGACAATTTGCACAGATTTCGACGGACGCTTATTGCGTAGTTTCAGGCGAAATTACTCGGAGCGGAGGGAGCGTGTGTGACAATAAACACCAAGGCGTTCCGTGGCAGGCTGACGCGGCGCGGGACGGCGCGGAATCAATCGTCGGTCGGCGGACCAGTCGGAATTCTACGTATCCACGGCACAAAGCGACGCAGGAGTCATCGGCGTCGGTACGCGGGCCGAGATATAGGCGCAGATTAACGAAGTATTAAGAGCGGAGTACTCTGCGTAAGCCAGGGATATGCACGATGGCGCATACAGATGTGATGCAAATTAGCGTTTAGTATAAGCCGTGCTAACCCTGCTCTGCTCGCATGCTACCGTCTCCTCCGCAAACCTTTCACGATATCTATGGCTGTTAAGCCAATGGTCGAACCTTCGCGGGACCCTTTGAATGCGGAAGTTCGTCTGCGGGTTCGACGAGTAAATTGAGAATTGATCTGTGACCATTTCCGCTCTGCTGCAACGTATAGGGCGTCACGTAACTATATGCCACGGCCATCATAGCGTAATTCTACACCTACGATTTAGTGGAAATTGACATCAGAAATTTCAAAATTCAACTCGACCTTGAAAATCAAGATAAAGAAGCAAAATTTTTTGGTTTAATCGTGTTCTACTGGTCCATATGAATAGGAATGAATAGGATAAGGACCATATGAACTTATACATGTATATATGTACAATGACAATTATTTATCACGTAGATCTTTGCGCATGTCCTCTCTTATGTAGGTGTAGAATCATATAATTTCGTGACACCCTGTACAGTAGCGGACAATAGTTTAAGACGACTATCTTTTCATTAGATCATCGCACTTCATTAGAGATGCTAAACGTGTAACAGATCACAGAATAGTTCCCATTTGGAGAAACATTTAGCAGAGAAGAATTAAATGAACCAGATGGTTATACGGCCATTTGCTATCGTCGATACGAGATTCGAGAAGTCTTTAAGAAGCGTTCGGATTCGCAGATCCGCTTAAGCGGAGTAACGATCAAAATACTATATTTTAAGTCGCTATCGACGTCGATGACGCCCCAGAACGATGTTAATGGGTATTTAATGCGCGATACCACACGGACCCAGCACGATTCGAGCAAATTAATGTTAATGCAGCCACGCTAATGGCGTGGTTATCATATGAATATGTGTCACCGGGACTAGGTCAGGCCCGATTCCTCGCCTATAGTATATAATACCGGCGACGCTAGGTACATAGGGATTACTGTTGGAATGGGATTGCATTTGCGTAACACAGACGCATGTCAGAAAGGGCCGGACGTGCCACTTCTGCAACGGTATTCGACTACAAAGGAGATTGCAACCTGATAATCGCGCCGGTGATTTATACTAATAATCTCGGGAGCTATCGTGAGCGTCGACCCTTTGCCATTAGAACTTGCCCCGGACAATCCACCCCGTGAATCGGCGGACAGCAACAAGCCTGCGATCATTGTACGCCGATATTTATGATTCGATAATTCGTGGATATATATTTTATTTACTTTCGTAAACGAAGGATTTTCTTTTCGACGTAATAATATCGTATTACAACATTTTCAGCAAGGAGAATTATACAGAGGGAATTAATTATTGTTGCATTCGATCGGTTATAAATATTCAGGAACATCATTAAATCTTCTGATAATTTACGGAATTATTAATCAGATGATTTATCTTGGTTATTTTTTCGCTTAAATTCATTTCGAGAATTAGTTTAACGTAATCAGACTTGTTGTATCATTTGATACAGCAGATATAAGAGAATTTCTCGTGACGCGTTCGCTTTATTGCTGCAGAGATTTTCAGCAAATATGGGTGAATGAATTATCGTCGAATCATTCCGATCGGTCATTAATTTTCAATAAATTTGTTCAATCTCCCCATAATTAACGGAAGTAATAACGAAGCGATATATCTCGCGTTGATTGCAATCTTCGTAAACAGAAATATTTAATAAATCCGAAATTTTACCCATGGAGAAGCTAACATATTAAACTGTATGATAAACAATTTGTTTCTCTTATCTCCGGAAATTTCCGCCGAAATCGCTAGTAAAAATTCAGGAGATAGTAGTAGGATGTACGACAGGCTACGAAGGACTCCGCAGCAGGATTCAGCCATAACCGTTGTTACAGGAATGCTCGATGACGGGAGCGAAGCAAGACAAATTTTCGCGTTGGACGAGGCCATAGGTGAAGATTGCAATTTAGCATGCTGGAAATTTTTCCAGCAGGCGCGAACGGCCTGTTCGAGATTCAGAAATTCCGTCGAGGAACGAGTCTCCGTGGAAACAGCCCTGTGTGCCAGGGCATAAGCGAACGCGCCACGTGAAATTACACGACACGAGCAAACCTCGTGTGTTCCGGTGCACAGAGGCCGTAAACAGCTGGCTTTGATCTTTTTCCTCGCTTTAGCTTACTTTTCTTTGCGCTGGCGCTCGCCAAGACGAATCGACTTTGAGGGAAGCTCGCGAACGACCGGGGATCAGACGTGCCGAAAAGCATATTTCGCGAGAATGTGTTCCCCAAAGCGACGGGAACCGCCGATTTTCTGTCCGCGCTGATCGTTCTCTGTGCAGCAGCATTTCCGGGGGGAAAGGAGCTCGGGAGGCAGTTTTATCGCTGGAAATACTGCATTCACGAAGAACACGGGCGACAAATATCGTTAATTGCTTAAAAATTTAGTTGATGTTGATGTGAACCAAGCAACTTTGCAATTCAGAAAATTCTAGACCTTTCGATCCAGATGTCTGTAGTCTGTAAAATAATAGAAACTGTAATAAACGTTCAAAAACAATGAGATACTAACCAACAAAATTATGTCATACTTGCTATGTATAAAAGAAGAGAAAAATGTTAATTAAATGATACAAATTGCTTGGCTTAACAATTGATCGAACCTGTGCGCCGATAACGTCAACTAAATTTTTAATTAAATGTCTACGATCGACGAATATCTAACATTTATTTTTAATTTCTGTTAGAAACGATGCTGAAATTTTCTGACTTATGAAGATAGTGGTAGAGATCTGTGGAGAAATTAAATAAGTAGTACGAGTCAATAGGAAACGGAAACTAGCAGTTCGAGAGAACGCGTCATCTCTGAAAACTTGTTTAAAATTCGAAATAAAGTTCTCCATTATCCCTGTGCGTAACAAAATGCGCAAAGAGGAAAGAGCATGGTAGGACGGTTTTTTTTCCTCCGAATAATACGCGGCACAAATAAATGTTTTGCATGCGGAATAAAAGTCACGAGATTAAAGTGATATCTTTATGGAGGCCGCAATTTTTTAGTCGGACAAATGGGACCGAGTATCGCCGGAAGATTAGTACCGGGCGACATTAAGGCGGAAAAACGCGCACGAGCGGAAATGAAAATGTTATGGAGACTTTGTTGAAAGGGATAAGCACCGGCTAATGGTACTGAAAAATTCAAAACCGTCGAGTTTACATGCGGAAATTCGTTTTCAACTGAGATTTGTGAGAGCGCGCGCGCGCGTAATTTGAATAATTAAATATATCTAATTTATTCTGGCTGGTGAGTTTGCGGTCGCATTATCTCGGGAGAGTGTTTTAATGCGCTCGGAACGCGGATTTTTCTTTGCTTGTTTGCGGGCGCGCGGAGTAAGGGGAGAACAAAAAACGAAACGGCGCCGTATGTGACGAGTAGGGAAAGTGCTGTTTAAGACGAGTCGCTGGGAGCACTCGGTGAGAGTGGCTAAAACTGCGAGAAACACTGACGGGTCGCGTTTTAAAAACTGCTGCAACAGCACTCGTCGCGGGTAGAATAATCAACGGGCCATATTAATGGTCATTTTCACTATTTTCTACAAAATGGAATTATGAGGTTGGAGGGAAAGTTCTGTCGTATTTTAAAGAAAACATTAAATTTTGTCGATCGTAATAATTTTTTAGAAAATGTATGATGTTTTTTGTTTTCAATTTTGCAATTCAAAAAATTCTCGACATTTCGATTCTGATTCGGAGCATTTTCAAGAGAAAAGTTGCGTCTGTAAATTAATACGATATGTAATATGTGTTCAAAAAACAGTGAAGTAACAGAAAAATGTAAATTTAATTAAAAAATTCAAGTTAGCGTTGAGAAAATAACCAAGTAACATACATAGGAACGACGTATTCCACTCAGGACACAGCGATCTAAGAATTCTCAAATCTAGAGTAAGTTCTAAATTCTGAAATCTAGCGTGCGAGGACATACGTCGGAAGTGAACACTCACACGATTCTTTTTCAACCTCTGACCCACACAGGATGGAACAAACGGGACAGGGATAGACAGGTTCCATGGTGGCGTAAGACGCGAGCGCTGTGGTATGTAAGTAACTTGGTTATGAGCCATCCATTACCTTGTTCAACTCCACTGGCGATACTCTTACCCCCTGTTGGCCTAGACCATTGCATCCTCAACTTCCAACCCCCGCGTCACATAACTCCGTGAACCCCTAAGTGCACCGCCGCAGAGGTCCCGCATACACTGTTTACAGAGTTACCCTCCGACGGTGTCAAAGCATCCCCTTGTCGACGATGGCCACTGGTGTCAGACACAACATGAGACGTTCGACAATAGGGGATGGGTCCACCCCTAAATGAAGCAATTTATGAACGGCGTCGAAAAGGATCTGCTTCCACGCCTCGTAAATTCCATTCTGGTCTTCTCTGCCGCCAAGAGCTGACCGTGCCACCGAAACCTTTGTTCAACCCTCTCGCACCCTTTGAATCTATTGACCTAAATCGTATTTTTCGCGATATTTCTTATCGTAAAAATGTAATTGAACGTTACTGAAATTTATACCAGCACGTGTTATTGTTAACGAGCTTTTTCACAGGCTTTTACGAAACGTCTGTATCATCAAAAGAGATGCACTGAATTATTTAAACCTGAAAGGCTGAGAGGGATTTGCGAAGTAGAACGAGTCGAATACAGTCAGACGCACAGGATTCAATATTAATGGTGCTATAGTCAACGGCAGAGCATTCAAACTTCCTAGACCGACATTGTAACGTGAAATATTCACAGAGCGCCCGTGGGAATCGAACGAACTGCATTCCTGGGGGTGTGTAAACTCAAGTAAAATAATCCAGGTCGAGGTCAAATGGGGATGCTGGACAGGAATTGAGCAATAAATCAGAAACCAGAGTAATCGTTTTCTAAACCATCGTATCAAGTTCAGCTTTAATGAATTTATAACTCCTAGGCCACATGCATGTCACACGAACCAACAAAGTTTACGTTTCATTCCGAGAGTCTCATTTCAATCTATTTCAGAGCAATACGTTTATCGTTATCAATCGCGCGATTAAAAACCGAACGAGCAAGCAAGGAAAACGCGTTCAGTGTTTCCACAGTCGTTGAATTTTGCAGGGAAAGCCGGGTCAAAGTTCACGACGCCGTTAATTGCCGATCGTTGATCATTGAAAGCACTGGTGAGAATCTTTTATCAGGCATGAAGTTTTAATGTTCCTCGATACGAATTAAAGGAGCTTTCACTGGCTGTTAATTCTTGATCGTGGCAAACTGGCTCTTTCATTTTGCTACGTAAATTGCGGTCTTCCTCGAGGGTTGTTAATAGTCAAACGAAAGTTTAATTACTTTCAGCTTAAAGTTTATTACTAAATAATGGAGTCGGCATCCATCTCACCGGAGTTGTTTAAACCGAAAGAGACGAGGAGAGAGGCAGAGACAGAATTCTCCTTGTTCGCGATCTATTCCGCGACAAGTTCGCCGCAATATGTCTCCGCCGGTTGGAAAGTTTGTCACGCGGAACAGAAATCGCACTGTGTGACCGAAGTTACAAAATTGCGACAGACCTCCATGATTTTTCCACGGCTATTAAACGAAGCGGACTATGCACGTACCATTTCCATTAAATGTTATCTGGCGTCGCGCGACCTGCGTTCATGAGGGTCCGGCGTGTTCGTTTAGTGACTGCAGCTTCGCGAAATTACCTGGCCTTTGATCCCGAAATTTCCTCGATGCTAGTACAATTCCCGAACTCTCCATGCACTATTGAAAGTCGGGAAACTCCGCGAATATAAATGTTTCTTATACGTGCTTCAATCCGGACCCGCTTGAACCTATCGCACCGTGTACAATTGATTTCATCCCTTCACGACTTTGTTACATTAAAAGCAACATTAGAACATGCCTGAATTTTTCCAATCTTTATGGGTTCATATTTCACTCAAGCAATTTCTTCATAAATGCATAAAGGTCCGCAGTCTAATAATTACGGAACCAGCAGTTCCATTCTAATCGGAATACGGAGCCCAGAATATAAAGACGGATTCTCCTAGTCGAGAAAGTGGATTCGAATCGAGATCGATCGCTCCAACAGCCTCAACGTCAAGCCAGACCGGACATTACCGACGCGACGGTCTCGCGCGACTATAGTGGAAAACTGAAACTGCTATTGACTAATTCCGGCGATCGGTCGATTCATTTTTTCCCGTTCGTTCTTCGGTCATTCAATTTTCCGTTCGAACTTGTTTTACTGACCAAAACTGCCGCGTACCGAGGCCCCGGGACAAACAAAGTGACCGGTCATACTGTTTGGAACAATATTGACGATGATTCCAAACGTTTCGCGGAATTTTCGGTGACGCGCGGACGCTCTGCCCCCGCGATACTTGAACTGCGAATCGATACTCCGGGAATAATTAAATCAGCTGGTGATTAATTGCCTCGAGCGTCCAAACAGCGAAATCATTCAACACGGCCGGAAAGAATTTATGTTTCGGGCGTCGTTCGATTTTTCGGAATAATTGAAACCCTTTCATGTGGAGTGGAATATTTTTGGAGTTTCGCTTTTGATCGGTTAAAATTCGAGGATATTTCACTGAGTCGATGTTAGTTTTAAAAAATATAATTCGCCAGTTACGATTTCGAAAAAATTCATGAAAATGCAGGAGGTTCTGTTTCCGGGAGGGAAGGATATTTGACTAAGATGTGATTCATCGATTCGCTTCCAATTCACTTCTTCTCTATCTCGTTCGTTCGTGGTCGCAGCTCCGCCATCCCACCCCCTCGCAATTTGTCAGGCTATTAGCTGTAAAAGAGACACCCCGGCGAGAATGGAGAACAGTCTCATTTATATTTAGGAGGGCCGGCAGTTTTCTGCCTCGTAAAGCGGGAATCGGTTCGGGGGTGAGAAACGTCTTGCTCGGTGAATGCAATTAGGGGATGCAACCCCCTCTCACGCCTCTGTCGTAGGTAAGATGGTAACAAAGAGCGATCGTCTCATTGAAATATTCCTCGGGCGTGGAGGAGCTATCCCACGAAATCTATCCTGGTTAATTTTTTACCATCGAGAACGAGTCGAGCTTGCGGTAAATAAACGCCGATAGTCAAATGGGTTTCTTCTGGCTTCGAGGAATGGTGGTGGTAAATCGTTGGATCAATTTCCTCGTGAATTTTTTGCTATCCAATCTCTTCATTATCGTCAAGATCCCATTCTTGTTTCTAATCTAACAACAGTAAGAGAAACAATATTTGCTTGCGATAAATTTACAGTCAGAGTTGCAAATTAAATAACAGCTTCCAAACTACTACTTTGTACAAGTGAAATATCGTGTCTCTCATTCTTCTTTCTATTTATTTGTAATTTTCGTTTGAATTTTCAGTTCTAACTAAACGGAATGAAAGCGGAAAAACTACGGAAAACAAACCATATTTATTAAGTCCGGTTTTCCTTATTTTCGTTCGAATATTTCAAGAACGCTGTAGAATGAAATAATAGAATATTCCAACGAACAGAGTTTTCATTTAATAAATTCGTTGTTACTGATTTTAATTAATTTTTACCGATCTTCTTTTTGTTCCTGCGATAACGACGCTTCATGCAAAATTTTATATTAAAAAGCAGTTCCCGAAGTAATTAAATATCAAGCACACAATGGATGTGCATATCTGTTTAATAAAATTGTTTCTCCTAATATTAATTCATGTTTCTCTCGTTCCTTTTGCCTCGCTTGTTGTAATTAAATTTTCAACTAAACAATCGTCAAACAAATTAATTGAATATCAAGCGCATGATGAGAAGATGCTAATATTAATAAATTTCATTACACGTATTTTCAAATAATTGCTTCCTGTTCCATTTCTGTTCCCCTTGGTTCAAAAATTGCTTAATAAATATCGGATGCATGCGCCGGAGAAGAACGATCCGCATTTATTAAATTTCATCTCTAATCTTGATGACGAGGGTGGTTCATTACTCTAAGGCAGGTGGATAATCTCTCGTGGATCTTAATAAGACGATCGCGCGACATTGGCTTCGTTCGAGGGTGGAAAATTGGGGGTGGAAGAGTGTGAGTGGGTGGAGACTGTGGAATTAGGGGCGGTGGCTGGGAAAGGGTACGAAAAAGGGAGGAATGACACAAAAGGGGAGCCTGTGGTGACGAAAATTGTGGCTACGGTGAGGGGTTGAACGAGAAGGAGGTTGATGAAGGAGAATCGGGGGAGGTGACGGAAAATTAGAATAAGTAAGATAAGTGGATTAAACGTTAGAGGGGAATCGAAAGTAAACGAGAAAGGGGGTGAGAAAGTGGCAGGGGTTGGGGAGAGGAATGGGATAGTTTCGTGGGACAAAAAAGTGGGAAAGCAATGGTGGATAAGAAAAAGTTGGCAGACAGTGAGCAAAAATAGTTGATGGGGTTGCAAAGGGTAATGCGAAGAATGGAGGGGTATGCTTTGCCAGCTGGAGTGCAATGGGTGGTGAATGGGGTAAAGGTGGCTGGTAGTTGAAATTTTGCACCGATCGAAAACATGCGCAAGGGTTGAAACGGAGGGATGAAATAGAGAACACGACGGAAAGTTGAAGTGAGGTAAGAAAGAGGGCAAAAGTGGTCGCTGCGAACGTGAATGAGGGTTGAGAAGGGTTCTCAGGGGTGGCAGCACAAGGTAGACAGTGAAAAGGGTTCTCAACAGAGCTGTGGAAAATCGAAAACAGCAAGAAGTTAACGGAATTGGAAAAGCGTAGAAAGGAAGCGAAAAAGGTTAAAGATATGGGAGGAAAGAGGCTTGGCCGAAACGGGAAAGATCTAAAATCGTCACAAAGAACGAAATGTGCTCGAGAGAAGGGTGGAAAAGTGACGGAAGCACGAGGGAAATATAGGGGAGCGATGGTTTATGGAAAACAGTGGTACAAGTCGAGCATTTCTCGGACGAACGGAGCCGGGGACTTTTAGCCTGTTAATTTTATGCGGACGGGAGGCTGCAGCCGGGTTCGATTCGACACGGGTTCAGGCCACCAGAGGGTAGAATGGTACAGGAAGGGGTGAGCAGCGCAGAAAATGGCTCTGACCGCTAATCCAATCGGCTTTCGCGAGAATTAAGGCAGCTCTTTTCCGGCGTCGCGCGTGGATCCAATTTGGCACTTACGTAATTAACGCTGTCTACGATGCGACCCGACAATTAAGTTACTCGAATAATTAACGCAACGTAGGCTGGAGTGACGTCGATACGAGAATGGCTGCTTTAGCCGATCATCAAGACAGCGACGGCAAAAAATGCCGATGCATTAAGAGGCTGTTCGAGTTCCATCTCTCGAAATTGTTTCTGGCCTGTTGGAGCGAGTGTGACGCACAAGTTTCCTACCAAAGATTTAATTGCACTTTTAGCACCTTTCAGAAATATATTATTGCGAAAGATCGTTGCTTCGGACAGTGGTATCGACAATTTTATGTAGTGATTTGATTGATCGGAGAAATCAGGATCAAATGGAAAAATCGGAAGATCCATCCACGTTTCGCACGCCACCGACGAGGAACGGGCGGTGCGAAATTCCACGGAATTATTTGGGATTACGAGACGAACTTTTAATTGTATTGCGTTTCCCAGTGGAATGTTTAATCAGCGCCCGGGAAAGCGCGGTACACTGGCACACTTTTCATCGAAGCCCGCAGCTTTTGGTAATGCGCTTAGCGGAAAGTAATCAGAAAGCACGGGGCGAGTTCGTGCCGGATTTTTCGTTTCACGTTTGAAACCGGACACTGCGAGTGTCAGTCGAAACACGGGTCGCCGCGCGTTTTCGAATTTGTCACCTTGTTTCGGCCCCTGGCCCTGGCAGCAGTAGATAGATGCTTATTAGAGCTCGCATAATGAGAAGAAACACTCGGCGAACAGACCGGGAATATTAAAGCCATCGTAATTTTGTTTCAACTTCTGCGCGTGCGTCGACTAGTACTGCAAGTACTACTCAAATCAAAATTATATGCCGAGAAGTTAGTTTTAATGCGATTTAGTTATTAGGCTGTGAACAAAAACGTTCATAATATGCGGCTCAACCGCCTAAAGTTGCACACCAGTTTGACTTGTACGTAAGTCTGTACTATAAGGTTGGAGGGGAATTTCTGTCGTATTTTGAAGAAAACAAATCAAATCGATTTATAGAACAGAACATAAACGTAGTACAATTATTTACCGAACGTTATAATGTTATTTAATTCTCTGTATGATTAGGTAAGGGCAAGAATAGTAACAGAACTGAGTTTCTTTGTAACAAGAGTTTCTTTTTCAATTTATTATTCATGTTTCTCTATACAAATATTTACAAGGCTTACCTGTAAAGAGATAAACGACATTAAATGTCAATTATTCATTGTGTCCTTTCCCGAATTACAATCTCTACTTTTATAACCTTTCAGTTGATTAAATCAAACGTTGCATGTGTTCACTTTTATCATATGTAGTACAACCTTCTTTATATCTTCCTCTTTGTCTCTTCCTCTTGTGTAAGTTTTCCTACCATGTTTACCAACGCGCCTTGAGTGCGCGGGATAATTAAAAAGAGAGTACCATGTACTTTCTTTATATATAATCAAAAAAGTACTTAAACAACGATGACAGTTTCTTGGATAGTTTACAAAATTATGCGTCGACGATACGTTCAATTAGCATGAAATACGCAGACCCACGATAATACGGGCCACGAAAATCCCCTTGAGCCGCTTGCGATGTTCATCGATCCTCACCTTATGCACTTACTTATGAATCATACTAACGGTAATTAGGTTCGAATTGGCTGGTACAATGGCCAAGATTATTTCTGATAATCTGAAGTGGCTGCGGATACCAACGAGCTTAAGGTGAGCAACTGAATCGCTCTCACACAATGGAGATTATTCGACACTCGATCGTACATATTACCGGGCGGGCCGCGGGGGGGGGGCTAATTCGGTTTCCGATAAGACAGAAACTTCCTGACAAGTTGCGGATACGGCGTATCCGATGGTGATTCGGTTCAACGGGTCAGAGAAAGGGTGGTGCTTTTTGTTTGGGGATCGGATGTATGTTGCGAGGGAGGAGAGAGAGAGAAACAAGGGTTGGAAGTCAAACAAGAGAAAGTGTCTTTCAGAACTTACTCCGCAAACAGCCGATGCTTTTTCCCGTCCTCCATCGATGTCAGTCTACACTGCTGAACCGTGTGCGATTAATGTCGGTGACAGGATCTATTTGGGATACGTTGATCGGTAGATATTTTTGGTTAAAAATACGTACTCCCAATTTTTTGAAAATTACGTGCTTGTACCTCTGATAAAAAAATCTTTTCTCATCATCGTGTAATTTCGCGTATGATTTTATTGAAATTGAGCGAAAACCGCTTCACGCAGGATCGTGAACATCGGTCGAGGACTCAGCGCGAGCGAAATCGATAAAAAATCTGCTCGGCCGAGGAAAACCCATATCATCCTCATGATATAACATCCGACAACACCGTATGCGGTCGAAAAAAAACTCGATTGTTTCATATTTCTGCGGTTTGGGGGCTGGGTAGCCGGGGTAGATTTCGTTGAGCCCGGTTCCGGGCTTAGCCGGGGAGCTTTCCGGTCCGTAAAATCCCAGGCATCGGGCTCGGCCAGGTTATTCTCGCGAATCGACGCCCCTGAATCGAAACGCGTCGGCTTCGGCCAGGTGGGAACAAAAAGCCCCCGTTAAATTTTACGGGAAACGACGGGGCGCGGTCGATTGTCGTTTTCGAGGCGTCTTGGACGCGGCCGAGCGGAACGGAGCGTTTTTCCTGGCTTGTTAGCGCCGTCATACTTTAAAACATTCTGGACAGGATCCAGTGAAAAATTCATTCCGTATTTTCGATTTATTTTCTCGTGTAAGCAATCCGATGTATTGGGTTGTTCTAAAAGTTTCTCTCACTACGTGCAGATGCCATATTGTTACATAACATCAACATATACGATGTTAACCCTTTGATATTATATATTACCCCGATGATATTAACCGAAAAAGAATCAAGTTCTCATCAGCCGACGAAAAATTTCTAACAGCCCGGTAACGCGCCGGGAGGATATTTTCTGGCGCTTTCAGACACCTTCTACTCTCCCGTCGTCCTCCCACGCAGCCTCGACACCCGCCTCGCTTTCCCCTTCTATTTCCCGGCATTGTTCTTGATTTACGAGCCCCCGGCGATTCTTCTTTCGGTCGCTAATTAACGAGGGGGTCCGACTGAATCCGCGACTGTAACTCAGGGAAATTTAGCGGCCGCGAGATAACGCCACTCTTCCAGTGTGTGTACGAACAAAGGGAGACCGGCTCGGCCGGCATTCTTGCATTCAAACACGATGATAAAGAAATCTTAATTACGCGGCGGCGGCGGCTGCGACGGCGACCGCTGCGTCGTCGGTATTGTGCGTTCCCCGGTGAAAACGCGTTTAGGTATCTCCCCGAAGCATGCACGTGTGTTACCCAGGTTCGAGAGATACTTACAAATTTATGTACAGCTGTGGGAGACACGGCTGCACTGTCGATTGCCTCGAGCAAACGAGCTTAATGAGCGGGTGCACTGGATCGGTGCGTCAGTTGCTCGAAAATGTCGGTCCACTTTTCTTGTTTTAAACCTCCGAGTGCTGTGCCGGAGACGATTTTAACCGGCAACGTCGAAATTGTCATTCGAGTACTCAATTTGTTGCAATTAAACCAACTGAATAACTGTTTCATTAAGGATATCCGAGAGACTAATGCGTCTACACGAGATATAAAATTTTAAAAAATTAGTAATTACCTCATATTAAGGCTTGTATTGTATCCATCATTATTTCACAGGTTGTGAAGTATCTATTTAAATCTTACCTGCATCATTGTAACATCAAATTGCAACGTTGTAATACTAAATTGTAAAGTGTAACGGACCCATCTAAAGGCCTACAGAGCTTCAATAAAAAAAAGCTGTGAACGGTTCTAAGTTCATGTGGGAATGGAAGTGTATGATGAAATACATTAATCTTGTAATCGAATGATGTGCTCTGCAATAGAATCGAAAAATGTTGCATCTTTATAGAAATTCTAATCGAATAGGAATCTATGTAAACTCGAGCAGAATCGATTCTGCTGAATAATTTTCCGCGGAAAATTGTTTGATAAAAATCTTTCCGCGGTTGAAGTTCCGAAGACTTTGCGCAGCCTTCCTTTTTCGACATTTATTCCCGGGTCCGCTGAGTCCGCAAAAAGAAACCGTGCGCGTATATACGCGATCTCGAACGTGCTACACACCGCATACATGAATTTCAACTGGGAGGCGAACCCGCGCGAGCGCGCGTAAAATATACAATCTTTATTTATGTACCGGGAGTTGTTTTAATGAGTCGTGTTTAATCTTAGTTTCGGTGCGAGCAAACACTGGGCCCGTATACGTTTGTGATTTAAACGCCGCGGTTGATTAACGAACCGAGCCGCCTGGGGACACCTAAATAAATTCGAAACTGGAGCATTAGCGGAATGAAAAAGGCGCGGAGTGGTGGTCCTTTCGTTCTGTCGTCATTATCGTCAGACGTAATTTCCATTGGCCCGCGAAACATTATCGAGACAGGTAGAGGCTTCTAATTGAAAATAATCGGAAACAAGATTGCCGCGCTGCATCAACCAATTATACAGAACCGATCGCAGCAATCGGCTGCTGACCTAGTTCTCCTGTCGATCAACACTCGGGGAAACTCGTTTCCACCGTCATTTTTCAATTCTCCGGGATAATACTTTCCGAGTCCCCGGTTACGATGCGCCGAATTCGATTCGATCACTGAAACGAACTCGATTCCGAGAGTAATCAGGATTCCATTTTTGCTCTCGGGCCAGAATTCGAAACTTTAATGAAGTATGGCGACGTTCGATCCCGTAACTACGAAATTCCCGGTCGGTCCCATGGAACCACGTAGATTATATTCTTCTCCATCCGAACTCGGTCCTTAGACACACCTCTGTTCAAGACTGGAATTATAATTTTTTTTCAACGAAGTTACACTGACGAACTTACGACAAACTTACAAATTACCAAGCAGTTTGCAATTATAATAGGTAGATAGCGGATCTATCTTATATTATTTCCAATCTATGGAACGTGTTAAGAGAAGAATAAATTCAGGTGGAAAATATCCTCTGTCTAATAATAATATTTTGTACTGGCCCCCCTTCAAACAGAGAAAACCACTCCCTTGTATCCTAATTTATGTAAGAGATGGCCGGGATTAAAACGGCAAATGTGATAAGAATGAATCAACTTTATTTAAACGTCTTTTTCCGGCGACGGACCTGATGAGACTGTTTGTTGTTCGTTTCGTTTTCGACGTTCGCTTGTCGTTGGCAACGAACCGCTCGTAAATAACATTTACAATATACCGGATGGCGCCTCACGAACAACAGCTTAAAATTATGATTGTCGTCGAATGGAAGTAGGAATTTTTCAGTGAAAAAAGTACGCGTATAGCTCGACGAAGCCCTCCGTTGATTTTACTTCGACTTCGTTTCTCCCGACTAGCAGTTAATTAAGCGGCGCAACGATAATACCCAGAAATGATGTAGGCAAATAGCCGGCGGATGTGTGCTCGAAACGCGTAACCATTCAAGTAACAACGTCGCTGAAGCGTTACTTATACAACGAGAGATTGATGACTGCTTCGGGATTCCATCTGGCCTGTCGCTTAATTACGGAAAGTTGCCGGGCTGGTTCTCCGGTCGTGGTACCTACCAACCGCCACCGTCTACACGTTTTGAACGCGCGCCATCGAACCAGGAATTTCTACAGGGTTTTCGAACTATCTTTCGCGTCATTTAATTAACGCGCGCGTATGAACACGCCGCGCCACCGCTGCCACGTTGGAAATTGTTTAATGTAGTTCACGGCACCGGAACTACCGTGACGCGTGCGCCTCCCACCGGAAAGCAACGTTACACGTTCTTTGATCTAAATATTCAACGATGTATTTCATTACAATTATTTCCACGAGGTATCTGAACTATTGATAACCCGAGGAGAACTTCTCGTCGCACAGTGGGTCGAGTGGGGGTTAAGTGCGACATTGCCTCGTAACTTTTAATTCGTAAAAGGCACGGACGCGAAACTAGGACTGGACAATGTAGTAATGTCATATTAAAGATCAGTTAAGTAAAAATACATTAATTTCATTACTATTATTATCATTATTATTATGAAAGAGTAAAGATATTAGTTCGTCCAGACAAACTTTCAAAACAATGATTTTCTCAGTTATTTCATATGACATTATTTGAATGATACATTCTAATTGTTTCAAACTAAATTAACCCCCGTAAATGTACCCCCGTGAGTGGTGGATGTTTCGGAAACACGAGTAATTAGACGATTATCCGGCTGGAAGCTGTACTGGACGAAATAAAAAAACATATTTATAGGAAATGGGTTAGGCTACGGTCCTTTCTCTGATTCGATCGACCATAGCCGTCGGCGGTTGTGTATCCGAGTTCGTTGCCGGGGAAATTAAATTTCCCATGGCGCGAGCGCGGAACGAGCGTCGACGCGACAGCCAGTCCGATGGACGGCTGCATTGCAGTCGGCGGTTTGGCAATCCAGCTGCGGTCGGATCGATGTGTATTTCTCCGGCGAGGGCAGGAGAGAACTGCACAACCCTTCGCTTCCGGTGGTTCTGCCTCTTCTTTTGCGAGGGATTCCGCGCAAATAACGCGCGCGCCGGTTGGCACCCTGGGCGCGATTGCTAATTGCGTTGTCACCGGACCCCGACGAAAGAGAGGAGACGCCTGTGATCCGTCGCGGCGCGGCGGTGAAATTAACTCCCTCCGGTCTGTTGCTTCCGCCGTTGTCACTGAATCAACAATTTGGCGACGGACACCTTTGCCGACTAAAGCGACGGATAATTTCGGTGCTGCTTGCGAACTTGGCGCCGCGGCAGGATACGAAACTGCACTCCGACTTGGACACCTTGTTTGTCAACGAGGAAGTTCGATCGAGTAAGCTGGCGGCGATATAAATGCGCCTGCGAAGAGGGAAGAGAGAAGAGGAGTCACGAGAGAAGAGAGAAGAGAAGTTATGAGGGAAGAGAGAAGAGGATTCAAGAAAGAAGAGGAAAGATAGAAGAGGGAAGAGGGAAGAGAGAAGGGACTCTTTGAAAGAACTCTTTGAGAGAATCAGAGCCTTCTGCCTGATTCGCCTTTGGTCTCCCGTGGATCAGAGACTTACTCGACGTACCTGCGTAACTTACTATAAATCCGTCGTTGTACGAAAGGGAGTCAGGAGGAATATTACATTCGTTCCGACTCCCTTGTAGGTCTCTTGTGCAGCAACCTCCTCGTTGGTGAGACCTGGACAATCGGCATTCTCCTCTATTTGTAAGATCTTCTAGCATCTTATGAATAAAGGATGATATCGAGCTACTAGCTGCATTTTTAATAAATATGTTGATTTTCAATCAATTCTATTCCCATTCTCTTTCACCTTCCTCCAGAACAAATTTTATGTATTATTCAAGCTGGTTTTCCCCGGGCGTTAACCCTGTCACGTATTCTCTGATTTTACCTACGAAGAGCGCGGAACCTTCGACCATTATCACAGATGAATATCTCGTCTGCGCTAATATCACGTCAATGGCGGAACTTTTAGCGATGGTGGTACATCAGGTCACTGTTAGTTCCATGTTATCCTCGCGCTAACCTGTGCCCACTTGCGTATGTCGCTGTATAGCACAGAGTCTGGCAGTCTTTAACAGTATTACGTCGGTGTCTGTACAATCCGGAACGTCACACAGAAAGATACATTTGGTGATTGGTTTACTCCTATACCTCGTTTCTGCTTGAATTTGCAATTCCTGGAAGCAGATCGCAACGCCCTTCTGTTTAGAACTGCGGCATCAAGCCGTGAAATATCGAACAGAATGGTAAATTTGCAAACTTAACGTCGTCGATAGCACAGATTCCATCCCGAGCTTGCAAGTTAGCCTCGACAGAGGGCGGGAACAGTTAGTGTACGCAAGCAGGGGTAGATTTGTGAGAAACCGATGCGTGGGATGGCGCCAGATTGAATTCACCACTGAAACCTTGTCGAAACCGATGGTAACAACACACCAACAATATCAAAAAAACAGAATAACGATAATCTAGTTCGAAATCAGACAATATAACATCCCTGTCCGACTACAACCCCTTAAATCTACTTAAATCGAATTTCCGAATATCGTAAAATTTTAATGCACGACCTGTGGTGGTAGCAGTGCATTTATTGTAAAATTACCTGACAGATACGAGCTCGGACAGCGTTAATTACCGAAAGTGGCAAGGTTAACAGGAAGTACTTAAAACGGGCTGTCAGCGTGGACATAATGAGCGCCGGTGGCGGTCTGCAGCTGGCACTGTGGCGCGCTATGAAAAAAGTCGCCAGCAGTTAATCCAATGAACCCGGTGGCTGAGGGATTAATGAACTATACCAGAGTTTTATGGTCGCGGTGTGCCGACCTTACAACGAATTAAATTAAAAACGCCCACCCCCGGTGAGTTCGTCCCGTGTCGCCGGGCCATCGACTACCTTCTAATTCAATTACGAAAGTGGCACGGATGAAGAACGGCGAGCCTGGTGTCGCATTAAAATAACTGTTCAGCCCTCGGCCGCTGTCGATAATTACGTTTCAGCCGGTGTATTATGCAATACGGTCGCGTCACACCCCCGCGCGCGCCTCTCTCGATGAAAATCCGGGGGATAATTTGATTTGCGCCGTCGGTAGGGCTGGGGACGACAAAAAGGGCGGGCCTGCGTTCCTTCTGCAGGAAATTGCTCTGACGGTTTCTGTCGTCGGACCACGACCCTCCAGAGGAGACCCGTCGACCCCGAACTTTCGCGACATTTGTCTCTCGAGATTTTTATTAACGATTCCGGCGGCGAATCCACCACGCCAACGACGCAGCCACTTTACCGTCGTTCGGTAACCGAGCGTGTCCTGGATCCTGTTCCCTAACGCTAAATCCATCAAAGTTAAATCACAGACGAGGTACGGGAGTTGGCCAATCACCCAATGTATCTTTCTATCTCGCGTTCGAGGGTTTTTACAACCCCCTTACCATTTCCGTGTCGTACCCTAACGTATCGGCCAGAGGGAACACGATACAAGCCGATTTTAATGAAACTTTCGTGTGATACAGTTCTTCGATAGATATTTGACACGTATTTTTTATCGGCAACCATTCATTTTGAAGGTGTGAAAACAGCCCTCGAAGTTCGGGGTCAAAACCGTATTTTTCAGATATCTCGGAAACCGGAGGTCGAAAAATTGATTTCTTTTTAAATCGTGTGTATTTAATGGGAAATGTAGTCGAGCAAAAAAATTTGTACAAAAGATTTTTGTTCAAACAGTTGTTCGTCACGATTCGAACAAATACCTCTGAAGCAAAATACACTGCGCTAATCGTCGAGTAAAGAGGAGCTCGAGTATGCTGGTTTTTTTTGTTGTCGCGGAATCTCGAGCGGAGAAACTGTCTCTGTGACGGAACTTTAATTATCCAACGGCCAGTCGAGAGTGGATTACGTTTTGCGCGAAGTCTCGGACCAAGAAAAATTATCTGTTCGTATTTCCATGAATTTCTTCTCCACCACAGAGCAGGAAGAAGTGATCGCCGAGCGCGCTACAGCAGAAAAGAGGGACCGGGCACCGTGGCATGGAGAAGCCATCTGGGAATACAAAGCGTCGGGAGGAAACAAAGCTCGTTATTTTTTAACTGCGTAGACCGAACAAATTGCAGCCACGGCATGATGAAGCACAACGGACACTGAGAAATGCACACGGCGAGCACACGTTCTTTCAACTCGCCTCTCGCTGCGCTGCTTCTTCCTTTGTCAATTAATTATGTCCTTTTGGTTTTGCCGTCCGAATGAGTTTCTTAGTCGGGAAATTTCGTACTTGAGAGGAAATATATGGAGTCCGCAATGTCGGCGTGCAACGTCCACCATCCGGAGAACGCACGATACAAATCTCGAGCTTTACAGTTCAGAATGCACAATTCAAAGTGCAAGAAACGAGGATTCACAAGTCCAGAGTAAAAATTAGAATTGAATATCGAAGCTCCCGAAATGCAGAGCGCAGAAACCAACTTCCCAGTGTTGTATAAAAAGAGCTTCGACTCTTAAAGAACCAGAAGAAATTACAGGAGGAATGGAGGAGGAAAGCCTGATGGAATTAAGGATTTCCTCGCTCTACTTTCCTCCCCATCAGTATTATAGACGCAATTATAAATATAGTTCAAAATCAAATTAGCAAGTTGTTTGAAAATTTTCTTGTTTAAGTAAAATTACGATTTCCAAGTTAAATCTACTACCAAAGAATTTACGAGTCATAAATGTTATAAAAAAGAGCTTTAATTCGAAGCTTCGAAATCTTCGGCCTTCGAAGGAAAGCAACAGCTCTCAGGAGAATCTGGCGTTCGTTAATTCGGGCAAATTAGAGGAAGCGCTTGTTATAGAGTGGTAGGTATTTTTAAAACCGCTACGTAATTAACTATCGAAACAAGGGTTTTCTTACGTCCGAAGCGCGCGTACGTACGGATACACAGTGGCAGGTTGAAGTGGACGTGCCGCAACCTACACGTCCAGTGTTTTACGAAGCTCCAGCGTCATCCAATTACATCAGGAGATAGAACTTGAGCGGTACTATTATTAGGCCTGACGGGTAAGCTTAAAAAGGGTTCGCGAGTCACTAGCCCTTGCTAACGAGACACCCGTCGTAGGGTAGAAACGTTTCGTCGGACGGGATTGGCTTTCAACGTGGGCCGTAACGGGTATCAGTTTCCCGGGCAAGTTCGATAACTGACATCAGCGATTCTATCCCTTGTTGGTTACTTTCGGCTAAGAGCCACTGTCCGTCGGTGTATAAGATTGCCGGTGTCCGGTACCTAGTTCGATTCCTGATAGATTGCTCCTCTCCGGCACGGCGAGATTACGCTCGTGATTCCTTCAGGGGGCCAACCGGAAGCGATCGTGAAAAGACGGTTGATGGGCCAAGTTTCTTTTTAGAACAATCGATAACGCCTGCGTGTCCTCTAGCGATGACGAAACACCGACAAAAACTGTTACGCACCCAATGTAACGGAAAAAAACCTGCGAGAACTCATTGCCGCACGCCTTAACCGAAATTCAAAATGTCGTTAGTTTATAGATGTAATCCGTTTATTATGTGTAAAAATTTGCAACATTTCATAGCCTTCGATAATTGTGAACAGGAGAGCCTACTGTTCGAGAAAATTCCAAGATACCTGGAGCTAAAGGATTATGAGTAACCCAGATCATTTTTCCATCCCATCAGGAAAAACTCATGTATCCCTGTAAAATTCGGAACGGAGATTTACGCCCTTCGTTCGACTTCGAAAGGGTCTAGCCGCGGACGCGTAAATTTCTATTCACCGTTGGCATAATCATTTGTCCTTTCTACTGTCGTCGTTAATTACTAAACCGTCGAAATTATCGCGGTGAAAGTATCGAGGCGAACGGCAACGCGATCAAAGCAACCGACAACTACAAGCGCCAGTTAAGATCTGTCACAAACCGCATTTTGACTTGGCAGTCTGTGAACCGAATAATTCGATTTCTGAGAGTAACTCACTTCACTAATGCAATTAACGTGATCAACCTGTTGGAACAACTGCATCTGCAAGCTCTAGGCCGCAGCGCTGTTCTGTCTCCGCTGCATGAGCTTTTTACGGTGGTGTTTGTAGCGATGCAACAACGCGACCGACTGCTAGTCTAATTGCCAATTCACCAAGAAAAATAAGGAAATTTTCACTGAATCTTGCAGAAACGCTTTGTCCTCCTTATGGCTGAGCTGAACTACTGACTGCATTTATTCGAGATTTGCTCTATCGAAGGAGAAAATGTATTTCTACCATTTATTAAGGGATGATTGAAATATTTAAATGGCTGTTACTTTGCTGTTACTTCTGGTATAGGCTCCAGAAATTTGATCAAACCAGGGAGTTAGGGTTGGGTTGTAGAATTTTTGGAAGTATTGTATTTGGAAGTATTATTGCCAGATTTACTGCCAAAACTTCCAATCCCACAATATGAGACAGGATCCAGACAAATTTTATGGAGTGTGAATTAGCCTGGCAGAATTCGACGTACTTCTTTTTGATGTTTAGTATAAAAGGACTCGTTTTCAGAGCATTTATATTCGTAAATCTGCCGAGACTGTTCTCTTGCCTGTCGATCTGAAGGAAGGGTTGGACAATGGACCATTAACCCCACGCGTGCAGTCGGTTGTAGGTGAGCAGGTATGCTGGCCTGACTCCTGCGAGTATTTCTTCCCCCCCTCCCCTAACATTCTTTCGAAACGTATTCGGAACGTGACCAGTATCAAATTGCTGAACACGAAGGAGCCTGAATCACAGCGTTCCGACACGAACCGTCCCTATTGTGCGGATGGCAAGAGGAAATCACCAGTCGGAGGGGCAGGAGAAATTAATACCAATGATTACCACGGTTTCCCGAGGGGTGTAACGCATGATACAACCATCGGGCATCGCACGGAACGGAATTTATCGCGGGGAAAGAAGCGTCGGAGGTCCTCGCTTTGTGCGGGAACGCGATTACGCGGACACCCGTGACCAGACGAACGGCCGAGTGAAAGCTATTAACCGGCGTGGTCGTTTGAAAAGCGGCTGAAGGGTTCTTCGATCGCCTCCCCGTTAATTACAATCGAACCGGGTTGTTTTATTTCGCGGTGGTTTTTCGGCCCTCGACCTCGCGGTCACGCCGAACCCGTGAATCGGCCCGCGTTGATTAATTTGTTAATTATCTACATCGTCCGATAATTGGTATAATTACCGGGGCGCTTGACGACGGTAATAAACGTGAATCATTTCCCCGTCGTACGCTGTGAGATTGATACCGAAGATATGTAAATGGATAGAGCAATAATTAATTCAATGCGGAATTTATCGGACCGGATAAGAATGCTCGTGTATTGCGCGGTAATTAATGGAGCTCGTTCAACGAAGTTTTCCCTACATACTTCGAACGATGTTTACTCGGAGACTGTGCTAATTCAACGTTGCAGATGCGAACGTGAATTATAAAACAGGCTATTAAGAGCGGTGTCTCTAGCAGACACACGCCGCTATATCGCGTATACGTACACAAGAATTGTAAGGTTCGGGAGTAAACTTCTGACATCTTAATAATGCAATAACCGAATTTCTTAGTAGTCAAAATCGCTAGATGAAAGATCAATCTAGGATGCTGTTTGGCTCAAAATTCCTACGATCTATAACTTGATCAATATTTGGCGGTAAATTTACTCCCGAACCCTTACAATTTTCGTGTACATATACGTGGTTAGTGCTGTGTGAGTACACCTTACCAGACCCGACGGCGCCCGGTATAGTATTTCACTGATTCGTCTCGACACTCGGTTCAATCGCCTGATCCTGGGGTTGACATTATTCCTGTAACAGCCGGCTGAAAACTGGGTCACTGCGATGTATGTCCGTTACTTATTTCATAAGACGCTTAGGGCGATGCGGCGCGGCGGGGGTCTTACGTCAAACTTGGAATTTTCTCGGCATCCGGTGGTTCCATTAACTCTGATGCGCGACAATCTTAACATCGCGGAACTTTTAGCCTTGCGAGGAACCTTCTAAATTAAGTTCCCGGTGGCCGGCGGGAAGAAGTCGCCGGTGGTACGTAGTTTCTTAAGCCTGGCCTGCGGTACAATTTCCGCGCGCAAACACGGTAAATAGCCAATGAAACTGGAGTAGTCAGTTAAATGGAATAAAGCGTCTACTCGCCGTGCCACCGAGACGAGATTTCACGGAATGATGACCTCTCGCGGCGTCTATGCAACGGTGCCATTTTCTGACAGCCACAGTTTCGGTAATCGTACCAACACTACACACAAAGAAACACGTCCGATAACTAACTAGATTCGTAATTAGATTAGATAATTAGGTTAGGTTCTGAACTGTACTTTTTTTAAGCTCTTTAGGCCCTTAGATGGGTCCATCACTCGTAACTGAAGATTAACTGAAGTGTTTCGCGAGGAAAGTTGTTCAGAATGTTGTTCTTACCAACATATGTCAAGGTCAAGGTCATCGCTTCCAATTTTTCTAGACACATTCGAAGAAAGTGGAGTCTTATAAAATTCGACTTCAGTGGGAATAGCCTTTGCAGATCCGAAATATTTGAAGAACAGTAGTTCCATTCTTCGGTACGTGTGCATACAAGACAGAAAGTATTACGACGTTCCCGCGGAACCAGGTAGAATAATCATGCATTAGTCAGACAAAACAGTGAACAGAAAGGCTCGCGAATAAACACACGAGATTTCCGCTGAAGCAAGAAGATAGCGTACTTTAATCTTCCATTAGGCAGGCTGTAAATATAAAAAGGTACTTCGGAGGGACGCAGCGAGTAGCGCACCCGGAGCATTAGTCAGACGAAGCTCGGCAAGATGTAACGCGCATTGTAGTTGCTGGTAGGAGGCGCTCGCAGTTATCCAAGACATCTAACTTATTCAAGCGGATGAAGATTTCAGTAGTTCTCCTCGCCATTACTCAGACCAGACTTTATCTCCGCTAATAAACACGGTAGGCTCTCGGTGGAGAGGGTCTGTCAGGCGAGAGAGTAAAGGTATTTAATTCGGGGGAGGGAACCGACGGCGACGCCTCAATTCGCAAAACCTTCGATCCTATCAGCAGTTTTTTTATTTTGTCGGGAATGCCGCGCAGGAAGCAATAAGTCACGTCGCAACCCTCCTTGCTATGTTCGCGACCGGATCCCGAGGGTGGCGGAGGGAGTGCGAAGGAGGGGATGTTCTTTGGAACACGCAGAGAGACACGGTGGTCGGGGTTCGATCCTCGCTCGTAAGACGCCATTCTCTCGATTACTTGGTGCGTCAGCGTGACATTTAATCTCGCGCGAGAGCTATTGACATTTCGATGGCGAACCGTGGCCTGCTGGCGGGAGGGGGTGTCTGGTATTTGCGTTTCCGGCGAGCATCCCGCGTCCGCATTCGGGAGGATCAGCCGTCCCCGGCAGAGCGGGCGCAGACAATGAATCGCGCGAATCACTTCCGAGTATTTAATTATTCAGTTCACGTGTCGCCAAACAGGCCGCAGAGTTTACAGCAATCTCCGCGATCGTTTTTCACCAGCGCTGCGACCAACCGCCGTGCAATCGTAGTTATCAATTGGTCGGGCCCGAGGTTACGCGTATTATTGTTCGATTTTACGCTCGGCGAGGAATTATGCCGGCCTGAAATATGGTTCGCGGCAACCAACGGCAAACCCGAGGCCGAGTTTATTTCGCTGGAAAGAATGGAAGTAATTGCTCGACGGAGTTACCGGTCCGCTCGCTCGCTCGGGGGAACGAATCGTTGTTGCTGAGTTCGCCCACCGGGCGGTAGAGAGCACGCTATTTAAGTGGATGAACTGAACCGTGCAACAGCCGCGACACGCTCGATAGTGTTACCGTCCGACGCGATTCGAAGGGATTCCTGGACGAGGGGCGACTCTTAAGTAGAACAAGTCAAGCATGCGTCGGACACGAAAGTATTCAGCTACCGTCGGACGCTCGAAGGGAACGAAACTTGTTCGATCGCGAATTCCTCGGGCACTGTAGGGCGCACAAAGACCCTCGGCGTTGTTGACAGTTACAAAAGACTCTTTGTCGAATGCCTGACCCCACCGAGAGGAAAATTTCAGACAGAAATCGATTCAATTCTAACTATTCTCATTTTAAACTTCATACATACTTGCCCGCGAGCACGCTCACTCGGGAATTTTCGAAAACCCTTGCTGTTTAAAGGGAGTCGAACGTATCAAGTGACTGAGAAATTCACTCGCAGTTCACAGTCGAAATTGTAAAATGCAAAATACAACGATCATCCAATGCGCCTCAGGGTGTGATTATAGTGGAGCGGTGAGCATGGATGATAGCGGCATTTTTTAATGTTTTTCATGCAATAAAACATCCGTTTCGTCTTGGAACGGAACACCCCGATTTATCGTAATTAATTCCCAAAGTACGGCCTGGGTTAGTTTCCATCGTCGCGCAAGTAGTACAGGTCAAGCATACATGAGCCGCGTCGAAATTTCGCAAGGATCATCATTCGAAACGAATGGGACACGTTCGACGGTACGTTTTCGAGTCCCGCGGGATCACCAAATGCTTCGTCGACATTCGTGAAAAGTTTCCCGCTGAATGACTGACCCGTCAAGGGGAAAGTTGGCGATCCACGGTCGGGTCATAAGCGAAAATCACGGTTGGAGCCGGCCGAAACGAGCCCCTTTTACAATTCCTCGCTCACCCGGCGATGGTACGTGCATGTACGTAGCTCTACAGGTTCCTGATTAATCGAACCATGGAATGGAACACTCGAGGCGAGAAACGAACACCGAACCTGTTTCGCGGTCTCCAACATCATCTCCGACGTGTTCGGGGTTGGGCGGGCTTAATTTTTCACGCCATATCGGTACAGCTGTCCTCATTTTCATCTTAAGTGGTCTAGACTCCAGACACAGGCGCGGCGCGGCAGCTGGCATTTGGACTGGGAATTAATGTGAAAAAATCGCAAAAACCGCGGCTCCGACGAATACACCGAATAATCTCTATTCCGTTCTGGTACCTTTCCACTGCGATTTTGCAAAGAATTCTGGCGGATTCGCGTTTTTCAAGGCGCAGCCAGCGGAATACGGAACAGCGGGGGCTGCTGTTCACCGACTGCTGGTAATGAATTTCATGAGAACCGTCCCGCGAGTCACGTTCACCGTGAGGAGCTCTCAGAGCCGCGGAGAGAGATCGCTTCGTGATTGGGATTTGTGCGATCGGAATTCTAGCCGGGATTTAATTTCTTCGCCGAGTCAACATTCCTTTCTCGCGACGTTACTTACGCCTTCGATTCTTCTTCCCACGGCGTCTTTCGGCACCGCACTCTCAGAACCGTGCGCCGCTCTCGAATTACACCGGCTCCACCAATTTATGGGACTCGCCGGAATACTTTTGGCAGATCGGTCCAGCGCGCCGCGGTGGTTCGAGAACCGGCGCCGTTGTAATTGGACCACTTGCCTTCTTCCGTTCGGGAAACGCTGTGGATAGAGTCAGCTAGATTTAACAATGTTTATTATTTCAGAAACGGCGAACTATGGGAATTCGTCTACGTGCTACTGTTATTCTAGAAAAATTGTTCGCAGAGTCTAGCAATCGTTAACTGTTGCTTGCTGAAGCTGCTAGATTAATTGCAGAGAATACGATCATTGCACTGAATGGAGATTCCGAAATGTTTTATAGACTTTCGGCTCTTCGGATTAAAAAATTTAAAAGTACCGTTATATTATTTTCAACCTATTCGACTTGTTAACAGAGAAAATCAATGTCCATTTCACTCCAGTTTCCTGCCAATTATTATGATAGAAGTTAAGTTGATCTTAAATTACCAGAACTTCCAGGTACAATGCTAAGTGGATTTGTTTTTGTTCATGTGATTTCTGTAGACGAAGTTCTTTGAATTATTGCCGTTCTGTGGGATCGATCCTTTTTATCAAAGGAATTTATTTGAAATGGAAAATGTAGAGCTTCCGCCAAGTGCTGCGGCAGGAAATTGTCAAAGAACTCGAACTCTGATAAATTCCCTGTAAATGGTTCGAGAACTACTGTCGCTTTAAAAAATCTTATACCTTCATGAGTTAATGTAGACAATATCTGTAGGGTCCTTAATGATCGTACTCTATTTGCAAGGTACACAGTGTATGTACTGAACTGCACTCAACGGATCGTCAATGGTTCCGGCAACAATAAACTTTCGGATCAGCGATGCCGCTGAATTCGTAATCCATCGGGGAATTCGCTTTTGTAGATGGAGGTCATTACCGCGGCGTGCAACGGGGTTGCTTTCTCCCCGACGAGTATTGGTTTCTGGGTCTGACAGGTGGGCGGCGACCTACAATCATCTGGAGGCAATTAACGGAATCAAAAACGGCTAGTGAACAATTGTACGAGTCGAAACTTCGGGGACGTTTGACGAACGAAGAACGAGAGAGCGGCATAGACCGTAGCGAAATTGCTCGATGAGTCTTCGAATGCCGGGAATGGAAACTGCTGTGCGTAATTACGAGCTCGGGACGAGCTCAAAGGCCATGGAAATCTCTCGCGAACGGAAAGAACCGGTCGAAGTTCACAGCGTTGCTCTGCCAGCGGGAAAAGGGACGTCGCATGAACACCGGCGAGAGAAAGTTCCCAGGGAGTAAGACAGAAATCCATAAACTCGGGATTTTCCACGACACGTGTTAAAGGAGTGGACGGTATCCCTTTATCATCAAAAGGAAAAGGAAAAAGGGAGGAGGTAGGAAAATGTTTGTTCTTCCCGCTGCGCACTTGCGGGAACGAACGGCAATACCACTCCTTTAAGGTTCGTTGGGCAAAAGAAACGAACGCCGGGGGAACAGCTGCCGCAAAACTAATGTAATTGAAAGACCTTCCACGGTAATTATTTCCCGCAACGTTTCACTGGACCACTGGAGCTCGGATTCTACACGAAGGAGAATTGTTTTTTTAAGGGAACCGATACTTTCGTTCGATATTTCCGGTTCCGCTTCCGAGAGGCGATTTCGAAAGAATACGTGGTACAGCACCGTGTTTGGTCAGACACCACTTATGTCTTATTTCGTTAGGTTCCGGAAATTATTAACAAATATTCAGAGAAGACAGGGATGTTCGATAGTATCGGTCAGCGTGTAGTCGGACGAAGGAACTTTCCTAAACGATCATGCAGGAGTTACCGATTCGTGCCGAGCAAATTGAAGCTCGGTTCCGTTATTGTGTACAAATAGGTGTACACAGAAACTACAAGACACCGCTCTAAGCATTTCATTAACAAACTCGCAACGGTATCACCACGCTGCGAGGCCACGTATTCGTTAACGCAAAGGCAAGAGGATTGTTGACATTACCGGTCCTCTTGACGCAGACAATGGAATCAAAACTTTTGACCTAATTAAAGAGATTCTGATGACTCGGAAGGTCTGCCGGTATATAAAGGCCGCGAAAGCTCACTTAATTACCGGTCTTCCTGAAACCATCCGACAGGAAAGACCTGCTTCCCTAATAACCGCTTACCCAATGGCTCGTTTCAACTTTCCTCTCTCATTCCTCGCCTGCCTCGACAGCCTTGTCCCGCGCGAACACCTGTCCCTCTTTACCCGATTCTCTCCTCTTTACAATTGTTCTCTCGACGCTCGCTTGATATTAAACAACACATAAAATGCTCGCCGCCAGGCGTGACCTGACACTGCGACAATCACTTCCCTTTTCACGCCCGGTACAAACAGAATCGAATTTCTTTCACAGATTTTTCTACTGTGGAAATTGTTGACCTTCAACAACAAGAAGAAAATGTTTCTATTGAATTTTCTATCGTGTCCGACCACAGCTTGACTTTTCTACTCGTCTCTGAACAATGCAGCGTTCCCAACGACGCGTACGTAATTAAGACTAGATCTAATTAGCTCTGCCAAGAGGAGAACTACAATCTAATTAGCAGCTCGCTTCTGCAAGTAGAATCCCGACTTTTTCGTTTGGATTTCTCTCGAAAAGGGCCGGTGTTTCCGAAGTCTGCGTGGAACAGAGGAGGCGTCTTTAACGATGCAGGGAAAAGGGGCTACAGTTCTCGAAAGACGTCCTCTGTAATCATTCCGCAAACTTCGGTGTGTCTTTGATGATCCGGAGCCCTCGAATGGCTCGACGGTCAAACGTAAACCGGAGAAACGATAGAAAAAGCCAAAGTTTCCGTAGAGAGGAGAGTCGCGGTCTGCAACGTTCTTCGGGAACGTACATATACGTATACAGAGAGAAGAAGAGAAAGAGAGAGATTCCTGGGCCAGAGAGCGGTTTCCAAGGCTCACGTTTTCAGGTCCCTTGAACGCCGGCCTTGCTCTCCGGCAAAGCGAAGAATTGTCGTGGAAGTTCTCCCATGGTCTTCCGACGAGTGACGCCGTCTCAAAGCCTCTCTGAACTTTGCTTTCTCCGCGCTCTTTACATCTGTATGTATGGGATAAGCACTCGTTATTGCGCCGAGCACTTACCGTCTAAGAGTAATTGCAGAATCCTCTGTGCGGCGTCGGGCGGCGGTCGCTTTTCACCGCTAATGAAAGGCGCGGATGCCAAAGGTGCGTGCACCGGCCGCAGTGCGCGTCAGCAGATAGAAGACTCCGCACTCCGTCAGCCAGATCCGGCTCAAACGAACCCTGCCAGCAAATATCAATTGATACGGCGCACAGTGGGCCAGAGACCCATCTTTTTCGACAAAAATCTACCGACAACTCAGTTCTTGATCGATTCGATTGGAACTGTTTTTTAAAATGTTCGTGAAGGACTTTGATGACGTGCTGCGCGAAAATCGTTAACTGTCACAATGGAGAATCCTTATCTACAAAAACCAATAACTCCGATACTTCATACATTCGAGTGATGAATGGCGCTCTGTAAGCGTGCTCTGTACGAAAATGCTTTTAATATTTGCGAGGAGAATCGTGCACGAAAGTTCACGGTTTCCTACCCTTTCTTCTTCGAACAATTAGTCAGCAGCGATTAACGCGGGCTCCGAGGTGATATTTTGTCGTTAATGAGATTCAGTAGAATTTTCAGTTTAACATGCACATCGTGAACCTCTTAGCTGTTCCTCTGAATGCAATTACATCTTAGGAACATCGTCGCTTTAAAACGGAGCTTTTTCTGCGGCAGAAAGGTATTTAATCGCTATCGTAGGATAATCCGTGTAATTACGGAACAGTTTGCATAAGAAATCCTTCGGCGAAGGTGATTCCAGCTTCGCCCCGTCCGGGGTAGCTCAGATTATGAATCATCGATTTTAGTGTCTCGCGTTTAGCTGTGGACACTGTAATTGATTCGGTTCACTGAACCGTAAAAAGATCAACGAATTACCGCGAGCTTTCTTCTTTGTGCAGTTTGTTCAATAAACATGCGGAAAACATAAATGTTATGACTAGGCTCCAAATAAATCCCGTCGCTAATAAAAAAAAATAAACTCTTGGCAGTAACGGCTCCTTGGAAGTTTACTGCTCCTGTGGCAATTGTTAAAAAGGAAGGTTCGTTACGCGACAGAACGGGTTCCATGGAAATCACCGACACAAATTTCCCCGACATGGTTCTCACCGACAACATTTCACCCACTCCAGAATTTCCCTAACCAAGGTGGTCGTCTCAGGTCGTTGTCGGGCAAATTGGTTGTCGATCAAAATCGTTGTTGAATAAAGTCGTTATCGGTTAAAGGTGTTGTCGGTCAAATCTGGAGTCGATGAAAACCGTGTCGGTGATCTACATGGGACCCCGACAGAAGTACCAAATCACTGAAGAGAAGCTGTAAATTCAGATAGCGGAACATCTTAGGGAAGAGTGCGATAAGGTATGGCAGAAGCCGAAAGTAGTTCATCGCTCGTAGGAGATGTATCAGGAACTCGGCGCCGGTTGTGCCCGTGGGGAGGAGCCGCAGAAAATTCTATCAAGAGTGTCCCCGATGATTCGGTCTGGCTTAGACGCGGCGGTTCATCAGGGGAGCCCGCGGATTTTCGTGCTGGGCGGGCCTCCCAGGAATGCTCGTACAGTTATCTGCGCAACTACTTCCTGGGAAGTCGAGCGTGTGCCGGATATACAAAGTTTGACGTTCGCGGATGCGCTAATGGCTCGGCTGAAACGAGTCTCTCGCGACGATAACGCCGTTTCGCTTCGCCTCGTCTCGCCCAGCCGCGTCTCTCGCCTCGCTCTGCCTCGATTCGCCTCGCCTCGCGCCGGATCATATCTCGCTGAAGGATCTCTCAGGATACGACACCCAGCGCGCCTTAAGTAAGTGCTCCGCGTGCTGGAAACTCGGCAGGAAGCTGCGCCGCGTGTACACGCGCTCGCCCATCGTCTTCAGGGATGAACGGAACTCGAGCCTTCCGATGCGTCCATCGAGCAAATTCGATTACCGCCCGCACAACCAGCTGCCCTCGATCATTATTGGACTGTGCTTCGTTTTCATTTCATCCGACAACCTAATACAAGTTTCCTTCAATGAATTTCCCTTTGAATTGTTGCGTCGCGAATTTGTCGGTTCGCGATTCTTCGGATCTGTTGCCCTTTGATATACTGCCAGCCAAGTTAATATTAGGCAGCTAGTTCAAATGATGTGTTCAAACGATGATCGCATAAGACAATGATTCGGTCGCAAAGACAATTATACAAAACGGAATTGTGACATTCATTAGATCCGCGAGCGTCACACTTCATTGTCTCGATCAAATACGGATTATCGTTATTCAAATCTGCGCGCGTCTCCTAGCAGGTCCGGGACGAAACGCGAATGATTTCTGTTACCGTTAATAAATTTTTAATTGTATTCGCGATTATCGACCATATTGAACTAACTGTCCAATATTAAGTTGGCGAGTAACGATCCGAGTAGTCGCGACGCAACACCAAGCACAAGAATATTTCACGCGGCGGCGGTAATCACGGCGAACCGTCTAACGGCGGCGACGTCTGCGGCAATTTCCCGGCGCGAGTAACGATCAGATCCGGAAATCTGTCGCGTGGGATCCCGGCCGGTTTACGATCTCCTAAAAGGGAGATACAGCGCGGTCTCCATCACCGCAGCCGTTCCACGCCGAGCAGCGGCGAAGTTTTCAAGTCGTTCCCCGCGATGTTAATTAAGTTGCCAGGCATATCCGTTCGTTTCGAATGCGGCGATGGCGAGCTGCACCGGCTGCTCTCGCCGTTATCGTTCGCCGTAACAACGACCGCGTGCTCGCGTTGCGGTCCCGCGATCTTCGAACAATCCGACTAATGCGTTTCCGGGAACTCTGTTGCTGCCTCGTGCACAAAGACGTTGAACCGGTCCAAGGATGCATCTCCCTCGAAGCGGTTCTGGTATTCGCTTGGAAACGCTTTTGGGAAATCCGGCTGAATTTTGTTTCAACTCGGGCCGTCCGGCGATCGAGGTTTGATTCGTTGGAGAGTAAAGCTGGAAAGCATGATCCTTCAGGATCGCGGTGCCTTTGAAAAGCCTCTAACCAGCGTAATAGCTGCCGGTGAGGGTACATCAGATAGCGACGTCCGAGAACGTTCCCAAGGAAAAGCACCCGGCAAACGATGGTCCTAAGTGCGCTCCGGCTTGGCTTATTTTCGGCGGAACGGCTTGCTATTAGCGCCAAACTACCTCGAAACACCGCTGCGATGATACGCGTCTTGGTCCGACGCTGGCCAGGCTCAGATAACAGGAATTAAGTAGATAACAGGTGTATTATTCCAGCCAAGGGATTAAGGAAGATCGACGCGGTGGATGGGAACGTTTCCGATCGATTTTTCATCGAGATGACAATTAGAACTCGTTAGGGGAACGGTTCCGAATCGAACCGGGCTGCGATCCATCGGCTCCAATCTAAGTTCGCCGAGGACTGTCTTCTTGAGCATCGGCCGCGCGTTCCCATTTGCATCTCAAGGAAAGTTTCCAGAAGCACTTAACCACCGGCCGACGTTTCTCGCCTTTGAGAGATTCCACGCTTCCGCATAGAAATCACGGCGTTAGCCTCCCAGACTGCGTTCGATCGGCCCGCGGATTTTCTGGCTTTAATAACCTGTTAAGTGGTCGACCAGCAGACGCCGAATGAGATCGATCCCTTTGCCACAACGTTATTGCGTCACCGGGCCTTGATTGAAAGGCCGGACTTTGCATAAGACTCGCCCGTAAGACGATATCCTCCCGTTCGAAGACGTCTAATGAGAGGAAAGTGATTACCGGTTCGTTTAAATTTATATTGACGCTTCGTCGTCCTCCGGTCTCTGCGGTGCCCGAGAAACATCTCAGGAAGTCCCTGAGTACCTCTGACGCTGATCGAGATACTTCCCGAGATAGTCCTCGCAAGTCTTGGTAGCGGGACCCAGGAAAAATGGCGGAGGTTCGTACCAGGATGACCTGATGTGCACATCATGTATACAGGAAATACACCGAAGAGAAAAGGTCCATTTTTAACCTGAAGTTCAGTACTTTTCTAGCGTCGCTATCTCCATACCCAGAAAAATCAGGTACTTCGGTTCTTGCTGCCTACCACTCTCTTTTGGTGTACAACAGTTTCAATCTCTTTGGGATTGGCTGAATGCGTCAGCTTATCTATTGGCTATTTAACTAGTCGCTACGATATTAATAATAAAGTGCCTTGTCGTATTACATATGAACTATTTAATTAATTACTGACGAATGTTGATTACATGAGTGCGTTGGAGATTAAATAAACATTTAATAAAAATAGGATGTAGATTTGATCTCCCAACCTCGTCATCCCAACAATTTTCTCACCAGCCGAGTATCAAGACGTCCAAGAAAATCTCTTCTTAGACGAGTGCCCGAGCAAATCGAGTAACCCGAACTCGTTCTGAGAAACTCGCGGGTCATTCGTCGTTCAATCTGCATGTCCGAGAAAAAATCCCGTAGATTGAACGATCGAACTCGGCCCTGCTCGAGGAGCGATTCAACCGGCAAACTTTCCCTGCGACTATCCATGATCGATCGCCACTGAAAAGGAAAGAGAGGGAGAGAGAGAGAGCACGCTGGAGAGAAAAGGAGAGGGAAAGAGAGAGAAAAAAAGAGAAGGACACAGCTATCTGCGAAATGTCTCGTTCACTCGCGTCCCGGTTGTCAATAGGAAGTTTGCGTTCATTGTATGTTCGGGGTATTCAATTGAACAAACCGATTCTGCTGGCGTCGCTCGACGGCGAAACCGTTTTCCAATGTATCGAGCCGTTCCCCTTAATTTGTACCCTTTTTATCCGCCCCGGTGTCGATTGGTCTTACGCGGAGACCCGTTCCGCGCGGGAGAACGATGGAAAGAGAGAGAGAGAGAGGGATTCCACCGATTCCCAGGATAGAAGTGGTTTCGATCATCGAGAGGGAAGCGACGGCCTCGGCTTTTTCCCCGATTATTTTCCAACGACCGTTCGAGCACCAAATGCGTCGTGAAAATATAATAGGGAACAACGGCCAGAGTCAATGTTTGTCCGTTTTTTATTTGGCCCGCGACTCGCCGCGTTTCGCGCGCCGCAGACATTTCCTCCAACACCCGTTCACCGCTGGTTTCACCGACTTCACTTTCGATTTTTACCTCCGCTTGCTCGATGGGGCACTTCTGATTAGACAGCGGATCTTTACAACAAACTGGAGTGAAATCGAAAATTATTTTCACAGTCTCAAGTACTTTTAAATTTTTCTACTTAAATTTTATTGCTTTTGTCACGTCCGGTGGGTCAGCCATTGATAGTAATTAATAAACTCAATCATGTATGACATATATTTTCTGAATTTCTTTCTACTTGCACTATTAATGTTGCACGGGAGGTGGATATCAAAGTATTGCGTTATATCTCTCATAAAAATCTTTAAATTAATATTTCATTTTAAAACGTCCATAGGACGTAACTGTTTATAAAAGACGCCTGCTAATTTTTGTCATAAATGCATAAACGTGTCCTTCCTGTCGGATTGACACGTTTCTCAGTATATGTAATCCTGTGGGTTACTCTTGATCGGAAACACTTAGTTTAGGCGAAGCGGATCGTCGGTAGAATCCGAGGATAACCTCGTTAAAGAATCCGTCGCGTCGTCTCGTCAGTGTCTCCGATAGCGGCGCATTTCTCCTTTCTCCGATCGAGTATAGGTCCGTCCAAAGAAGTTGCCGAGCGATCCGAAACCCCAGAACGTCGCTTCCGTTCAACAAGTTCCGCCGAGCGTCGCGCCGCGACGAATCCACAGTGATCCGGTGTTCCGCGGCCGCTCGAGCAAAACTTTCTCAATTAGAACGCGTGTCGGACGCCATCCATTGTCCCCATTGAGCTAATTAAAACTGAAACAAAAATCTTTCGCCGAGCCGAGCTGTGTTCTCCCGTCGATCTCGAACTTAGGCGATCTTCGAAAATGATCGACTATACTGTTTATTATAATACATGCTGCAGCTAAACTCATTTACAGCAACAAGCAAAATTAACTTGTATCAGTAAATACAGAAAAGTATTAATTTTCAAGGGATGCACGCGAACGCGTACAGGGTGTAACAAAATTCATGGTTTTGGCAGATGGTTCTACACCTTCGAATTTAGACTTTTGCTGCTAAAAAAAATTCACAGCCATTGGTGAAGCACGAAGAACAGAGCAGGGAAATCGTAGAACGAAAGCTCTCGTAGTTTCCCGGCGAAAAAATGGCAAAGTAAGCGTAAAGTGTCAAGAACCGAGCAGCCCCTTAATCGCGAGCGACGCAGCTGGAGCTCGGCCGAGTCTCAGCGCCCTCAGCTTTTTTCCCCAGCAGCCTGGGAGCTTGCGTGGTCTGACGGATAAAAGCGCAGAAAGAACCGAGTAGAACGAATTGGATGCTCGTCACGTCGGGGGCTCCAGTGACATGCTACAACTATCGAGATGTCTCCCATCGAAAAAAACGTATCGGTGACGTGTACGGAAGCGTCGCACGTGTTCATCTTGCCTGTCGCGCGGCCGTATGATCGGCACGGTTGCGAACGAGCAATACGAACGGAAGTAGAGTTGTAAACCGGCGGATTGGTTTATGAACTGTCCTCTTGAACGACCGTGTTCTTTTCTCTCGCGACGGATCGCGGAAGGTATGACGCTGAACTTGCGCATTCGTGGACCGAGCAATCTGAAATTAAACCGAATGATTATGAATGAGAAATCTTCCTTTCTATCGATCGTAAATTCGTTTAACAAAGTATATTGATGTTGACGGCGCAATTTTTCGATCAAATTTGTTGGTGTAACAGAAAACAAAAAGTTCTTAGAACCCATTGTTTTCGAGTAATAAGCCAAAAACCAAAACAAGGTAATCAAGGTAGAAGTACCTGGCGACTGGACTACATACTTCAGGCGTTTGTTTCGTGTATCAATTGCGGTCTGTCTGATGCGTACGTATCAGAAACGGGCCGCTCCTGCGCGCATTTCGATTTTTTCTTATGCAATTCTGTTCTTTTTTTCTTTATCTTCCGATTGTTCATTCGCCTCCTGTCCTTGCTGTGCACGATGCCTATTAAAACTACTCACTTTAACGCGTGTCCGTTTATAGTAACCCAGTCCTCAACAAAATTGTTACTCAAAAGCAATTTTGCAATTTACAAAAATTCAAATTTCGACGTTTCGGTCTATGTTTAGACCATTTTCAAGAAAATTATGAACGAATAATAAAAATGATAGAAATTAGTTTTTTACATTATTTTTAGCACCGCGAGACGTTCCCCCGTTAGCGAAATTGATTTTTCTGAAGTTTGACGATTCCAGCGGGTGTTGAAGCGTCGCGTGGAAAACAATCAGGCAACAGTAATAAAAATGACGGCTATTCAGGCCAGGATTTTACGGCTTCCACAATCCGTGCAAGTTGAATAGCTACCCCCTCCGGAGATATTCCGTTTCAAAGATCGGCGAGTTCTCCTTGTGTAATCCGGCTGCGCGAAAATTAGCAACCAGATGAAAGGGGGGTCCGGCGAGAATTGAATCGATATCACACACAGTCAGGACGGCGACGAGTGACACCGTACGCTTGTCAAAGACTGCTTTTGGCAGATTGCACGTTACGGATTTCGTCAAAGACCTTTTCCAGCCACTTGGCCCGGCGCCGTCCGACGAGCCTCACCGTCCCCGTGAATATTCAGTTGCTTTGCATACAATATTGCCCGGTGATAATGACTCGCGTGCCTCCGCCGACATTAATCAATATTCAAGCATTTGCCCCACCCTTTACCCCCGAAACGAGAGCCCCCGTTGATAAATTATTCACGCAATTTTCGAACGACACCTCTTTTTTCTCGGGGCCACTATTAAAGCCCTTTGTTCGAACCACGTAAGATTCCACGCTTAAGTATGCATCAACGTGGAAGAATCATACTTAATTAGGGAGTGTTCCCTCTTGCGCATTTTCTTCTCATAAATGATAAGAAAGATCATTCAATTCGTTCTTTTTAATGATTTACAGGAATCATTCCTGATGATTTTTTTCTCGGCAATGAGGTCTGAGGTTTAGGGTTTGGATTAGGCTAAAAATTTCTTGTAGATCCCGTTCGTTTGAGCCGGCAGAGTCCGACGTGCCTTCGTGACGCGAAACGAGTTGAAACCTCGAAATGACTTCTCATCCTTCTGTTTCCCGTGTTTGTACAGAAATGAGCTGAAATGTTGAAATGACTTTCTTTCCTGCACCACGGAAATTGAATTAAAAAGCTCGTCGAGTTCGCGTACTTTTAAATACGCGGCTGGCCATTGCCCGCCTTTTCTACTCGGAGCGAGCGGAGCCTCGAAATGGAATTTCTTTGCAGCTCTTTGCGCGCGAAACAATGAACTTTAAAAATTCATCAATATTGTCAGCTATTATTCCTCTTAATTCGAAGCCATTGTAATGCCCCTCGCAGTCCCTACAAAGGCTTTTCTCCGGGCACCATGCGAAAACAAATAAGCAATAATTGGGAACTGGTGTTTCGATTTATTAAAGATGCATTCGAATTTTTTTCTTTTGGAAAACTCTTGTAAAATTAACTTAGGTTAACACGCCCGTAAATACGTGCGCGAAAACGTTGAATTGTTCTCCGGAAAAGAAATTCGTTGGAACGTAAGCTTTTAAGCTCCTTTAGCAGTTCTTTTCTTTGCGATCACACTGATGGTAAGTTTGACTATGCACTTTCTGTACAGAAGAAAATTTTATTATTAAATTATAGACGCGTTATTTTCAATAAAATACTTTCCCGTTAATGACGACAGTCCGCGGCTCGGTACACGCGGAATTAACGACAATTATAGCCGCGATATAAAAGTTTCAGAGAAAATAAACACAGCGGCGGGTTTAGATCCGCCTCGAGAGCGCGCCGATTTAATTGCAGCGGGGAATTCGCGCATCTGCAGTTAATGAAAGTTTCAACCCTAGAATACCGATTGTGTACGTCTGTATTTGCTCGTAATGGCTTGGGATTTCGGCCGCCGGCTCGGGTCGATCGGTCTATTCGCGCCTGGAATTGAATGCACGTGAAAATAACTCGTTCCTGAATGGAACACTATCCAATAAGTATTCGTGTCGCAAAACCGGTCCGACCGAAATGATCGAAAGTATCTTTATACGACAAGCGGCCCGCTCTTTCTCGCCCCTCGATAAATTTATTCTCGAAATCAACGTGCTCGATTTTACTCGTACCCACTTTCACTACGCCGAATCTAATGAACATTCATTTCCCATTATACGCGCTTCTTGCCGATCCGCGTTTCCGAATTCACAATCACGAACTTTTACGAATGTACGTTAAATTCGCTGCGAGGTAATAATATGAAGCGCAATTAAATCCTGCGTTACTATTACTCCCAGCCTTGATATGTTCAAATCAGACAATTCAATTCTGTCCTCGCTAATTATGCAAAACCGGATTTAATTTTGCCACTTTGTCCACGGTGTACCGATAAGTGATTCACTCTCCACGTTTATTTTATGATAACGAATTCACGGTCGACGACGAGAATCAAATTCTTTATTCGCAGCAGTGAATTTGATAGGCGTTTTAAAATCTTGCTGTCTTTCGCGTAGTTTTTTGTTCCGCCGATATTCCGAGACAGTAGTTGTCGCTGCTAAGAGTCCCCGACTAATATTCAGCTGTACATAGCCGGTCGCAATAAAGTCTCGTTTGTCAGGCATATTATTCCATTCCCATCTGGTCCGGGCTCCCTTTAATTCCAGTTACATTTTCTAGCCTTCGTGCTCCCTTCGATTTCCCATCCATTTTGTGTCTTCTGTTTCGTTTGATTTTATACTCTTTTTCCCCTCCTCTTTCTCCTCGGTTTCTTCTCTTTTTTCCTTTCTCACTCTCTCCCGTTCCTGTCCCATTTATTTCCTCCCTCTCCGACGACCCTGCCAGCTTCCCTTTCTGCAGCTTCTTTTTCCTATTTCTCCTCGTTCGCTGTCCTGCATCTCTTTTTCCAGCGTCGCGCACAAACCCCCGTCCACCCGTCCAACCTCTCCGCACACCACCAAGCGGACCATCCCCTAACGCCTTCACCGACACGTATCCGCGTAACAGAGTACATTCGTTCTGTGCGGCACTCTATTTCCGGTAAACTTGTTCTCAAGGAACAATACGGGGAGCCCAAGGATCGCTCGACACATCGACGTGGCGTTATAAGTGGCCCTACGATCGAATCTCCGGTCGGCAGTGGCTTTTTATTCATCGAATTTCCGGATTCGATAATTCTCGCTTCCATGTTCCAGCATTACCACTCTGCCGCGCTCCGCAACATAATAATTACTTACATCAATCACCCAGACATTGTTCTCCTTCAATAACTTCTTGAATAACGCATTCAATCCGGTCTATTAATTATGGTTAAATAGTAAATATATATCGATTACGTGAATGTACAAATATAAATCAATACATTATAATGTACCGAATATTATAAATATATTTTATTCTGTCCTCTTATATCATTAATATAACGAATACGAATGGTGAATGGTTATCGTTTAATTCAGAGAAAAATATGTTAATACAGCGACGAAGAAATTCGAAAAATAAATGTATACGATTGAACCGGTGGCACGATAATCCGAAGCTTTATACTCGGTCGCTTGCGATTTGACGTTTCAAATAGCCGAGTTTGATACGTGAAACTGTTATTTTATAATTCCTTTATTCATGGTTAAGTGGTGTCAATGCGCAGGAAATGATCGCCCGTTCGGTCGAGCCTCGAGATTTCGAGTGGTGTTCATTTTGCATTCGATACGCCGCGGTGCTTTCATAATGAATGATTTTTCATTTTATGTTCGCGGCATACGCGGACGTGACGACGCGACAGTACGTTACGCGATAAAATTGAATCACTGCGAGGAATTTCTTTAATTCAGCGAATAATCGCGTGTTCCATCATTACGAGAACATTGTTTATTTGACTACGGATTATTCAATCCGTGTTTCGCGATTGTACCGAACACGGAGGCAGCGTCGGTCGATGCGTCGCGGAATTCTGTTCGCGAAAGTCGAACGTCTTGTATCTGGCATGCGGAGCACACTGTCAGGAACTGTTCCGCGCATCCGCCGCTGATTTTGAATTTATGACGACACACGTCTCCGACGGGAAACAATATCGAAGCCCGCGCCGTCAGAAATTTAAGAGTTTTCTTCCGTTATATTGCGCCCCCTAATGTCGCCGTGTCTCGATCCGGTATTGCTTTCCTCAGGATTTATACAAATAGAAGCTCGCCCGCAACCGAACATGATCGGGGAATCGGCGACGCAATAATAATTTGCTGCTTCCATATCAAACGAAAATAATTAGATCGAGAGTAATGTACAGAGACAATAAGGTTTTGTTGTAATTTCGTTTAGAGATTATTACGCTCAACGAACGCGCAAAGACTAATAACAGCGGCGAATTGGAAAATAGCTGGAATATCCGCAAATTTTCATTTTCATAGGCAATAAACGTCACTACCGAATATTAATTGTGAAAATAAAGAGGTGGATCACGCGGCGAATAAAAATTTCCGCGCAGTTCTCGTTCGGCTTTGCGGTGCAATTGCGTTTTACGCAGTCGCGTGTAACACACGGGCGGATAAAATACATGTAATTGCCGACGGAGAGATAAAATAAATTTCTTGCGTGGGTACTTGCCCGCAGGGTTAAAAAATGCATTTCATGCTATTTACCGGGAGAAATAATTTGAAGTGGTTCGAATCGGAGGCTGCGAAGCGTGAAGTTTTACGAGATCGTTTATTATTCAAGGAACGCTTGGTATTTTGTGCCGCGCCACGGAAATACTCGCGTCGAATAAACAATATTCCGGGAGCTTGTTCTAAGCAACCAGCGTTCGTTTTATTTCTGCCTTCGAGTGAGCGGTGTTCGTCGATGCACACGGGGTGTTTGCGCTCTTATTTCGGCACACAGCTACCTCCCATTTTTCCGTCACGATTGTAACGAGTGCCCGGAGTCGTCGGACTGAGCGGGTCTTTCGGGAGCGCGAAATCCCGTGCGAAATTTTTTCGAAATCGCTCGAGGAATCTCGCATGCCCAGGGAAGGGCTTCGGAATTTTTTCCCGGCGGAAAAATATTTTCCAGGAGGAAGGGTTTCGTACATATTTAAATAGATCATTCGGCAGCCAATTTTCTGAAACAGTTTCCAACCCAACCAGAACCTAAAACGCAGTTCGAAAGCGGCTCTCGAGCGTGAAATATTTTCCGACGCGTGGAATCTCGCAGAAACGAATTAAAAATTCCATCGGCGAGGAATTCCTATCACTCGGCTCATTACATCGGATAAAGACAAATCCTCGACTGCGCCATCCCGCGTAATTAAAGTCCGACGTGAAACTAAAAAAAACTGGGAAAACAAATAATACGTTTCGTTGCAGCGAGTTTCTATTTTGTCTGGAACTGAACATTGCGCTCGCAACCGAATTAGAAATTCGCTAAGTCACCGGGAACAACGCGAAACGATTTCAATTGTCAAAGTATACATTATGATTCGCGATCCTTTGTCGCCGTTCCGCCAGCAATTAGACGTAATCAAATCGCATTATCGTCATTAATTTTATTCCGGCGTTCTAACGAACAAATGTTACGAAGCGAAACGACTGGAGCTGCAGAATTTCACCGGGTATTCCCTCGGCGAGCATTACACGGTAAACATAACCGTTTACGTCGAATTTGCGAAACTGCCAAGTTACATAATGACTGATTCGATCCCCTTTGTGGTTCCCCGACACAGTTCATGCGTTCTCTGCGGGAGTTGTTAAGGTTCCGTTTATCTTTTCACTTGTGCTTTTCTAGTCCACCTCTCTTTATTTCACTTTCATCTTGTACATTTATAACTTTATATTTCTAGAATTAAATTTGAAATATAATTTCGACTCGGAAACAGGAGCTTAGTCCTGTTTTTCTGAGCGGGTCTCCTACTTTGCTCCGATTTATCACGTAAACCGCGAGCTTCGCGATTTATTTTGCAACCGCGCCAGTCAGAGCGACATTATGAATAATTCGCTAGCACGAAAAAGGAATTCTATGTTCGTTTCAACGGCACGTTTCTGCTGAACTGACACCTCGAACGAAGCGCTTAATTGTGACTTCGCAAAGACGAATAATTTTGAGACCTTATAAGCGAACAAGTCTAAACTCGAACAAATCGATTGTTGTTAACTATTCAACGAAAGCAAATCGCACAATCAGAGCTACGTTCACGTGGGATGAAATTAACGAGAGGTTTTTCGTGGCGATTGCTCGTTGAAAAATATGAAAGCGGACCGTGGAGCTATTCTTACAGTTTCGCCGGAGAAAAAGTTTCTGAAATATCCGGAAGACAATCGGCGTGGCTGTCGATTCCCGGAAGCCGTCGCGTCGGAAGGAAGCATTTTGCGGTGGATCGGTTGTCGCGCTTGGACACGATCCGCGTTCTTCGGGCGTTGAAAAATACGGCAGCCATGCGGATTCTTATTTTCGCGGCCGTCAGCCGTCGACGAACAATGGCGGGGCCCGGTTTCTCCTCTCCACCGCTCGATTTCCACGCGAAGGGTTCGCTAGGATTTATTTCTTGCGACGTAGACTGAGAGAAAAAACTTGAACGTACAGATATCCGCGGGGAAGGAATGAGGGGCGCGCGAAACCGCTAACTTTGACGGGAGTTCCGCGACGCTTCCTCTGCTACCGTGTCTGTCGTCAGTTTCCACGATGTCTCTGCTATCTTTCTCTCTCTTTCTCTCACACACGCGTACATATTCTGCCTCTTTCTCTCCTCGGTCTCTCCCGGAACATTGTCTGCGGCTATTAAGCGGGCGAGCGACAGGTGAACGCTATAAATCCTCTCGTCTTTCGTTCGCGGGGAGTGTAAAGAGTTGATAAATGCGTCCCCGTGAATGAAAGCGTTATTTTCTTCTCCGGTTGGACGGCTGGCGGACCAGATACCGGACACCTTGCCACTGTCGTGCTTCGATGAATTATTTTTGCACACGACGCTCGGAGAAATTGCTCCGCGAGTCACGCCGCTTCGTGCAATTTAATATTGGGGACGCGTTCCCTGTCCAATTATTAAACTCACACTTAAGGAAGCGCCTCAAAGGAACGGCAACTGACAAATAAGTTTAACGGTGGTCCCGGCCTAGTCAACAAGGTAATTGGATATTACAAACGAAATAGCCTAGTCGAGAGTAGAATAAGAGTTAGCGATGTGCCTGTAGATATTGTTACGACGGCACGAGATGAAGTTGCATCCCCCTGTGATATTCTGAAGATATCGCAGAGATCGAGAAAAGTCGCCTGTTGGATCGACATTGCGGTATCCGGACAACGAGGTTCCCGATAACAAGAAGAAAGAAGTCAGATCTTCTCGAATGTTTACGGTTACACGTTTATCCGCTGTTGTACCTATCCTAATACGTAAAATTCAAAAAGTTTAAAGTTAAAAATTTATAAATTGCAAAATTGCTTTTGAGTCAAAATTTGATCGAACCATGGCGCCGATAACATCGTCATTCTTTGTTAAACCAATTTACGATCGATATTAAAGAAAATTTATCCAAAATAATTGTGAATTCGAAATTTGCTGGATTTATACAGTGACGAATACACGTAAAAAATACATCGTATTCATTAAACTAGAAGGAAGCTCATCCCAGAAACCTTCGACAAAACATATCCTAAACAGTAGTGAAATTGAAGCGGTAAGTCAGGGAATGTTGCTAATTACGAACCAATGAGCTTACGTACGTCGTTCCGGGAAACAGTTTGAAATCAGAGCTGCTCGTGCACTTCCTTCTGGGATTCTCAGCGTGTCGATCCGGACGCGTACAACTCAATTTTCCGGGAGCAGTTTAGGCGATTTCTCCGTGCTGCACTTCTGTAGGTCAGTACTCGAGCGACGAATTCATCTCGTCGACCCGAGGAAAATAGAAAATTATCCTGGGGAACTTAACGATAAGAAATTGTACACTAACGAGCTCCCCAAGGAACTCTCTCTTCGAACGTAAGGATTCCGGTGCCATTAGCTTGGCCATTAACTTCCGTCCCGTGGATTTTAGTGGCGAGCGTCACGGAGCTTCTTCCGTGACGTTCCTTAATTTTTGTTCGGCATTCCGGTTGTTCGACTGGTTCCGAATCGATCGAACGTCCTCCTCGGCTACATAAATAATCCGTGGAACGTCGATGTTCCGTACGTGTGCACGATCGCGGAGAAGCAGTCGATGCACGACAATAAACTTGTACGATGGGTCTGCCGGGCGGTGCGGCAAAAAGAGGAGGCAGAAAAGTAGAATTAATGCCCGGACACGTATATCGCTGGCTCTCTGTGTCGTTCCCTAGCCAGGTTCCTTGTATGCACAACACAGCCTCTGAGTACACGGACTCTTTTTCAATCAAGTAATAAAACAGCCGGAATGAATTGGCCAGAATATATCTCCGGGCGACGCGACGTGCAGATCGTTATTTCGCAGAATATGCTTCCGTTACTCTCTGTTCGCTGACTCGGGCGAACGAAGGCGTCGCCTGGACGCTGCTCCCCGAGTAATTGCGAATTGAATTTGCAAAAAGAAACCTCCCACCTCTGCGCGTCTCTCTCTCTTTCTCGGTTCTCGGGCTGCCTAATAAAATCCGGTTTGAAATCCCAATGTCACAGCACCGACGCGGCGTTGAACCTCGTCGAATGAAACCGAGTAATCCGGTGATCATCGAAGAAAGAGAATTTCGATCCGGTGAAAGGAAAAGGCTGGCTGGTGGGACGAGTACCGCGACGCAGGAGACGCAATCCTTATCCCTGGTTTCACAGAAACAGGACGTTCCGTCTTAGAAGCCCCTCGAGGATCAGCGGGATAAGTCAGCACACCCATCTTCCAGGACGAGGCGGAGTATCGAGCGCATTCACTGTAACAGACGTCGCTTCTGATCCCTCCGCGATCGATAGCGTCGCTAATCCGCGAAACAATTCCACATGACGCTCATAATCCCTTGATCCGTTCATTGTAAATCGAATAATATCGTCGGACAGCCGGTGCACCGATTCGGACCGACTACGGGGACGACGTCTGGAATGCGATTTAGCAAGTTTTTCAACCATTTTTATCTCTCCTCGAAATCAATAGCGTCGCGTACACAGAGATTACGTCCGTAAAGTTTCGAGCAGAAATTCGAAGTAGTTATGCAGATACAGTTTATAATTCGCAGGCTTTTTTCAGAGCGAGATGTCGTCGCTGCTATAAATTTTATTTTTTGTCCGCCGCGGAAATCGCCGGTCACTATAAATTCGCTGAAACCATCGGAAGAATCTGTTGACAGTGACGAGAGTCATCTGTCTCCCGCGATGACGGGCACGTAGCTTTGCTCTTTATATTCCCCGTTAGCGCCGCGCAAAAAACCACGGCAATTAACCGTTCTGCGAAACACGCTCCGTCAGATGCTGCCTCGCAGCTGCCAACCTTCTAACGTTCCATTTAAATCGAGCGTCGAACTTCATCTCCGTCGAATGAAGTTCTTCCGCGAATTTCGTACGGTTCGCGTTCCCGATGCCTCTCTGATCGTTCGCGGCCTGGCACGAGCCATAAGCGCGTATGCGCGCCGGAAGTTCGACGAATGCAATCAACGTTCCATCTTCAAAGCTTTCAACGCCCGAAGTCTTCGTGCCGCGGGGATTGAAGGTCCGCGCTGTTTCTTGCCGCGATGAAGGGTTCAAAATTGACTTCGGGATGGAAGTCACTCGTGCCGCCTCACTTCAAACGCTGCCGACATTCGTTAAATTCTCATTAAAATGTCTAATGTACAATGTAATACTTCTTCGCGTTCGAAAGTATCGAATTTCTTTAGCGTCCCGCTTCGGGAAATTATTTATCCCCGAACCGGCGCACTATGGGTCAAACCGACGAAATCTGTGTAAAAATCAAAGAACTTTCGAGAGAAATGTGGTACAGCGATGAAATCTTTTAAAAATTAAAGCTGCAACTTCGCAGAATATGGAATAATTATGGAGATTGTGGTATGAACGTTTTTTAACCTTGAAATGATTCGTTAAACTTGCACAATTTCAAGAAAATTGTAGTTTTTCCAAGACCACGGGCGGAAAAAGTTTTTTTAGAGGAGGAAGTTCGTTTAATGGAAGGATCTTCACAAGGGACCTTCGAATATTTTCAATTACATTAGATTATGAATCGAGAGTCTCAGAAGGAATTAACATTTATTTTATTTTCTATTTTCGTCGAAAACAGTGGCAACATTTCACGAAGTACAGTGCAGCAGACTTTCCGTTGAAGATGCGTGCGTGATTGGAATTACTATCATCGTTAAAGCAATTATCGTGCAGCAAATAATCCCGCGAGCCCCGTAACATAGCGTCGAAACACCGAGGTTCGTTAATTATTTTTGATCATGAAACAATAAACAACCGTACCAATCAGCGAGACTGGTCACTTTGCTTCCAATAATCCAATCATCATTATCCACTAAACCGGCGCCCGTTTACAGACATATCCAGATGAAATTCATACAGCGACTAAAAGCGCCTTTAATTGTCACATTCGCCCATACGAAATGTTACAAATCTTGACATGCGACGCGATCGTTTCTGGAGCGACTTCACGCTATATCATTTTCAATATTTTATTTGACGTTTCATCTGCCATCTCTGGCGAATTGTTCTTTTAGATATCGACACGAGGAGTAATTTCGTGAGTTAATCCGGAAGCGGTACTTAAATCTACGTAAATATCGGAACGCTGCGGTCTATAGTCTAAATCGGTTCTTCCGGTAGGAGCTCGCGATCCGCAGCCGAGACGGAAGGGGAAAAAGTGGATGCCAACCGGAGAGTAATTAACGGGGAGGAATTAGTTCGCGGTTTATTGGTTTCACGGCGTGATGGATCGCATCGGAGAATCGCATTATATTGGCGAGGGACGCAGACAGTCGACGGTCGAATATTTTCTGCGCGCATTTCTCTAATCGGATCGAAACGGGCCGGAAACCGTTCAGCGAGCCGCGATCGGAACGTTTCTATCGGTGGAAAAAGGTGAAACCAGGCTGGTGCGTCGGGCTTGTTGACTTCGATCGCCCGTTAAATTCGTCAGAAATCCCGGGCCAGCTCGCTTAAGCACGCAACCACTCTCTCTCTTTCTCTCTCTCTCTCTCTCTCTCTCTCTCTCTTGCGAGAGTGAGAGAGACTTATGCAGCGCTGTGCAACTTTCGGAAAGCTTATCAAGCTCACCCAGGGGAAATCTGCCGGAGCCATAGAGTTTTCGCGGCGCGCTCACCTAGGCGATATTTTCCCTTGCTTAATTCTTGCCGTGGCGCGACCTACTCCCCGGAAATGGAAAGTTCACGGTGTAATTCTTCCTGCGAGCCGTCTCCAGCCGGGAATCCTTACCTCTTCCACGGTTGAACAGCTGAAATTTCTCCGTGCTGTCCGGATTGATGACCCAGCTACCACCTGAACCCCTGATAAAGCATTTGATACGCTGATCATTTAGTTTTAGCGACATGCATCACCGCGATAGTTCCTCTCCAACGACCGCGTCATTTTTTATAGAATTATACCCTGATGCATGTCGACGATACATCTTGGGCGAGGTCTTCATTTTTCTGCTAACCACTTGTGGCGCTGACGTACCACCGAGATGAGTGGAAGTGATTAGCAAGAACAAATGATGTTCGCTCCCCTTAGGGTTTCAAATCCATTTACGATCCCCCTCTTTTCCACTTCTCCGTATCGTCAAATTTCAGCCTATTTCAACCTAATTTTCAGCGGGTTCCGAACCACCTTTTTTGCCAACAACACGGGGCCGATACCCAGGCAGTTACCGCCTGACCTATGCTATATACCCATGCGGTCACCCATCCAAATACCGATTACGTCCAATACTGTTTAACTTCGGTGATTTTTTCCCAATCTCCTACGGTATACTTGATCTGGGGATCCTGATCCCACACTCGGCCATCCTGTAACGACATTCGACCTCGAATGTCCGTTACGGCGACGTCGTTTCATCGTCTCATCGTCTCTTTTTCGTGTTGTAGCCATACTCAGAAACACCAAACACAACTTGCAAACTCGCAAACTCTCGCAACTCGCAACTCGCAAAGTTCTCTCACAGCGCCATCGTGCGGAGATCAGTGTTCCCCCAATCCCGGACGAGCCCTCAAATTTGTAGGAACAGAGTGTGGGAGGTAAAAGAAGAGACTCGTATCGACGGCACAATTGGACATATATTTAGTCGCCCGCGCATAAATTGACTTACGCGTCAACATATTATAGCTACTATAGCTTCACGCGTCCTTCGCTCGCATTCGCACCGCTGTGTTTCCTTGCCTAGTCTTGTCAACAAATTCGGCCTTCCGAGTTTGTTGCTCTCGCTTTTTCATTATGTTCTAATGCATTTCATATGAGATTTCCTAAATAAAAAGAAAGAAATATTTTTGGTCGGTCGGTAAACGTGCAAAGCTGAATAAACAAGCGAGGAATTGTTTAATTCGTCGGAAACAGTGCGCCGACGAGCAGGGGCGGCTCGGAATAAATTCTCCGGGGAGTTATCGGGGCGGTTTCAGACGGTGGCGGCCGGTGCAACGGTGCATCAGTGACACGGTCGTCCTCATCGACGATGCACGATCCTGACAAGCCCGTAGCAGGCCCGATCGATGGCTTCGGCCCGAGAAAAACGAGCAGTGCGGCACGATTACTCCGGGCATGCCTGTTGCGGAAGCGGTCCGCCGCTAACTGCCACGGAACACGAGAAAATCGAAGGGAACCGGTCGCCGGCATCGCGGCCGTAGTCCGTTGATAGTGGATGGTTCATTATCAGCCGGTGATAAGCTTGCGGAAGATCGTGAAACGTATGGGAGTCACGAGTTCGATGGTAACCCGATATGCAGATCGGGAACGTTAATGGGAGAAGACAGTGGAGACATCAAACTGTTACGCTCCATCGTCGAACAGGGCCGCCGCGAGTGTACGAGTCGCCCGTGTGCAAAAGAAATTTAGTGCGCCCTCTTCAAACATGAAAATGATTTGAATGACCTTCTTTTTTGTTTTTATCAAATCTGTTTACGTTAATCTGTTTGCTTCGATGAAGCGTCCGTGTGAGGTGCACAACCTGCACAACCGCACGCGACGGCCCTGGTCCAGCGTTACACTGTCGCGCACTAACCAGAGATCAAGTGCTATAGATCGATAATTACAGGAAAGTCAAGGACGAACAAGTTTTATGTTTCAGACCAAGATTACAACGAACCTTGCAACACGACAGATTCGAATTCAGCGTGTTTATTCAGGATTCATGCGAGCCCCAAGTAGTATATCCCCGCATTAGACCGGGTAGCAGGTATCTTTGCTTCCATCGAGTTCCAAGTCACGCCACGCGTTTCATTTACATTTTCCTTTACTTCTGCACACTTCCCCGTGGAACCAGCCACCGGCGAATTACGGCGCAATCATAAGCGTATACGCCGAGCACAATGCGCTCTTATGCGCTAACAGCAGCGACGTCGGTAGCGGTTAATCCGAGGAAGAATAACTGAGTGGCAGACACTCCTCTCGACTAATTTAATCATAGAGATACAAAGCTTTCTACCTGGAAATGTCGCTGTCGACTCGAGGAAAAGATAGATTAATCTTCCGCGTTTATTTTCACGTTGTTGCTAGGCAGGCATTGTTGGTATCGAAAATTCAACCTTTTGTTCCTCTACATAAAAATTCGCGGATCTACTTATCAGTTTGGAAATAAATTTTTCTGCATTTTTTCAGAACGCAATACTAAAAAGAATTTTCCAGGTTTAAATTTTTCCTGGCAAAAGAACGAGCTCTTGACACAGCGTCGTCCAGCTCTGAATTAGACAGGGAACGGAAAAATTGTTGAAACGAACTCTCGCTGGAGAGCGAGTTAGCCGGGTTTAGGGCTCACCGGAGCAAAGATTGCCGGAGCGATGCGCTGCGAGCGTGAAGAATCAGGGAAACAAGTTTCGGAGCGGACTTTGCTGTCACGTATGTGCGCACAGGGTCACTATGTGGACAAATATGTGGGGGTTTGCGCTCACGTGCCAGTGTCAGTGGTGTGTGTATAGTGGCCAGGCACGTAGTAACATACGAGCGAACCGTACGTTTTCACACATATTGAACCGGAGTATATTTTAACGGGCGGCGGAGGAGCGCGAGGGGTGGAGTTTTCTCTCGGCGCGTCCGGCAACTGGAAGCCTTCCAACCAGCACGAAAAACTAAAACGGTTCGCAAAGTCGGCAGAAATATGGCAACCGTACAGCCACGGTCGTCCCGTACATCAAATATTACCGGAGACCGAGCCTCCTGCCTGTGGAACAGGCTCCCAGTTACGTGGCTTAAGCCGAACCCTTCCACCCTCTATCTATTTCTCTCTCTCTCTCTCTCTCTCTCTCTCTCTCTCGCTTTACCTCTCTAGATGCCTCGAATCGGAATGTTAATTCTGTGGAAGCTTGCGGAAGGATTTCGGCTAACGTGTTCCGCCGAGTTGTAAACATTTTCAGATTGGTTTCCGGATCGAGGATTAAATCGAACCGAGGACTCGGTATTTCCTTGCTGGATATCTCAGGATTTCAATTATTTAACAATTTCCTAGTGACTGCAGATTTGTCTGTGGAATGAAATAGAATTAAAATTTTCTCACAGAATTAATGTGGTCTTTCGTCTGCAATATATTATTTTATTGAATTTGTTCATTGAGTTAGTCTTGCATTTAATCGTACCGTAATTTTAAATCTCGTGGACATTTTATTTGTAATTAGGTTCGCGATACATAGCTTCCGGAATACCCTGGAAATAAACCCGAACGAATATTATTACTGCGATCGCGTATGTTAATTTGATTCGAGCGCACAGCTCGCAGTCAAAAATATGCAGCACGTGTCGATAATTTTCCAGCGGTGGTATTCATTTTTTGCCTTGGCGTTATCCGAGCGGAATGAAATGGAATTGAAATGCGAACAAGCAGAAAGAGCGGGTGGGTGGAGTAATCGATGAATGAAAAGTGCTCGGGCACTGTCTCTCTCTCTTTCTTTCGCGCGCGACCCTTCAAAAGTGATCTGCTTCCAATTAATTAATGTCGTCTTTTATCGGAAGACAGGTTCGCACGTGAGATTCTTCCTCTGTCGCCGTAGCAAGTTTCCTACACCGTTTTAATTGAGACGCGCTTCTCTTTGAATTCTTTGAATAATCGTGCTCAATTAAAATTTGACTTCGCCGGAATTAATTTCAGAAACTTCGACTGGCAACACAGCGGGGGAATATTTCTGCTAGAGACCCGCGGAACTTTCTCATGAAGTGGATTCAACTTGCATACACCACTCAAAGGTGTGATTATCAGTCAATATTTAGTCGGGAGGGGGAAATGGCATTGGTTAATTTAATTATACCATTGCAAAAACGGATACGAGGAACGGATAGACCAGAGCATCTTCGAGTCGCAAACGAGTTTCTTAGATCGAGAAACTCGTTTAAAGAAGTATGAAAACGTTGTCGACGAAGGGAAAGGCAAAAGGTCAGATTCTTCGCCTCACAGCGAGCTCCTGAATATCGCGACAGGTCGCCAAGTTCCCGTTGACTCTCCAAACTTCCTGAAACATCTGGTTTTCAATCCTTAATTATTATTAGATAGCGGATTTGTAAACTGTTATGGCCGCCCGGTATATTCTTTATATCAAATACCAATAAATCTCAAGATAATTATCTAAATTATTCGAAAAAATATTTGTCCTACAAAATGTACCATTTGATCAACGAGTCCCCTCCTTCCAACATGTATCGACAACGAGATCATAAAAAATGATTACTAACTAGCTGATTTTATGACTTGAAACAATTGCGTGGACCACCCTGTATAACAGCATAAATCGATAAAATTATATAATAAACGTATGAGAGAAACGTTCAGTCATCCACACGATGGTATAAACATTCTTACAATTAACATTCTTACAGTTAGAAAATATGAATAAACGGTGCAAATTCACGCAAGCCTGTCGATAGAAGCAGATTTCACGTTCCCGCAGTTGTCAGCGTCGAAGACAGCCTAGTTTACAGCCGGCAATTACATCGAAAGTTATTTAAGTTGGTAGCTGCAGCGCAGCGGGTCGGCGTCTGTACGCGTGAGCGTTTGAATGCACGTCGCGGAAGCAGAAATTTCACGGGGAGGCCGATTGGTTTGCGGGTCGAGCCGGAATGCAGGCTGCATCTATTATGGCCCGGTACACGTCTACCCATCGGCCCCCTCGCTGCCGCACGGTTCTTCGACCGTGATCCCTTCGATTCCGTGGTGGGTGGCGGAAGCATCTAGCCTTAAACTTGCGAAGCCAGGGTGGCCTGGTTCCACACGGAGGCATCCTTGCGCCGCGGCACGTTCCCGAACGTTCACTGCCGCCGCCGGCCCCGTTCCCCATCCTCTCTCTCTCGTTTTCCGGCGGGGACTCCGTGGAGAGCCCCAATTGTCTATCGGAATTTGATAATGGCTCGTCGCGGCTATGTAAAATTCATGAGGCGACTCCGCCGCTGTAACGACCAAATATCTCCGCGGCTTACGCGCGCGCGAAGTTACGGTTTGCGCCTGCGATCGCACCCGAGCTCTCTGCCGCTACCCTCACCCCCTTCTGGCGAAACTCCCTTTCAGGGTAAAACTGGAGTCCAGGCAGCATTGATTTCCATCGGTTCCCGTTGCTTGCAGTTGTTGTCCCGACCATCGTTTGTCCGCGTTGCGACCGATAAATCGTGCACGGACCGCGCCACCGACCCAGACCAAGGCCGAAGGGCGCAAGTTGATGAGCAAGTGACGCGACTACAGGTGAGCTGCCGGAAGCTATTGCGATCCCCGTCGAGCATGGGAGGACAGTTTGCGGTTAAGGGATGGTCGCCCCGGTTGAAATAGTATCGCCCGTGGTCTCGCCAATCGATTGCGCGCCGTGTTAGGCTCGCTGCGAAAGTAAGATGCTCGCTGAGATAGAAAAATAAAAACAAATTCAAACTCCTGGTGCGTTGTCTCAATGCTCGGCGGTATTAGCGAATTATTGAGTATACGCGGTCGTTTTTTTTTTGGTCAGGTTGTAGACCTCAAAATGTCGATTGGACGGAAAATGCTATGAACTATGTCTCTTTCTTTCCCATATGCTCTGCTTCTTTGTGTCTCTAGCTCATCGGGTAGTGGTTCAAAATTCGATTGAAAGATTTGACGCATACAGCAACAACATCGACTCGGCAAGCTAACATAAGCGTGGTAAAAAGTATTACCATCTACCAAATAGTACCAAAGCGTTCCAGTTTGGAGTAAATCGCTTATTTCAGTTATCCAATAGTGCAACAACCCCTGACGAAGCAGGGAGAACCGTCCGAAGGCAGGAATAATTTGAATTTCTTTGAATCCGCGGCAAATATCGACGGATTAAATGGCCGTCCGAAGTTATCTCGCTCGAAAGCAAATGTTTACGCTGCCGAATCGATTCCGTTGTATTATAGGGTGGTAGCATTCATTGGACCGTATGTTTAATAAGGTTGCATAAAGTATATTGAAACGCGCACCTGGTTGGTGGCTTTCGTGTTTCGCTCGCTGCTACTACGGAATTAATAAATGTCCGCGGATAAAAATCCCGGTGTTGCATTAATTTCCGTGTTTGTCGCCGTAATCTGCTTTCCCCTTGCTGAGCCGCGATTCCAGTATTCAGGGCACGCGCGGTTTACGCAGGAACGCGTCGCCTAGCTGCGTTCAAGTTCATAAACAGTCAATCTTCGTTGCCTCGGAATATACTGTCGCCGGTATTAACTATTCATGAACCAAACCCGGTATTAATTCGCGGTAACGAGTGCTATAAAATGTCAGTCGTACTCGGGTGACTTTCGAGATTTCAATCTGACGGCACCAAGCCCAACGAGCAATGGAGCCAGTGAACGGCTCTCAAAATGACCCGTTTCTGGCTTTTTATTCGATCGTTCGTGAAATTGCGAAACAGCTCTCGCTCGGAGTCGTTCGATCCATTAAACACGCCGTGCGAGTTTTATTGGGCATTAGAAAGCGATTATCTCGGATAGCTGCTTCAAATGTTAACAGTCTGTAACACTGCTTCACGATCAGAGCGAAGAAGCATACTACGTGAACGGGATCGAAAAGTTCAAAGAGCATCGAATAATCATAGGATGCGTAGGAGCCTGGCTCTCAGAGTCCAGAGGCTGGATTACAAAAAAACGTGCGAGTCCACTCCGTTTCCGGTAGATTGAACACCAATAACAAAGTGCATGTCACTAGTAATTAAAACCGTCCTCGAAGGGATTAGCGTAGCGTCTCCGCAGGTGAAGAGCCCTTTCATTCCCCCGATGCAGCACAAAGCCTGCCCCACCGGAGCCAGTTCGTCCCGCCCATCGTGTAGCTCCGCCCAATGTGCTGGTAGTGGGATCGGCTCTCGACCAGTCACTCCAGTATGCCAGACGCTCGAAGAGGTGCTTGAATAGCGACGCATCGACGTCTGAACGTTCACAGAGCCGTTAATAGATCCTCAATGGCATGCCACTCGGCGTGATACCGCAGAAGGGCTCTCGGCGTCCGGGCACGCCAACCTGTTGTAATTTATTCGCCGGGTCAGCGTCTCTCCCTCTCTACCGGCGAGAGAGTGATCCACAGGTGAGCGATCAAAGGATGATGACACCTGCGGACAACACACCCTCGCAAAGACATCGAGGGGCGGACGCGCACGAGACGTCTTGCGGACCGGCCCGAAATTCCACGTTTCGTTGCCCTGGCCGACTATTGCTCCTGCACCCCTCCTTCTACGTGTCCCGAATGCCTGTTCGCTGTCTCGTCCGCGTCTTACGGACCGATGTTACGGCTCCTAGACGCTTTGCACGTTGGCATTCTTACTATTCTCGACATACTAACGCACTGACGGGGCCCCGTCGCTATTCCCACCCGTTTCCCGGCACTGCCCGCACGTATTCGTTCAGACACGTCGATCCCCATCCTCCTACTCACCTCTAGCTAGCGAGACTCGGGAAATTGATGTGTTTTTCAGTTTCTCGTTTCTGCAATTTCTGCTCGAATCAATCTGGACTTCACTCGAAATACCATACAGGGAGGTCATTATTATTACGCATAGTAACTGTACCATAAACATAATAACTGTACCATCAGAACGTTGCCCTTCTCAGAACCATTCAACTTCATCTGAAATATTGTTTGCTGTGCGTAATAATCATGACATAAATCTAGATGGCAAAATCTGGCGACCCACCCTGTATACCTTGAAAGTTATGAATAATTGAATTTTTCATTAGCTTCCAAGCAGAGATTCCTCGATCGCAGAAGTACCAGTCGCACGATTAATCAAGCAATATCCACGCGATGTTCCTCATCGTAAAGATGTTGGTCAAAAGGAATACATTAATTTCCGCTCGTGTAAAGTAGTGTAACATACGATTAGTCGGACGTTGATTAATCC